>OY754312.1:28053714-28653714 GCA_963573325.1 Astragalus glycyphyllos
CCGACAACTCATCATAGCCGCCAATGTAGTGGGCACAAATAGGCTATGTTCAGGTTAGTTCGTCGAGTTTGATTTTCTATTTTATTTTCCCCCTTGCTATAAATCATTTTAAAAAAAATTAACATTTTTTTGACGGATTTTGGAGAGCCATCATGGGAACCCGCCATTTCTTTTTCTTGTTAGGCGGGCCAACCTACCCCTTTTTAGCCTAAAAATTATTTTTTAATTATTAATTTTAATGCCGGGTTAGTCTGGGCTCACCAACCCACCAAAGGGTGGGCTCAACTTATTGGCCTTTTGTTCTTCAGCAGGCCAGCCCATCCCACCAATTTTTTGGTCGGCTCATAACGCGGCGGGCTAACCTATTTTGTCATCTCTACTTTTTAGAGATAAGAAGGCATTATGAGTTCCCATTTTGAAGGCTAGATATAGGGGTTCGACCTCATTAACTCAATGTCAATATGCAGTAACAGAGATGACAAATAGGAAAGGAAAAACTAATCCTTTAGAATATGCACAATTAACCCGCTTATGAGTTTCTAATGGAAAGGATGCTCGGAATTAGTTCAATGTTTTAACATCAAATATCTTTAATTTTTTTGGAAGGTGCATCACCTCAAAAACAAGTGATGAATTAAGTTTATGTGAAAAAATAATTTTGCCTAGAATTTATAAACTAGTGGTGAAACAAGTTGAAGTGCAAAAAAATATTTAGAAATGTTTTGTATAGTGAGGAGAATTGAGTTAATGGTGTGTGAATCCGGCCTATATTTTGAGATTTGAGGTAATGGATTCAATGCAATATTGTATCGACATTAGGTGGTGAATTTTTTTAAACCAATATATCATCAACGGCGATTGTGACGATTAATCTTTTGAAATATTAAATATTAATTCATTTAATGGGTTGACCTCTCCCAACAAATGTTTTTCCATTTACACAAATCAGGGATCGAACCCAGAATCAAATAGTTAAGAGACCCAAATATCTACTACTTGTGTCACATTGGGTTAGGTGGTGCAGTTTTTGATCACAACATTAGGTGGTGTATATTTTGAGATGTATTTTAAAATTTGTAAGATGTGAGTCGACCAATCACAATTTAAAATACAGGCAATCCAGGTCTGGGTGTATGACTATTTTTTTTTTGATAAGCAAATGTTAGAGGGGGTGGGGGAATGTTAGTTTCCAAGGATTGGACTTGGACCTCCTTCTTGCAACTTCTTCATGTCCTTTAGCTCGCCAACTGAGCTACCTTCTTGGGACTGAGTGTATGACTATATTTAGAGTCCGAGTCCCTTTCCCAATATTTTATATGCTTTTGAGCTACCCTTTTTCTTTTTCTTTTTCTTTTTTCTTTTTAAAAAAAACCCCAAAATAAAATAAATAAAAGTCAGGTTAACATATGTTGAAGCATCATCCTGTAACCCTGTTTTACTTTTGGCATCAAAAGATATTCTCTAAATTCCAAAAGTTCAAAGTACTATATGACTTACCTATGTCACTAAATAACACATGTACTTTTCCCCTTGTTTTCTTTTTTCCTTTAAAAAATGGAATTCCTCCACTATGGAAATAAAAAATTGCTAGCTCAGATATGTACTGGCAACTTTTTCATGTAATTGGTGTCTTTAACTTCTCAAAGTCTAAATATCACTTAGTCTTTTTTGTTTCACCAATGTGTTTTGTTAAGAAACAGTGAGGTAATTACTAACTTGAGTTGATTCGGTTAATGCAACTGTGATTTTCATTCATCTGTTTTGTTCCGGCTATTGATCTATGATCAATAAATCCACTTATTTTTTTCACTAATCATGAGGGAGTCTTTTTTTAACCACCTAATAAATTACTTAAAACTGGTCTCAACGTACTCACCAAGGAGCAAATCCTCTTGTCAAGGAATTCATGACGTAATGAAATAGATAGTATCAAACTTTGCAGCTAAGAATGATGCTGCTGTTGCTGCCTCAGAATATATATGAGAAAAAGTAAAAGCAATAGGAAGAAAGCAAAGATGTATTGATGACTCAATTGTGTACTCTTTTATGTAACCTAGCATATTTTGGGAGCTCTCTCAAACCTTTCATAAAAGATGCGTGTTTCACTTGTGATGCTGAACTAGATACTATATTTGTAAAAAAGTAAGTTTTTATTAAAAGTTGTATATTAAAACCATCAAAGATTTGGAATGCAAGCAATAGTTTGTAAATAGTATCTAGGTCATCAACATTGAGAGGGGAGAACCGCACAACCCGACAAAATTGAGTATACGTAGCTAGTTAAGTTCCTCGGCGTAGATTAATCCCCGACAAAATCGATGAATACTGCACACCAATAATACGATAACAAAAAAATAAGACAAATAAATGAATACAAACATATTTAAGCCTATATATAGAACTGAAAGGGTATCTAGTTAGGAGAAAGAATATTAAGATTAAGATATGAGTCAGAGATACTATATTAAAATGATATATTTGTGGCACGCGTCCACTGGGTTGTTGCCAAAAAGAAAATATGTGACTGTTGTAACTGTACTAAGAGAGATTTATAGAAAGGTGGCAAAGGCATATCCTTTGGAATATGCTAAATTTGTAACTTCTACTTCGCTTTGGCAAGGGCATATCCCATTAGTAAATCGTTCAGTTGAATTAGTTAATATTTATATTCTAGTCTACCAAATTAATTTGCATACTATTTTGTATTTTTTTGGTTACATTTGAGTCATTTTGGGAGTACCCTTTTCTTCCCATAGGCTATATATATAAGAACCAGTCCAAGCTATTCCCTCAAACCCTCTTCAAACTGCACTCCTCTATCACAAACATGTAACACCGCCGCGCGGCTTCTCTGCCACCTCGCTGTGGGTGGTCGAGATGCATAGATACGGTGGTTGATAATGGTTACCCCTCCACCAACTCCTAATCTCCTATACAGTTTTAGCTTCATGGCCGCAGAAAAATAAGATTCGCGGGGAATGTACCGTCTTGCTTGTTGGGGGCTGGCGATTTTCTCTTGAAACGAAAATTAAAGGGCAACTTGCATCCTTTGGCATTTTCCTATTCCTCGAAACTCACTTCACTTTGTTGTGAACTGGGTTCTAGATGTTCTATTTTGTGTTTCTTGTACTCGTAGTTTATTTTGTGTACTTCTATTTCCAGCATTTCGTGTGTATCAGTTTATGATGAATTAATGAATATTGTTTTTTAGTTAGTGTCAAGTCTATATATGAGCTTGTTATTTTGCTTCTTACCTTAGCATTAGTGTAGAATTGGCATAATGGCACTATATATGGCGATGAGTATATGCCATCAATGTAGGAATTAATCTATCTACAAGACATGCTTATAATCATGAATATACTATAGCGGAAAACAAAGACATACAAGCATGCTTCTATATAATCAAGAACAAAGCCATGACTTTGATAACCTTAGGATCTACGACATGTTGATATATCAAGGATTAGATATATACCTGGATCCATAGCAAAGAAGCGGAGAAGGGATCCTTACAAGAAAAGGAGTGAGTGAAACGAGCAACAGTTACTCGTCGGCTTTATGGTTCTTCCTCAACCGGGACTCCTAATGCCTTAGATTCTCTTCAGATGGGGAGAAGAGAGTAAACGTGTGTATAGTGCGGTTAGTCCGGTATATTGGGGACCATAGCCTACTTATAGTGTGACAGTCTATTAGGGTTCCCATTATCCCTCTAATGGGCTATCACTGACATCCACTCATATTGGGCCCATATCAATAATAATTAATTAATTAATTATATAATTAGAAATCCAATATAGCCTTTTACTTATTTTGATCACATATCAATCAAAGCTCCTAATTGATAAATAGCTAATATAATTAATAAAGAATATATGCCCATTATTTATGATATTGGAATAAAATATTCCAACAATCTCCCACTTGGGCAATATATTACACTAATTATATCATAATTCTTTAGGCCGGCATCCGAATGCTATTTATCTTTAGATTTCCCTATACAATCTGGTCCACCTCATATATCAACAATGAGACCACCGCGGCTGTCGTCACTAACGTCTTTTGTGACTGTACCCCGATGACCATCATATTAACATACTCGATGACATAGATCAATATGGATGAGTGGCGTGGAAATTTCATGCAATGTGATCTCATGTCATGCCTATTTCCAACTGGTCCAACTTAAGTCTTTAGTGAGATCAAACTGAAGTTGCTGAAAATGCAAAATTTGTTTTGCATATAATATGATACAAACACATTTAATAATAACAACTTAATTCTGCAGAAAGTCAAAATAACATAAAGTCTGTATCAATGCCAAAATTCTAGAACATAAGGGAAAACAAGAAAAGGCTCCCACTAATCTAAGGCAATCTCAAAACCAATACCCATATGAGCAATGTGCTCGTGGTAAACTTTAGGTGTCAAGCCTTTGGTTAGTGGGTCCGCTAGCATAAAATTGGTCCCTATATATTCTATCAAAATTTGTTTCTCTTGAACTCTTTCCTTCACAACAAGATACTTGATGTCGATGAATTTCGACTTTGTGGAACTCATGTTGTTGTTAGAGTATAGGACGGCTGCACTATTGTCACAATAAATCTTCAATGGCCTCTTAATGCTTCCAATGATGCTTAGGCCTGAGACAAAATTTCGCAGCCACAAAGCATGATTTGATGCCTCAAAACAGGCCACAAACTCTGCTGCCATGGTTGAAGGAGCCACTAAAGTCTGCTTGGCAGACTTCCAGGAAATAGCCCCTCCAGCCAAAAGGAAAATGTAACCAGATGTGGAACGTCTGCTATCCGGGCATCCCGCAAAATCAGAGTCAGAATACCCAATGACCTCTAAGTTATCTGACTTCCGATAGGTAAGCATGTAGTTTCTTGTTCTCTTCAAGTAGCGCATCACGCGCTTCACCGCTGTCCAATGTTGCATACCAGGATTACTCAAATATCTACCAAGAACTCCCACTATAAATGCTATGTCAGGACGAGTACAAACTTGAGCATACATAAGACTTCCCACAGCCGAAGCATAAGGAACCTTTTGCATCTCTACCTTTTCAAGATCTGTAGCGGGGCACTGATTGAGACTGAACTTGTCTCCTTTAGCCACGGGTGTATCTCCCGGTTTACTATCTTTCATGAAGAATCTATCCAAAACTGTATCGATATAGCTCCTTTGTGACAATCCCAAGATACCCTGAGAGCGATCTCTAAGTATTTGGATACCCAAGACAAAGGAGGCGTCCCCAAGATCTTTCATCTCGAAATTCTTCGTGAGAAATCTCTTAGTTTCGTGCAATAAGCCTATATCATTACTTGCTAATAGGATATCATCGACATATAACACCAAAAAGATAAATTTACTCCCACTGAACTTTTGGTATACACAATCATCAACCGCATTAGTCTGAAAACCATAAGAGGTAATAACTTGATGAAATTTGTAATATCACTGACGGGAAGCCTGTTTAAGGCCATAAATGGATTTCTTTAGTTTGCATACCATAGACTTTGGATCACCTGAAACAAAGTTTTCTGGTTGCACCATATAAATTGTTTCGTCAATGTTTCCATTTAGAAACGCAGTCTTCACATCCATCTGATGCAGCTCTAAGTCAAAATGAGCCACTAGTGCCATAATAATCCTGAGAGAGTCTTTCGAAGAAACTGGAGAGAAAGTCTCTTTGTAATCAATGCCTTCCTTTTGAGTGAAGCCTTTGGCGACAAGACGAGCCTTATATCTTTCAATGTTACCCTTGGAATCCCTCTTGGTTTTAAATATCCATTTGCAACCAATGGGTTTCTTACCTTCAGGTAACTTGACAAGATCCCAAACTCCATTGTCAGCCATTGACTTCATCTCATCCTTCATGGCATCAATCCACTTAAGAGAGTTAGAACTATTCATGGCCTGACTAAAGTTGACTGGATCTTCCTCAGTCAAGCCAATACCTTCCTCATGTTCTTGGAGAAATACAACATAATCATCCGAAATTGCACTTCTCCTCTCTCTAGTGGATCTTCTTACTGGCACCTCTTGATGTTGTTGAGTTTGAACTTCTGGTGGTGCTTGAGGAGGAAACTCAGTGTTGACTTCTTCTTGAGCAATGTTAGGAATAACATTCTCAGTTGACCAATGACAGGTACTAAGACTTGACCACTGTCAGTAACAGTTTCTTCATCAAAAGCAACACTCCTTATGTTTCCTTCCCCTCCAAACTCAACATCCTCAAGAAATCTTGCATTTCCCGTTTCAAAAAATGTTCTTGTAGTGGGGTTGTAAAACTTATACCCGCGAGAGTGTTCTGAGTACCCAACAAAATAACAACTAACTGTCTTAGGGTCCAACTTACCTTCATGCGGCCTGTAAGGCTTGGCTTCAGCTGGACACCCCAAATGTGTATGTGCCTAATGCTGGGCTTTTTTCCAGTCCATAACTCATAAGGGGTCTTAGCGACTACTTTGCTTGGTACTCTATTGAGGATATAAACTGCTGTTTTCAATGCTTCTCCCCAAAGTGACTCTGGTAATGAAGAATGACTAATCATACTCCTCACCATATCCTTAAGAGTCCGATTTCGTCGTTCTGCAACTCCATTCATGCTGGGTTTACCCGGCATTGTGTATTGCGGAACGATTCCACACTCATTGAGGAAAAGTGCAAAGGGCCCTGGACGTTGCTCACCTGATCCGTCATATCTACCATAGTATTCACCACCACGGTCCGATTTGACAGCTTTAATTTTCTTTCCTAATTGAAGTTCTACTTCAGCTTTGAAAGACTTGAAAACGTCTAGAGATTGAGACTTCTCATGAATTAAATATAGGTAACCATATCGCGAGTAATCGTCTATGAACGTAATAAAGTACCTTTGCCCATTCCACGAATTTGTAGGGAAAGGACCACAAATATCTGTATGTATTAGTTCTAAGACGTCTTTAGCTCTTTCGGCACCTAAATTCCTCTTGTTCGTTTGTTTCCCCTTAATACACTCTATGCAGACTTGAAAGTCAGACAAATCTAAGGGTCCAAGAATATCCTCCGACACAAGCCTCTGAATTCTCTGTTTAGAGATGTGACCTAAGCGCTTATGCCATAAAGTGGCGGAATTCTCATTTAATTTTCGTTTCGTACCATGTGAACTTATTTGCAATATTTGGTTATAGGAATGCTTAACATCAAGCATATAAAGATTATCAATTAAAGACCCGTAACCAATAATATTTGGACCATAAGAGAGACTAGTTTTGGCATCTTTAAATGAACAGTCATAACCAGATTTGTCCAAAACCGAAACTGAAATTAAATTCCGTCTAATTGACGGGCAAACATATGTCTCAAACAAATCCAAATAATAACCAGTCTTTAAAAATAGTCTAAAAGTTCCTATAGCCTCAACTGCAACTTTAGTGCCATCGCCCACATAGATGAATCTTTCAGCATCACTCGGCGGTCGGCTCCACAGGCAACCCTGCATGGACATACTAATGTGAGTAGTAGCACCAGAATCTACCCACCAAGTATCTTTAGGTACTGAAACTAAATTAACTTCAGAACAAACAAAAGTGAGAGGTTTACCCTTCTTTACACGCCATGCGGCGTATTTAGGACAATCCTTCTTCATGTGTCCTGCCTTCTTGCAGAAAAAACAAGCTGAGCCCTTATCTTGGTTTTTCTGCTGCTTCTTCTTAGAAGAACCTTCTGCAGTAACGTTATTTTGAACAATCACTCTTAAAAAAAAGTTGTTCACGTGATACAACTATAGGAAAGAAAAAAAAATCATCTTTCACCGAAATCCCAATAAATCAACATAGAAGAGGGCTCTGATACCACTTGTAGGAATTAATCTATCTACAAGACATGCTTATAATCATGAATATACTATAGCGGAAAACAAAGACATACAAGCATGCTTCTATATAATCAAGAACAAAGCCATGACTTTGATAACCTTAGGATCTACGACATGTTGATATATCAAGGATTAGATATATACCTGGATCCATAGCAAAGAAGCGGAGAAGGGATCCTTACAAGAAAAGGAGTGAGTGAAACGAGCAACAGTTACTCGTCGGCTTTATGGTTCTTCCTCAACCGGGACTCCTAATGCCTTAGATTCTCTTCAGATGGGGAGAAGAGAGTAAACGTGTGTATAGTGCGGTTAGTCCGGTATATTGGGGACCATAGCCTACTTATAGTGTGACAGTCTATTAGGGTTCCCATTATCCCTCTAATGGGCTATCACTGACATCCACTCATATTGGGCCCATATCAATAATAATTAATTAATTAATTATATAATTAGAAATCCAATATAGCCTTTTACTTATTTTGATCACATATCAATCAAAGCTCCTAATTGATAAATAGCTAATATAATTAATAAAGAATATATGCCCATTATTTATGATATTGGAATAAAATATTCCAACAATCAATATATCAATATCTTAAAGTTAAAGCTGCTCTCCACTATCTAGCTACTATCTGGTGTGGCAAACGTGTTTTTGCAAGACATATGTTTGGATTATTTCAACCAAAACCAAGGTGAGTCATTATTTGGACGTGGGAAGCTAGCTAATTGTGTCCGTAGGTTTTGATATAAACGTACGTTTCAGGAGAATCTTACAAGTTTTTATATTTACCTATTTTAGAGTATGCATTAATCTTCTCCTAATAGTGAGTTGATTAGTTACACTTGTCTTCTTGGTTCTTTTCATTTTCAACAATTGTACTTGGCTAGTTGGCTGTCAACAATAAAAAAAAAATTATAGTTTGCTTCCAATAACATCTCTTAATACAAAGTAGGTAGAATCTTATACAAAATAATATTATAGACATCATTAATATATCCAATCTTACTTAGGAAAAACTGCATATTAACGATCATCATTTCATTAAGGTGCATATTAACGATCTTTTAATTAAGAGACTGTGTGTTTGATCCTTCGGAGGAGGAGTTAAAACTCGATATAGTACTTTATTCCACACAACACGATATGATTTTGAGTAGTTGCTCACTTTGGCCATCATTTTAATATGCATAAAAAATGCACAACTCAAGGCTAGTTCAAAATTTTCTACCTGGCCCAATTTGTGTGCTCTTGAGAAGGAAAAATGGTTTAAAACAGGATTCAATCGTGTGACTAACTGAATCAGAGATTCTAGATTAATTACTTAATTGAATTTGAAGTAAAAGGCTAGCACTAGCTTGTAACTTGAACAAAACACGGGAATCAGACCCAAAAAGGGTTGAATGTCACGAATCCTTCAACCGCTTCGCACTAATGGTTTTCTAAATGTTAATAAAACAAAAATAAACTTAAGCAATTCACGGAAATCAATCTTGAAAGTCACTACAAGAAAAACATGAATTTCCGGCGGATTTTTTCCGTCGGTACATTTCCGGCGGATGTTTGGCATTTCCGGCGGATTTATTCCGCCGGAAAATTACCGGCGGATTTTTGAAAAAAAAAAATTTTTTTTTTTTTTTTTACAAAAATCCGCCGGTAATACCGGCGGTTTTTACCGGCGGATTTTTCAAATTACCGGCGGATTTCGCAAAAAAATTTTTTTTTTTTTTTTTTAGAAAATCCGCCGGTAATTTCAAAAATCCGCCGGTAATTTTCCGACAATTTTTACCAGCGGATTTTTGAAATTACCGGCGGATTTTCCAATTTTTTTTTTTTTTTAATGAAAATCCTCCGGTAATTTCAAAAATCCGCCGGTAAAAACCGCCGGTAATTTTTCGACAGTTTTTACCGGCGGATTTTTGAAACTACCGGCGGATTTCGCAAAAAAAAAAAAAATTATTATTCAAATCCGCCGGTAATTTCAAAAATCCGCCGGTAAATTTCGGAGGGAAAAAAGACCGCCGGTAATTTCAAAAATCCGCCGGAAAAATTCGGAAGGAAAAAAATCCGCCGGTAATTTCAAAAAATCACCTATAAATAAAACTTTCTCCTACACTCCTCTCATTCTCTCATTTCACTCTTTATTTCCTTCTCTTTCTCTTATACATTTTCTCTATCTTATATTTCTTCTTCTTCTTCTTCCTCACACTCTCCAATCTACATAAATTTCTCTATACATCTCTCATTTCTTCTTCATTCTTATTCATTCTCACTCATTCATTCTTTTTCTTTTTTCCCATTCTCTCCAATTTTAATACTTCTCATCTCTCCTTCATTCTTCATTTTCACTCCTTCATTCTTCACACTTCATTCTTATTCTCACATATTCTCTTTCATTCCTTCCTACTTCTTCATTATCACCCCAACCGGTACAAATACAAGGGAAAATTTGAAATATGGGCAAAATTTAGATACATTAACATTTAAATTTTAAAAAACGAAATTGTTATTTAAATTTTAAAAATTTTAAAATTTTTTTTTTTATTTTTAAAATCCGCCGGTAATGCACATTACCGGCGGAAAATCCGCCGGTAATTACCGAGGGAAAAATCCGCCGGTAATGTGAAAAATCCGCCGGTAATTACCGGCGGAAATTCCGCCGGTAACCATTACCAACGAGTGAATTACCGGCGGATTTCCGGCGGAAAAAATCCGCCGGTAATGCCCAATTTCCGGCGGATTTTGGCCATTACCGGCGGATTTTGTCCGCCGGAAATTACCGAAATTCTTGTAGTGAGTGAGGGAACATCCCAAATTCCTTAAGTGCAGTAGTTGGATAAGTAAAGACAAACCGCGAAAATAAAAGAGAAAGACAAGAGTGAGACACTCGGTTGTCAAAAGAAACAAATGCATTGAATTGTAAAGAGTTTAAATAATACAAGAGATTGGCTTAAACATAAATTGTTCACCACAACTGTCAGAGATCTTGTGTAATCGGATGTTGCTGAATGTTATGAAATCGCCCTTAGTACTACGTACAAACTACTATTTCTAGAGTTATGAATTTAAACTGACTTATTGCATGGTGGACACATGTCCACTTTGAAAGCGATTAAAAACTAAAACTAACTAATGACCAATGATGATCAATGCCATGTGTGGCTTCTGGATATTTCACACTTGTCCTTGCGTTCCGAATCCCCTTTGAAGAATCTGCCTTAACCGCCCTTCAAGTCTTCGTGTGTTGTATTTCAACCTTCGAAACTTGCTTCAGAGTATTCTTCAAGAATCGCATGTGTACCATCTGAATATGTAGCCTTTCGTATATCCTTGCCTTTGAGTAACCTTCGAACCTCTTAAATATTTACTGACTTGTCCTTATAGCTAATTTCGATTTTGAAATTCAGCTATAACCCTCCCACACTCAAATAAAAGCAAAAGTAGTACATAATTTCACACATAAGAGAATTTTTTTTGTCCTCGGTACAAACAATGAGAGTGAGAAGATAGAGAAAAGAAAAGTAGAGCATTGTGAGTTCGAACCTATATTTCTTCTAGCATCCACACAACACTTGTATTTACCATTAGTATATCTCTTAGAACACGCGAATAAAATGTGTTACTTAAACTCATTTACTTAAAAATTTGAATCATACTATATAAATTACCCTTAATCAAAGAAATGGTGTCATACTTTTAGAAAATAAAAATTGAATCAAGGGATTAGTCTAGTGGAGCATGACAAAATTTGTATTCGATCGAGAGGTTTTGGGTTCAAATCTCCACTAGTCCCCAGAAAAGAAAATAAAGTTGAATCGACACGAAGGACATTTTTTGAAATGATGACATTAAATTAAGTTGAATTAGTTAATATTTATTTATATTTTAGTGTACCAAATTTGTATACTTTTTTTTTTGTTTTTTAATCACATAGAGTCATTAGGGGACCACAGTTTTATTGCCATGAGTCCATGATGACCAAGGAGCAAATCCTATATAACAACCAGTCCATTCTTTTCCATCAAACCCTCTCCAAACTGCACCATCGATCTGATCCATCCCAAGCATGTAAAACTATCGCCGCTTCTCTGCCACCTCACTGAAGGTGGTGGAACCGTCTTGCTTGGTTGCTGGGGGCTGGGCGATTTTCTCTTGTGTGAAACGAAAAGGGCAGCTTGCATCCTTTGGCATTTTCCAATTCCTCGAAACTCATTCACTTGGTTTGTGAACTCGGTTCTCCATGTTTTATTACCGTCTTTGTGTTTCTTGTACTCATAATACTAGTTTATATTGTCTACTGCATTTTGTGTGTATCAATTTACGATGATGTCGTCAAATGAATTAATGTTGGTTTTTAGTTAGTGGCTTGTCGTTTAAGTCTATGAGCTTGTTATTTTGCTTCTTGGCTTAGTATTGTAGAATTGGGCATAACAGCACTTTATGTGGCGATGATGAGTAATATATGGCATCATTATATCAACATCTTAAAGTTAAAGCTACTCTCCACTATCTACTATCTGGTGCGTGTGGCAAACGTGTTTTTGCAACTCAATTCTGATTAGGAAATGAGGTAAAAATAACAGTTTCAAATTTTCAATCCAGGTTCTTATCATTTTCAACTATTGTAACTTGGCTTCCTATAATTACATATTTTTTGTGCGATCTGCAACCCTTAATACAAAGTAGGTAGAATCTCATACATATAAATATTGGAATTAGACATCATTATTCAATTTAATCTTACTTATGAAAAAAATATGGAAATAGATCCACTCCGGCCAAAGTTTCTAGCCGTCACTACAGATGTAGTGTTATACAAGTGTTTTTAGTCTTTTTATATTCTTAAATATCTCTTTTAATTCTCTCTCTTATCCTAATATAATATGCATCAAATGGAGGAGGACCCTGCAGTTTCTCTCAACCATAGGGAATCGTGATCCAAAAAATAATCGATCATTTCATTAAGGCACTATTTAAGGAATAAAAAATTAGTATTTATTTATTGAAGCAACTCATAGTAAATTTCTAAAAAAAGAATGAAGAAGTGACTTGAGATTTTCACTTTTTACGTAGGAAAAAAATCTAAAGGTAAAATTACACTAGAGGACTTTTAAGTTATTTATTTGTAACAAGTTGGCCCTTTAAGTTTTTTTTGTAACAAATAGACTCTTTTAGTGATTACTCTAGCTTATGTATTTTAATGTAATGCTACTTTATATATTGTGATTACTCTAGCTTATGTATTTTGATGCAACTAAACATATTTTGGTGTATTTTAATGTAATCAACGATATGACATTTTACTAAAAGGGCCAACGGTGTCAACGTTAGGTAACTTAAAGGGCCTATTAGTTACAAAAAAAACTTAAAGGGTCAACTCGTTACAAATAAATAACTTAAAGGTCCTCTAGTGTAATTTTGTCATATCTAAAACAAACAACTCTAAATTTGTAGTCATTAACTCATTATTCAACTACGCAAGTCTCATTAAACTCATGTGCCCTTAAAGTTGTTCTAGACAACACTGTATAATCCGTTCAATAGTGCATTCGCCACTTCTCGAGCACCTTTGTTCCCCTTCTAGTCTCTTCGTTGCACATTTGTTTTTGGTCCGGTTTCACGTGTCTTCTAGTTTGTTTCTTTCTATGTTCATTCTATTTTTTATTGCAGAGTTTCCTAATTGTTACAATTGAGGGAACTTCAAGACTTCCAACTGGTCTTCTGAAACTTTGAGACTCACAAGTTATTGAACCCTTTGAGGAGGAATGATACAACCCCAATTACTAACGAGGAAGAAACTTTGGACCAGGCTGAAGATGTAGTGGAGCAACCAAAGGTTTGTCCCAAGTATAGGCCCAATATGCCTCCTTGGACGAAAGACTATGTCATTTAGCAAAGGAACTAGTAGCGTTATGCACTCACATGTGACTGATTGTGCAGTCCCTGCTAGTTTCTATTATTCCTATTTTGCTTTCCTTTACAACTTTGTTATGCCGTTAGTAGCTTGTACTGCTCTTTAAATAATGTACTTGTGAACCATTTGGGGATATGATGAATATACAGAAGAATCTTTCTTTGTCTCTTTCATTCTCTTTTCTTCCTTCTTAGATTTTCTGGAGTACACAGTCGCTTGAAGAGTGCTACTAGGATATACCTTAAAGTTGTTGTGTATCAATAAAAGCACCAATGATACACATATAATTCTAACGCTCTTCGAGTGAGTGTGTACTAAGAAAAATATAAGAGGGAAGAAAAGAGAACGAAAGAGGCATAGAAAGATTATTCTGTATATCCCCAAATGGTTCACAAGTACAACATTTAAATAGCAGTACAAACTATTAACAACATACCAAACTTGTAATAAAGGAAAACAAAATGGAAATAACAGAAAATAGGGTTGGTCCAAAGTTTCTTCCTCGTTAGTAATAACTAAGGGTTTTATACGCACCAGCAACATGAAAGTTACTCATTCTAGCTCCCGACCACACTCATTCTATGCACTAAATCCCCAAGAATCAAATCAATAAGAAACCTCCAAATTCCAGGTGTAATTGTCATAAACTAGATGTTTTACTTTCCAATGGATCACATGATGGGGAATAATCTCCCTACAATCTTCGAGTCTGGTATCAAGATAAATCTAGCTATAACTCCAAGCATCAATTGTAATTCTGCCCAAAGCTCCAAACTTGGAAACAATCTGTCTTCCCAAGCTTTAGAAATACCTTTCCAAATGAAGGATTAAGTGGTTTATAAGAAATTGCTCCACTTTCAAGCATATCACAACATTATTTTTCTTGCAAGACTTGACACTACTACCTCCGTCTCATTTTAAGGATTTTGTTTGTTATTTTTCTTTGTCTCAAATTATCTATCACTTTAGAATACCCATACAATATTTATTATTTTTTCAACAATACCCTCCTCATTTACTATGATACTTTACTCCTACCAACTTTAGTCTAATTAATTTTTCTTAGTATTTCTAAGCAATCCATGACTTCTTCTCCACTCATTTCACTTTTCAAGGTATCAACAACTGTGTCTTTGCTTCAACCGAGAAAAGTGCGAGTACTAATAAATTGATAGTATAATGATATTCTAGTCTCAACACATTTCTCCATAAAATTAACAAAACTAATTATTAAACGATAGATAAAATGAGACGGAGGTAGTATTAACCTTTTTATTTCAAAGACCAAGCCATCTCCATCATGCAAGCCAAGTTCATTGTCTTGGTATCCTTGATAGTCAAGCTCAAACCTCCAATAAGTGCTTAGGGTGAGGGTCCTTGCCGGGGGTATTTCAGTCAACTAAACACATTGTTTTAATATAATTATTACGGATCTGCCATTTGCCCCTTTCCACAAGTCACCGTCGCCTTCCTTATCCATCTAAACTCTCCGAGACTCAACGAGTGAGTGAAACTGGTGGGCCCCTCATCTCCTTCTTCACCGCGTTTCAATTCCAAAATCCAATCAACCAAACGATTTTGCAAAATCCAAAAACCCTAAACTCATTATTTTGCTAATTATCTTCAATTCCACCTCCTATGCCCTCTCTCTCTCTCAATTCAATTCCCCTCTCAATAGCTTAGGGCACATCTTGATTTCTCGATCTTCCCTTTCTTTCCAAATTGACTTGCTAAAATAGTCCTCCATGGATGCTGCCGTGAATCCCGAATCGGAACCCGCAACCGTTTTGCAGGATCAGCGGAAAATTTCCATTGTCGATGGTTGCATTGTTTATACCCGAACAAAGAGGTCTCTCGTTTCGTGTAACGGTTTTTCCGGCGACGGAGAATGCAAGAGACCTAAGTCAAATGCCGAAGTTCCGCTTGAATTGGTGAACGGAGTGAATTGCAGCACGGGAGGAAGGGATGGTGAGTGTGATAAGATGCAGATAGAGTCTTCAGAGGTTGCGGCAACAACGTTTAAGCGAATTACACGATCGGCGATGAAAGCGAGTGTTGAGGAGACGCCGGTGACTAATAGAGAAGAACAAGGCACTGCTGTTGTGGATGGCTGCACTGGAAGAAGGTATGGTGAACGTGGTAAACTGAAGAGCGAGCCTGCAAAGGTTGCGGCGAGGGCGTTTAAACGGATTACACGATCGACGGCAAAACCGAGTGCCAAGTCCGGTGAGGAGACAGTGACCGAGTTAGAACAACAAAGTGCTGCAATCGATGGTAAGAATTGCACGGAAGGAAGGAATGGGGAGTGTGATGAGCTGAAGAGCGAGCCTCAAGAGGTTGCTGTGAGGACGTTTAAGCGGATTACGCGATCAGCAATGAAAGTGATTGTTGAAGCCGGTGAGGAGACGATGACTAATAGAGAAAAACAAGGTGCCAGCGTTGATGGTAAGAACCCAGGAAGGAACGGTGAGTGTGCTGAGCTGAAGAGTGAGCCTCAAGAGGTTGCAGTGAGGACGTTCAAGCGGATTACTCGATCGGCAATGAAAGCTGAGGTAGAACAAGGTGCTGTTGATGGTGGAATCGAAGATGCATTAGTGGCTCCGGGAAACAAGTTGGAGTTGAAGATGTCGAAGAAGATTGTGGTTAACAGGAAGCCTATGAATATGAAGGAGCTCTTGCATACGGGTTTACTTGATGGGGTGTCTGTGGTTTACATGGGCATCATTAAGAAGGTTTGTTTAATATGCTCTGTCTTCATCAAACAACATTAAGTTTTTAGAGAAATAAAGAAAATTCCTTTTAAAGTGAACTGTTTTTGGTATAATTTTTATAGTGAAATTTAGAAGCATTGTAATAATGAATGAATTTTAGGAGGGCGGTTTAATAAGTTAAATGAGATGTGGGTTAACGGAATGGATATATAGTTATTATTTTCCTTTTTCATTATGAAGATAAGTTTATTAGGAGAAACGTTTTCCTAGATTATGGTACTCACTCCAGACTCATTTATAAGAAAAAAACCCAATTTTAGAGTTCAGGCATTTTAAGAAAGTTAGTTTATGTTCATTTTGTTTTACCAAAAGCATCTAGTGCATTTCATTAATAATTAAATCGCAAGTATATCATATGTAGGAATTACATAATAAATTTGAGGACTAGCTGAAAATAAGCTACCCCTATAGGGGAATGAACAACCTTGTTAGAATTCGTACTAGCAAACTCAACATGAGAGTTTTCACTAAAAAACGAGAACAAATGATGATAGTGTTCAACTAGGCAACCAAATTCGTAATTCGCAACGTTAGTGGAGTTAAAAGCATCAACCACTAATTTTGCATCTAACTCAAAAATGACATCTTTAAAGCCTAGCTCTCTAACCCACTTAATAGCCAAATGCAAACCAGATGCTTCACCAACGATGACACCGGAAATAGAAGACTGCCAATTAGTTTGTCCACCAATGAAGTTCCCGATCGAGTCACGGAGACAAATACCAATCCCCACCTTATTGTCCACGATTGAAAAGGAAGCATCAACATTACATTTTATCCAGCCATTTGGGGGCCTCTTCCAGCTAACCTCCTTCCAACTATCCTTAATTGGCCGAATGCATCAGGTCAAATCATTAGTGTTACGAGCTGCCTCCATTCATTGAACATGCTGCTACTTTTCCAGATGATGGAAGCTCGGTTGACATGTTTTCCTAGTTATGTTCATCTAATATTCTTGATTTCATACATAAAAAAAATATATATAAAAAACAAAATAAAATTTACTATCATAAGCTTATTCTCTTGGGAGTGTACACTGCTCATGGAAAATAAGAATAGAAGTAAATAAGCACATTTTTGGAATAATAACACTAAATAAAGTTGAGTGTATTGACATTTGTTTATATTTGAGTCAAATAATTTTTTGTACTTTCTTTGCTAATAATTAAGTCTAGAGGGAGTATTATAGATTGTGCTGCCTATTCACGGCTCATGTTAATGTTGTTGTTGTTGTTGTTGTTCTTCTTCTTCTTCTTCTTCTTCTTCTTCTTCTTCTTATTATTATTATTATTATTATTATTATTATTATTATTATTATTACAAAAAAGGAAGTATCTAAGTGACTTGGCACTTACTGAGTAAGTAGTAAGTTAATTAGTAAATAAGTGAGCTATTCGAAGACGGGAAGAAGCTTTACGAGTTAACTTTTTTGGGAGTAGGAAAATCACGACCTTTCACTAATAATCAAGTCCTCGATACAATAAGTGAGCTATTCGAAGACGGGAAGAAGCTTTACGAGTTAACTTTTTTGGGAGTAGGAAAATCACGACCTTTCACTAATAATCAAGTCCTCGATACAATTTGGCATCTCATCATAAACCTGAGAACTAGCTATGTATGTAGCCACCCTTGCCAATTTATGAGTAATTACATTGGCCTCTTTCCTAGTAAACTCTACCATAGAATTGACAGTAAAAGAGAATAGTTTTCCTACACTTTGCAGTTTGCAAGGATAGCTCCAAATTCAGAAGCATTAGTGCTTACAAATATTAAGAATTATTAATTATTAATTTATTAGGTATACCCAGAGGCCAGAACATGACATTTACCAAGTTATATCATCATATCATATCTTACATGCTGACATGGTATGTATTTAAAGATTAAAACAGTAGTTCTTACTTAGAATATCTAGTAATTTGATCTTGTAAATTTTTTCATAATTATCCATCTTGCTGTTGCTCTCAGTGGTTTTTTTTTTTTGTTTTATGAATAAATGCTCTCAGTGGTCTTTTCCCACAGTGTTTAGTATTTGAAGTTCGATATGTTTTTATTACAGCCTTCAGGTTTACGGGGTGTTATAAAAGATGGGGGAATATTGTGCTCATGCTGTCTGTGTGATGGACACATGGTGAGTTGTAATTCTGTCTCTGCTTACTCATTT
Source organism: Astragalus glycyphyllos (assembly GCA_963573325.1). Taxonomy (NCBI): domain Eukaryota; kingdom Viridiplantae; phylum Streptophyta; class Magnoliopsida; order Fabales; family Fabaceae; genus Astragalus; species Astragalus glycyphyllos. The sequence continues at coordinate 28,072,432 of OY754312.1, forward strand.
GTTTCTTGGGTCTGAGGCTGTCCCGTCATTTTTTTATTACTTCTGCCGGTGTAGGTTATTCCACCTTCCCAATTTGAGCTCCATGCTTGCAAAAAATATAGGAGAGCCGCAAAGTACATTTGCCTCGAAAATGGGAAGAGCTTGCTTGATCTGTTGAGAGCATGCAAGGGAGCTCCCCTCCATACTTTGGAAGCGACAGTTCGAAATATTGTTTGTTCTCCACGTGAAGAAAAATATTTTACATGTAAAAGGTGTAAAGGTCAGCTTTGCTTCTGTTATTCGGAGTCATTGTTTTTTGTTTATTTCTAAAATCGTTGTGCTGATCATAATTTTGTGTGCGAAAATCAAGGGATAGTAGTATGTAGTTGTCTTTTTTTTTTTCCTTTCCTTTTTGTTTCTTATTGCCTTGTGTGTGCTTATTATATTATTATTTTACCCATAGGATGTTTCCCTTCATGTGTGGGAAGAGAAGGACCTATATGCCGTTCTTGTGTAGAACTAGAATCAAAGAAATCTGGAGAAAGATCAAATAATGAAGTTGGCAAAAGAATCAGGTACTTATTTTTGTACCCAAGTTTGCTTTGCTCATGTAAGATGATGACCTGCATCATGATGAAAATTTGGATATAAATTATTTTTGATCGTTCAATCAGCCTGTTTTAGGCAGGCTACTTACGGAAGTTATTTTTTCTTCTCATCTATTAAATTGGCTTGTTGTCATTGAATTTTCATTTTAACAGATTTCTGTCTGCGGTCGTCACTGGGTTCTTTTAAAATTGAATTATCTTCACCTGCAATTAATAAATCCATGTTTCTGAGCAATCTAGTATCCGAGTTTTTTATTTTGTTGATGTATGCCAGCCAATGAACGCACAACAGTTATGACCTGTGATTGTAAACATACGTTCATTGCTTTTGGGTACTTGAAGAGTCCATTTTGAAGTTTTTGGACAATTATAATAACTTTAATTTTTCCATTTATTTTGTTAAGCTAAGGCCTGTATTTGTGATATAATCATATGAAGTGACATTGACATAATGTCACCATTTAAAATGGAAGTTAAAGTTAGGTTCAAAATGGAAGGCGCAATGATGTGTCTGAGCCCTACCCTTGATCCTCTGATTTTATATTTTGCTTTATCGTTCTATAACAAATTTTCTTTATCATTCTTTAACAATATTTCAGGTCTCCTAGACCAGTGTTGGCCTCCAATTCATCTAAAACTTTGGTGTCTATCTCTTCAAAAATTAAGAGACACCGGAACAAAAGAACAAAGTTAGTATTCATGTTTTTGCATGCTATTTTTTTGTGCTAACCAATGTTGTATGTGTTTACTGATTTGAATTTCATGGATTCCATGAATTGATTTTAAAGTGGTCTGCTTTGTTTTTTTTTTTTAAACTTAAATGCCACCAACTGTGTCGTTAAGGTCATCAAAAAGGGTTAACAGCTCCAATTATTCCAGGAATGCTTCTGTGCCTGGTCTACCCCGAAAGAAAGTTACGTTGAAGATGAAAAAAAAGTTTGTATCTACCTTTTTTTTTGGCCAGTTGGGACAATATGCTTGTGGGTAATTGTTTCCTACCAAATACTTTAACCGTTTTGTTCTAACCAATTGTTAGTACCAGCAGGTCACTGTCTGTAAAGTTTAAGACCCCAGCAATTACTTCGAATTCAAAGCGTCTATCTTCACAAAATAAGAGTCAATGGAAGATAACTAAAAAGTTAGTACCCTACCCTCTTCAATGTATTTATCTGGTTGCTTATAACTGGTGATGTTATCCTTGTTTGTTTATCGGTTGTATTCTTTTCAAGGGATCAGCGGTTGCACAAGTTAGTTTTTGAGGAAAATGGATTGCCTGATGGAACTGAAGTAGGTTATTATGCACGTGGACAGGTTTGTTTGTGTTTGATGCACATGTTATTGGTTTTCTATCATACTGCTAATGGTTACACTCTCTGTAGTCAATAGCCGTTGTAGCAGCCGCTATAGCGTTGCGTAGCGGTCCCTGGCGCTACGCAATTTGCCATTGCATTGTGGTTTTGAGTAGCGTTTGTAGCGCCGCAAATAGCGGCCAAATAGCACTCGTAGCGGCCTCTAAGGTGAAATTTATAAATTCAGTTTTTCCTCACTTTTAGCCATTCCCTCTTTTATTTAGGCTTTTTGGTCAATTTTAGTCAACTTATGCAATGTAGCTATGTGCCTCTATTCCCCTTTCCAATTTGTTTTTTTGCATTGTTTCTCTTCTCCGTTCACTATTTTGCATGTTTCCTCTACCTAGACAGCAATTTGTGTTGTTTTGATGGTTTTTCCATTGCTATGACATCAACACAGTCACAACCACTACCTTGTTTTCAATGTTTGAGTATTAGTTTTCTGCATTCTTCTATTTTTGAGCTTTTATGTGTAAGGTATAAATTGCTTTTATCATTTTCGTAGACTTTGATGTAGCGGCCTTACCGCTACCTGCTACACCGCTATAGCGTTTATGGGTCGCCCGCTACGCTGCACTATCTGCTATTGACTACATAGGTTACACTTACATGGTTACATTCTGATTGACAGAAATTGCTTGAAGGTTTCAAAAGGGGATCTGGAATTGTTTGTAGATGCTGCAATACAGAGGTACCCTTAACTTAGCTTGTATATTTTGCAGGCATTCCTTGAGAGTATGTAAATTGTGTATAATTTTCATTCATTTAATACTGAGCAGATCAGCCCCTCACAGTTTGAGGTCCATGCAGGATGGGCTACTCGAAAGAAACCGTGAGTCTTTTTTTCTCTCTCCTTTCTTTTGGGGTGGTGGCTAATGGGAGGGATATTCAGAAGTTTTTTAAACTGCTTTTTGCTCGAGCTTGTGAGTTTAATGAAAGTGCACAATTTTTGGGCAGTTATGCATACATTTACACATCAAATGGGGTGTCTCTCCATGAGTTAGCAGTATCTCTCTCAAAAGATCGAAAATACTCTGCCAAGGACAACGATGATGTATGCGTTATTTGTTGGGATGGTGGAAATCTGTTGCTTTGTGATGGATGCCCAAGAGCATTTCATAAAGGTCTGATTATACTTTACGAGTTATTTGATAGGGAAAATTAATTATTTGTCACCATTGTGTGAAATGTGGAACCATCTTTGTTCCCCGTTATTTGTCCTCTCGTTCCTCTTCTTTTGTAGTGAGATCTAAGAAGTTATTTATCACCTAGATTGTTGATACCTAAAATGCATGTATTTCTATATGACTGTATCACCTATGATGCTAATGTACTTTGTTTTTTGAGAATAAAATACTTAAAGGACCTTGAGTACCTAGACCAATGTTACCCAACCTGTAATAAACCTGTTTGTGATATCAAAATGCTTTAAAAATGGAATGGTAAAACAAGAAATGTTTGTTTACCTATTCTTTGCCTTAATAAAATATTTTTCCTCCTTGGGTAAATACCCCAGTAACAGTTGTTCTGTGCCAGATTCATTATCAAATTGCTTACAAGTTGGGATAATCTCCCGTTGAACTCATTTTGTATCTAAGAGATGCGCGAGTTTGTTTATTTAATGAAATTTGTGCTTTCACCGAGCTTTCAAGAATGTTGTGTATGAACCTGCATAACATTATGTATCTTTCTAACTGGAATTCATTTCCAATTTCATATAGGAATAGTCGAGTTTTGTGATTTTTTATGCTTCAATTTTATTTCCAAATTTACCGAAGGGAAGTAGCATAAAGAATATTTGCTATTAAAATATATGGAAAATATCCTATAATATCTTGATCATATATATGGAAGCCTTGCTGCAAAGGTTGGAGTTGTTGTGTGACTTGGAGGTCACATGCTCGAGTTGTCGAATCAGCCTCTTGCATATGTAAGATAAGGCTGTTGACAAAAGATCCACAATGTATTTGACCTGTCCTCGGGCATTGCTCTATGACTAGAGCCGTATAGCACCAAGTTGCCATTGGTTATCTTGATAATGTCTCATAATTTAGCACATTTGAAATTATCTCTTAGGACTGATTTTCATATTTCCTTATATATCATGATTTGTTTCCTTGGGGGTGAGTCTTAGTGCAACAGTTAGCTTGAGGCCACAGATGCAAATCTTGGAAATAGTCTCGCTGCCTGCAAGTGGTAAGGTTGCATATATCTACCACCCTCCCCAGACTCCACTTGGTGGAGCCTCATCATGCCAATTGGGCTGCCCTATCATAACGATTTGTTTCCTTGTTTAATTAAGAATTAAGAATAGGAATCCAGTAATATGAGGACTCTTTCTTTGTCTCTTCTAATAACATTCGATATATGCTTCATGTCACACCAATATAATTTCATTATTTTGTGTATTCTTTTTTCCTCCCACTATACTCAAAAGACCAACACTATAACTTCAATATTTGCTTTTCTTGATAAAGTAAAGGGAGTCAACTTCTAAGTGATCTTTTATGTTCTGGTGTTTGGAATGTACAGAATGTGCATCTCAATCAAGTATTCCACGAGGTGACTGGTACTGTCAATTTTGCCAAAACATGTTCCACAGAGAAAAGTGTGTTGCATACAATGCCAATGCCGTGGCTGCTGGAAGGGTTGAAGGAGTTGATCCTATTGAACAAATAACCAAGAGATGCATTCGCATAGTCAAAGACATTGATGCCGAGCTTAGTGGATGTGCATTATGCAGGTAACATTGTAAAGATTAGAAGCCATTTCTATCGGGAAAAACTCAAGTTTTGCATAGGCTAGAGATAAAATGTGAAAATTGCTTATTAAGAATGGGCAATCCTAACCTTATTGGCCGTGCCCAAAATCTAATATGGTATTAGAGTCTATCCTAGATCTGCTAATGGGCCACCCACCATTATTATACATGCACCTAACCCTATACTATTGGGCATGAGGGGGTGTATTAAGAAAAACCCAAGTCCCCATAAACTAGAGATAAAGTGCAAAAATAGTTTATAAAGAATTGGGAACCCTCACCTTATAAGCCGGTTGTGTAGGATTGGGTTAGGCTCAAAATCTAAGAATCTCTTATCTTGATTATACTTGAAATCGCCAGCTCTCACCATGCGGATGTGCTTCTGTACTATTTTAGTTAATTGCAAACAAAAACTGTATATTTGTGGTTTTTCTTTAAGAATTTCAGCTATACTAGATATAAGAGAAAATTCTGTGCATGTAGGGGTGTTGACTTCAGCAGATCTGGCTTTGGTCCACGCACAATTATACTCTGTGATCAGGTATGCTATATGCATTCTAGTCCAGCTTTAACTTTGATGCCCATACAATTTACAAAGGCCTCTGGAACATAGAATCAAGTTTTTGTTGCTTTTAGGATGATTTAATGATTAATTCACCTGTGAAGCATCTATTTATTAGGGATTATTGTTTTACTGAGCCAACTTGATGTTTTCCCTCTGCCACTTTTGCTGCAGTGTGAAAAGGAGTATCACGTTGGCTGTTTGAGGGATCACAAGATGGCATATTTGAAGGTGTGTGGTGTTTGCTATCTCACCGTTGCTATATCTTTATATACACTCTATGGAATAAATCATAAACAAAAGTTGACTAATTCACGGTTATTAAAGTAGTTAGTTAATAACATTTAATTTATGTAATCTCAATAAAAAATTAACTCTATTGCCCAAGTTACCCTCTATGACTAATAAATTGGTTCATTGAAAATACAAAAGTTAATTAAACTAGGGGTGTTTTAGAGATACTATCGTTCTCTGTAGTTAATTGCGGCCGTAGCGGCCACTATAGCGGCGTCGCGTCGCGTGGTGGTGATCCGGCGCCAGGCAATATGCTGTGGCGATGCAGTTTAGGGTTGCGCTAGTAGTAGCGGCACAATTGCGGAGTGAATAGCTGACTCGAAGCGGATCTGGAGTAAATTCCACGCGGAGAAGAAGGACAAACAGGAAACTATCCTTGAAATGTCTAGTTTGCCCTCTATTTAAAAGGCGAAAAGTTTATAATACCCCCAGTTTTTAAATCGTTTTCAGATATTTTAAAGGTCAACATTCCCATACCCATTTAGTTTTGAGAGGTATGATACCCACGTCCAATCACTCAATGACACCTCATTTTTTTTCTATTTAAATATTTTAAAATGAAATTGATTATTGAACTAATTTTGCCTAGAAGGTATCATACCCACCAAACTCTCAATTGGTAGGAAGAATTTACCTATTTTAAATCCTTCTTTCTTTTTCACTGCGGGTTATTTTATTTTAACCCAAATTCACCGTGAGTTATTTTATTTTAACCCAAAGACTCTTCTTCCTCCCTCTTCTGGTTCTGAAACGCAAATTACGCAAGAAAAAACCCAAGGAACAGGAACAAAACGTGTCCCTCTTCCCTTTCACCTTTCACGGTTCATCACTTCCTTCTAGCACCTCAGTGAAAGACGACAGCAGCAATAGCCAAAACGCATACTCTATTTCCAACTGAAGCAACAACTTCTTCCTCTGTTTTTATTCCTCTCTTTACAGAACTTTCTTCTCTGTTTTCTCAAAAGCTCAGTGCCCTAATTACTTACGAATGTGTTTTGAGTATTCTTATAATTTTTTTATCCTTTTATGTGCCTGGTGTAAAACGTTTATATTGTTTCTATAGATTTTGGCGTAGCGGTCATACCGCTACACCGCAATAGTGTTTTTGGGGTCGACCGCTCCGCTCCGCTATTTGCTATTAACTACATAGCTATCATTAAATAAGAAAGAAGTAGTTAACATCTGCTTATAATTCATTCCAAAAAAACATGAGATAAAAATTGCTTATAATTCATTCTGGAGGGAGTATTGATACAATAGTTTAGGCATTGACCTCCCTTTTGTCTGCCTAACATAATGTGTCTGTAATAAATGAATAAATGACAGGAATTGCCAATAGGGAATTGGTTTTGTTGCAATGATTGCACGGGAATACATTCTACTTTGGAAAACATTTTGGTTAGGGGGGCTGAGAGACTCCCTGAATCTCTGTTGGATGTTATAAAGAAAAAGCAAGAGGTAAAAGGATTAGATCCTATCAAAGATATTGATATAAGATGGAGGCTTCTTAATGGCAAGGTTGCTTCTCCTGAAACTAGACCATTGCTTTTGGAGGCTGTTTCAATCTTTCATGTAAGTTCTGGCCATCCTTCTAAATTCATTCATAATACATGTTGTTTCCTCTTGACTTCAGCGGATGGAGGTAATCGCCCTTGTTTGTTCCCCTAATGATGGAGCTGCCTTGGATTTCTACTCTTAGAAAACTTTTCTCAGTAAAAAATTATTTCCATAGTCTTCTTAACTTATATCTGATTACAGCATGATTTTTTTTACTGTTGAATAAGAATAATTCTAGTTGAATATAATAAGTTTTGTACTAGTATTAATTATATACACGAGAGGCATAATTTAAGTAATACCAAGTATTTATATACATAAGAGGTATAATTTAACTAATACTGTGATCCTATCATGATCTTATGATTATGGGATCAAATCAGCTAACCCTAATAATGTGCAAAGGATAATCTTAATAATAATATCTCAACATTCCCCCTCAAGGTGGAGCATATACATCATATACATCCATCTTGTCTCAAGTGTAAGTTATCCAAGGACCCATAGAGATTTAGTTAATATATCAACAAGTTAATCCTTAGAATCAACCAAAGTGGTTTTGATGATTCCAGAGAGAATCTTTTCTCTAAGGAAATGACAGTCAACTTCTATTTCTTGTCCTCGTGAAAACCTGGATTGGAGGAGAGCTGCAAAACTGATGGTTATCCCACGCAAAAGGACCAATCTGACAAAAATGTAGCTCTTTCAGGAAACTTTTCAACCACAAAAGCTCACATGACGGCATTTGCCAGATACTTAGCTTCTGTACTCGACCAAGCAACAACAGTATGCTTCTCGCTCTTCAATGAAATCATATTTCCACCTATGAATATACGATAATATAAAGTAGACCGTTACTTGCATAACCTGCCCAAACGGCATCAGTGAAAACAAGCCCCGTGCCAGGTGACCCTTTGATGTAAATAATTTGAAGGAACTGACTTACTAAGCTGATTGGATAAGATATAGTCGGTCTGGTCATGGTAAGATAGCACAAGTCTTCAGTATCCTCCCTGATTAGAAAAGAGTTTTGAATTGTGATCCATATGAGTGTCGGCTGGTATACAATCTGTAAGACCTGTTTCCTCCAAAATTTCAAGAGCATACTTCCTTAGAGATGACAATACCCAACTTCAATTGAGCTTCCTTAATCTCAAGAAAGTATCGAAGAGGACCCAAGTCCTTAGTCTAGAAGTTCTGTAATAGGTGTTGTTTCAATGTCCTGTAATCACAATGTTATCAACGCAAACCACGAGATAGATATATTTGTTTGATGATGCGCATTTGAAAAAACAGAGTGATCTGCCTCGGAATAGATCATCCCAAAAACTTTGTAGAGTTAAAGTTAGTCCGATTTGTACATATACGCATTTGTTATATGATTTTATGATGATTATCATGCTACTGAAGTTTTTTTATAGCTTTGCCTTGACAAGCTTAAGTGATCTTTTCATTTGTTCCTTTAGCCACATTTATTTTGTATACAAGTTTTTGCCGATGTTTTTATATTGAATTCACGAGCTTTATATAGGGCATTACTTTATTGTAATGTCATACAATGCCAATCTCTCAGGAACAACTTTTCTGTTAACCCTTGAGGTACAATTTTTGAGTTTGCTATAAGAATATCTATTACATTTGTCAAATTATGATTTAAACTTCCCTTGCTTCAGGAATGCTTCGATCCTATAGTTGATGCAGTCAGCGGACGAGACCTTATTCCAGCCATGGTTTATGGGTTAGAAACTCTGTTTAAAAGCATTTGTTTCTTTTCATTTTTCTCTTGCACTTTTTTTTTCCAATTAATGTATCTCCTACATACAGAAGGAGTGTGCGGGGTCAAGAGTTTGGAGGAATGTATTGTGCATTACTAACAGTCAAGTAAGAAGTGGTTTTCTATATGTAACTTTTAATACTTACATACAGTACCATTTACAGTTTGTTTCTTTGATCTTGAAGTTCATCAGTGGTATCTGCGGGCATGCTTCGAATTTTTGGCTCTGATATTGCTGAACTTCCGTTAGTTGCAACAAGTAACCAGAACCATGGGAAGGTGTGTTGTCTGCCTAACTTTCATCACATGCCTTCCTCAATTTGACTCAAACTTTCTCTGCTCTTAAATTTTGGTTGATTTGCTCTGGATTGTGGTCAGTGGTCACTTATGTCTATGACTTGGTAGTGCATTGTTTATAATTATGATTATCGGTTTGTTCCATATAGGGCTACTTCCAAGCTCTCTTCTCCTGCATCGAGAGGCTCCTGGCTTTCTTAAAAGTGAAGAACCTTGTGCTGCCAGCTGCAGAAGAAGCAGAATGCATATGGACAGATAAATTTGGGTTTAGCAAGGTGAAACCAGACGAGGTATAAAATCTGCTTTACTAGTTCAAGTCAGAATTTATTTTAACGTTTCTGCCACTTCAGTCTAGCGTTTATGAAGCTGGGTTTCATTAATGTTCCTGTGGCTGATGATTTCACTATCCAAATTACTTGTGATAATAACACGTTTCCAACTTCTAAGAAAGAAAATAACTGAGTTTATCATTGTCCTGCAGCTTGCCAATTACAGAAAGAACTGCAATCAGATAGTGACTTTCCAAGGGACAAATATGCTCCATAAAAGGGTGCCCCCATGTCGACTCATCAATAAACAACCATGACAGTTTTTTGTAGAGTTAAAGTTAATCATGAAGCGGGAAACCCCTTAGCTTTCTCACCTCTTTTTTTCCCGATGGTTTTGTATATATAAATAATTAAATTAAATTAAATTAAATATATAGATATGTAGAATAGAGTATTGGCTATTTGAAGCCATTCTTGAGTTCGTTCATGCCGATTGTTTAAACATTTGTGATGCCGTGTTTTTTATTCAATTCTAGTTTATGTTGAAGAAACACAAGTTTGTGATATAAGAGCTTCAAAGTGTAGTCACTAGTTCAGTATCGCCCACAACATAAAGATGAGTAATCGTTGGAAACATGAGAAAACGTGGTAACTGATATTTCGTTTTATAACCGCCACAGTATCGTTAGTTTTTGGTAGTGATTCTGCCCATAACCATTACCTTCTTTTTTTGTGTGTGTGGCAAACATTACACATAAAATGCAAAGTGGAGATTCAAGTTTGAACTCCGGTAGTCACGGAAAATATCCATCCTAATAATTTTAGCTGTTAGGCCTTGCAGACAAAGTCATTACTTTAGTGTCATGCGTTTTTGGGGTTTATAGACAAAACCACTAACCTTTGTTGTAATGTTGTAGAGTCAATGGGCAGAATGGCTACCTAAATCTATTTGTCAATGTAGTGTTTAAAGAAGGTTAATTCTTGGTTTAATTAATATGTAGCTTTGTAACCATTTGTGACTTTTGAATAGATCTTAGAACTAAAAATTTTGTAATTTGGTCGACGAACTTACCAGTAAATGTAATTGGGTCTTTATATTTTGATTGGGATCCAGAATTAGGGTCTATTAACAAATTTTGGAATTGGTAGTGCATTTTCTGTTGTGAATATTTTATTTCCACAGAGATTGTTTTATCTTAGATTAATCTCTCTTAATTCGGATGAGTAGCTTTATTATTTTCAAACACACTCCTACCAGCATGTTGATGCGTAGGAAGACTTCCAATACCTGTTGGTATATTTGTTAGTGTATGATTTTGCAGTACAAGAGACCCCAAATTTCTCCCAGTCATGTATTAGTCAACAAGTAACACTGGAATTGATTCAATTTGAAGTCTCTGCAACAGAACAGAACACAGTGGATTACAAGCTAAGAAGCATACTTCACTCTCTAATAATTAGAAAGAAACATAATAACAAATTAATAATGTTGATCAAGATTACCACTCCCACCACCCCTCGAACAATGAATAACTTTCAAACATGTCATTCCACTTTCTAAAATTAACTGCCAAATATAGATAGACTCTAATTGGACGTCAGTGTAAAACTAGTATATATCAACATGCCCCATCAAACTATTTTGTTATCTATCTTCAGCCTTTTTTTGAATTTCAATCTTTTTTTTTTATAAGCAAATGTTAGTGGGGGTGGGGGAATGTTAGTTTCCGGGGTTTGAACCTTGGACCTCCTTCTTGCAACTTTGCAACTCCTTCATGTCGCTTAGCTCGCCAACTGAGCTACCTTCCTGGGACTTGAATTTCAATCTTTGAGCAGTAACTTGGCGTGTCCATCTTCCAATCTCTATTAATATCAAAATCATATTTCATAGATACATAATGCTTTTAAAAGCATGCTTATGCAATACTTTCCATAATACATACATTTCTTACCTCCTACTCCAATCAATCATACACACACCCTTTTCACATGCACACAACACAATAATAAAACCATTCATATATGCATCACTCTCCCCACCCATAATCCATTTTCTTAGCCCAAAATACACAAATTTACTAGCCAATTCATAAAGCTCAAACATGAGTTTCAACAGAACCCTCTTTTGCCTTTCTTGCTTTGTCATTTTTCTCTTTTCTATTATCATTTTTCATCACATTCACACTGCGCCATCACTTAATTCCCCCACCATTAACACTTCAATAAGTACTAGTTTCAATTTTCAGCTTGGCTTCTTAAGCAAGATTATAAAGCTAAGTGGTGTTCAAGACTTTGTGTCTTTGCTATTAACAATTATTGTGAGTGAAAGACATCAGCATCATCATCACAAAGAAAAATGTGACGAGACCAAATGGGATTCCAAGCTTATTTCAGATTATAATGTGAGCCTTGTTTTCATGGTTGACTTAAAGGGTTGTGGTAATTTTAGTAGTGTGCAAAAAGCTGTTGATGCTGTTCCTGAATCTAGCTCTGCTACCACACTTATCATAATCGATTCTGGTACATACAGGTTGTTAGCTTAATTCAGTCAATTTTTTCTTCTTTTTATCTCTCTCATTTGTTAAATATTGAACTTTGAACACACACCTAGCCTGCTAATAGTGTTTTTAGTCGAAGTTATAGCTCATGATTAGATATGTTGAGCATAGTTATGAGTTTAATAACTTACATTAAAAGTTATACATACCTAAATTCATATTTAACCATAGGCAAAACCGGATATACACGTGGCCAGTCCAGGTTCCCCAGCGTAGATTAGTCATTGGCAAATCCAGTGAATACTGTGCACCAATAAGACGGTAACCAAATAAATATAAAGTTGTCAAACTCTATAATTATATATACTGTTTTTTATGAGTATTTAGGGAGAAGGTAGTGGTTGAGGCAAACAAAACAAACTTGATACTTGAAGGTCAAGGGTATCTTAATACAATCATAGAGTGGAATGATACAGCAAATTCCACTGGTGGGACTTCCTATAGCTATTCTTTTGCAGTCTTTGCTTCTAAGTTCACTGCTTACAACATTAGCTTTAAGGTAAAGCAATTTCATTCGTTTTATTTACTTTGTTCAATGTTGTTCTGTTATAGATTATATTACATTTTTGGATTGTGTGGAAAAAACAGAACACAGCTCCTCCAGCATCACCAGGAGAGGTTGGGGCACAGGCAGTGGCACTGAGAGTAACAGGTGATCAAACAGCATTCTATAGGTGTGGATTTTATGGTGCACAAGACACACTCAATGATGATAGTGGGAGACATTATTTTAAAGAATGTTTCATTGAAGGATCCATTGATTTCATATTTGGCAATGGTAGATCTCTTTATGAGGTAATTAATTAACACCAATTATATAAGTATAGCTATAGAAACACACTTATTTAAGTTGTGATACCACCAGGATTGTACCTTAAACTCTATAGCAAAAAAAGAGTTGGTTGGGGTTGGTGGATCAATCACAGCTCAAGGGAGAGAATCGTTGAAGGAAGAAACAGGATTTTCCTTTGTGAATTGTAGCATTGTTGGTAGTGGAAAAGTATGGCTTGGAAGAGCTTGGGGAGCATATGCCACTATTGTTTTCTCAACAACATACATGTCCGATGTCGTAGCTTCCGAGGGATGGAACGATTGGAAAGATCCCTCCAGAGACCGGTATGTATAAAAGAGAGGGGTTCTTTGCTTTTGGTGTTAATTATTGAAACATTATTGGTGTTAACTATTGAGACATTATTGACAAAGCTTTACTTTTGGTGTTAATTATACAAGGAGTGTGTTCTTTGGGGAGTACCATTGTACAGGACAAGGAGCAAATTATACATCTAGAGTCTCTTATGCGAAGCAACTCAGGGATTACGAAGCAATCTCCTTCATGGATATTTCATACATTAATGGCAATGATTGGCTTCTCAATTATATTTAGTTTAATTATATATTATACTTTTTCATTATACATATAGTATGAATTTTGATTTCTTAGTAATTTTTCACACAATTGAATCTTCATTTTGTTAATAGTTATAATTATAATTAACTGTCGTGTAAAAACGTGCGTAAGTATACACAGTCAAAACTAGGGGTGAGCAAGGGATGAGTTGGGAAGGGTTATACCTGTCCCTTACCCGGCCCTAAATTTTTATATGGCCAGTTTTTAAACCCTAAATTTTCCCTAGACCCAAACAAATATGATGCTCTTGGGGCCAAAAGTTAAAAGTGATAAATTAAATTTTTTTAGTATTTTATCATGTATTCAAACTCAAAACATAACATTTACAATAGTACTTTACAACAATGTTTCTACTTAAACTAATATAGATTTTAAATTGGGTATTTTATTTGTAAATGTCTCATTACCAATGTAATAGAGTTAAAAATTAGGGTGATGAGTGAGTAAAGGACGAGTTGAGACGAGTTACAATTAACCCTAACCCGTCCTTAGACCCGAACAAACCTGACGGTTTGTGGGTTAAATGGGACGAAAACGGGACAAGTCTTGCTCACCCCTAGTCAAAACAAATAATAAAGTGATAAGAAAAGAGTGTTCCTACGAAGATTATGTAGTTTAACTTCTAATTCTACTTACTAGTAGTTGGGTTAGTGAGGTAAAAATACAGAAATTTCAGCTTAGTAGTGTTGGACAATAAAATTAAATGTTAAACAGTAGTAAAACAATGACAATTTAAGTGGAATCAGAGAGATGAGTATAACTAAGACCAGATTCAGTAATTACTTCACAAATGACTCAGTGTTTTGATCAGTGTTGTGATAGCATTCAGTGTGCAGAATTGAAAATAATAGACCTTCCAGTCTTAAGATCAGAATATTGCAAAGGTTCCCTTATTCCTAAGCTCTCACTTGGTTTATTCTGAAGTGTGTAAAGCATGTTTTAGTTCACACTATGGTCCTAGCTTCATATTCCTATCCTTCACTAGGAAAAGTAATATTCCTATTACTTTTTAACCATATTAACTCATGAAATCAGCACTTTAAATCCTTCTCAGAATTTAAAACACGTTACCCTAATTAAAGTGATCAAGTTCAAAAAGAATATATAACATTAAATCGCATGAGTTAATGAAGCATCAAACATTAATCACAACATTTATCATAGATCCATAATTTCATCACCATAGTGTTGACTAAAAAGGAAATTAGCTCATAGTGAGCTTTAGACATAATAAAGTCGTACCAAAATATCATAAACGAAGTCATGAAAATAGCAATTACAGTTGAGATCAAAGATACACAAAGAAATACAGAAATTTCAAACAATGAGAAGCTCAAAGTAGGCTTCGCAGATCTGCTTCAGAGTCTCAGTGTTGCTCAGATGAAGAAATGTGTTGCAGAATGCGAGTTTCCAACTTCAGAAATAAGCTTCAGCACTAAAAATGGAGAAAAGACGATTGGGGAAGACGATGAAATCGTGTATGGAAGGTGGAAATGGTACTCTCTAACTTAGGGATTCATGGAGGTTGAAGTTGTGTGCACTTTTAGTGTAAAGTACCTATTTATATGATATTCTCTTTCCAAGTACCAATTGGGCCATTCACATTTCCGCAAAAGTGCTGTCAACCCTAAAACCAAGAACGTTTTGTCCTTTTGTGGCCCATTAAAAGCGCATATTCCTTTTGCCTTTTGAACTAAAAACAAAACACCATTTTCTTCATTTTACCACCTGAGAGTACTTCAATTCTTTTCTCTCTCACTAGCCAGCTAGCATGATGCTACCACAACACTGAACACAACATCAAACTATTAATTTTCCTGCACAACTAGCACATGGGTGAAATCTCACAAAATGACACCTAAAGAGCCCAAAACACAATTTACTAGGAAAAACCTATTTATATTTAATTATACACAAAGATCCTAATTATTTACATTAATTACTCTAGAACAAGCTTAGTTCTATTTATTTTGGTGATAATAACTCTTATTTCTAAGAGTTATCATTAACTTATATTGCTTTTTTTTTTCTAACTTAAATTTTCAAATCTTATTTTCTCTCTAAACTGTTTTTTTTTTGACAAAAAGAACTTCATTATAATCATTCAAATAATGAGTCATAATGGATGCTGACGTAGCTGCCAACATGGATACCGAATCATCATCTCTTTCATTCCTCTTTCTCTGAAATTCTGTTCTTCTCTCTTCTCTCTTCTCTCTTCTCTCTTCTCTCATCTTCTCTCTTCTTCTTCTCATCTTTTTCTCATCTTTCTGAAACTCTGTTCGTTCTTCAACAACAACAATCTTTTTTCTTGTTCTCAAATCCAAAAACAAAAATAACATGTATACCCAGAAAATCAAGAAACCAAAAACGTTGTCTTCATTCGTTCCTAGAAAACCCTCTCTCTTCTCAGATCTATTCCTTCGTTCACAGAAAACCCATAGCTTTTTCATCTTCAAATCAAAAGACAATCAAATCAGAACCCACCTCCTCCTAAACCCACCTCAATCTTCATCTCCAAATCAAAACCCCACAAACTAAAACCCAAAAAATTACAACTTCCAACCCATCACACCAAAAGAAGCAACAATCCAGAAAAATGAGAAATCAAAGATTCGAAAACCTTAGAGCGAAGTCGTTTACCAAAATCAGAGTTTCTGCAATTGAGAAAAGAGTTTGTACAATTGAGAAAAAAATGGGTTTTTATTGTTGTTGTTTCTGGAATTGAGACAAAAGAGAGAAGAAAATGAAACGTCAAAGAAAGAGGAATGAAGGAGGTGATGATGTTGGCAGTCATGTTAGCATCCATTAACGGTGTTAGTCTAAAACTAACCAAACTAGAGAAGTTTTGTATTTGCAAGAGTTTAAAAAAAAAATTCTAGGGACGAAAGTGGATTTTTTAGATATTTGCAGGGACTAAACGTACCTTTAAACCAAAATTATATGCTATTTTTATCCTTAAAAGGGCCAACGAGGAAATGGATAGATTGAGACCTTACTTCCATTAAAGGGTCGAAAAGAATTACTAATATGTCGGTGAAGGCGAAGATCGAAGATCACATGGCTAGACTAATTCGTACGGGAAACTCGTCTGAGCTAACAAACATGTTAGTTGAAAGGATTTCAAACAAAATCAAAAATGGAATTACTATATCTGATTTAAAATTTCCAAGTGAGCAAACATTCTAACTGGCTATTTATACAGTTAAACCCAACTAGTTTCCATATATCCAAGCATCAGACATTTATTACTGTTTAAGTTTATTTGATACAGTTAAACCCAACTAGTTCCCATATATCCAAGCACCAGCCATAACTCTTTCAATTGGCCAGTAATTGTTACCCCTTACGATATGTGCATGATTAACTCGTATATGTTTTTTTGACTTGATAACTGGTCTATCTAATCCAAAAGCTAACATTGATATCTTTTTGGAACCTCTGATTGATGATCTTAAGAGATTGTGGCGGGGTGTTTGGAAGAATTTTATAATGAGACCGGCGTTGATGTGGACATTTATCGACTTCCTGGCTTATGGTATATTGTCTAGTTGGGGGACTCACGACTGCATGGAACACACAAAGACGTTTATGCTGAAATATGAGGGAAAGAGTTCTTGGTTTGACTCGCATTCTTTCTGTCATGTATTTATGAGAGGTTACTAAGGTGAAGCCAATGATTGAAAATCTCAATTATATCGATCTTGAATGCACAAATGTTTCTCTATCTTCGTGCTTGCGTTGCTGAATTGTGGTGTTGAACGCCCGATTTGGGTTCAACCTCTAATACCTGAAACAACGAAACAACAATCACAGCGCCTATTTGGAATTCGCAATTGAAAAGAATCGTACACTAATCCTAAAGTGGAAATCGGATTAAACGAAAAAACCAATTTGCACAATCGAAGAACATAAAACATAAAGCGAATTAAACGGAATTCGAAAAGAAATAACGGGATTAAGGGAGAAGAAAACACCAAAGATTTGGTAACCCAGTTCGGATTTCTCCTATGTCTGGGGGTCTGAATCCGAGCAATATCCACTATGATGAACAATTGTTTACAAACAATCGGCCTTCTTCTTCTCTTTACACTACTTCTCACATACTCACAGATTTTCACTCTGATCTTCACTCGATTTTTTACCTATGTTTACAGAATCGAATTACAGAAGAGAAAATACAATGATTCAACTCAGAGTTTCCTTTTGTCTCAGAAAACTCTCTCACGAAGAAGAAGAAGAAGAAGAGATTATACAAATGGAAAATCAACAACGCTTCCTCATTCAATCTCAGCCAAGTATCAAGTTTTCAGTTGCGGTTTGTTGAAAGGGTGTGGCTGTTGATTCAAGCTTGGAATGTCACTTCATCATCGAAACAAATCGAAGCAATTGTCATGGATAGATTCTAAGAGCTAGAAAATTCTAATAACATGGACATTATGTGAATGTGCGACTTATGTCAAAAAAATTAGTACAGAAAGAGATGATTGAAAATGGGAACTCTGAATTAGTAAACATGTTTGAACATGATGGTGAAAGAGATGATTAAAATGGAAACTGAGTTAGTAGACATGTTTTGTAATGATAAATATGAAAATTTGGGTTTATCAGTTCCACGATTTTACCCGTGATCTCTCAAAAATATGTAAAGTTAAAGGACATGTGTAAGGTTGAATCCACGATAAATATGTACACAAGTTGATTAGAGTTTGTTTAATTCGTGCAGGCAGATTATAAATTTGGCATTTAATAATAACAAGTTGTTCCGAAAGGCCTCGACAAAATGTGGCTACTTATATGACAAAGCCATTACCAAATGAATGATAGAGTGGATTTGGTTTGCATGACTTCTTAGACATGGTATGAGTAAACTACTAATAAAGCCAATTTGTTGTTTATGGCTAACAACCATTGGCTAAACCCTTGGAAAGTAGGTAAAACAAAGAAAGTGTGATTAATGCCAACGGTGAGATCTAGAAATATATCTCCCACCATTCAAAGAATTGCGGAGGATCCTGTTCATGCACAGCCATAATTTAAATAAAGGAATGTCTGTTATACATACATTTTTTTCCTCTAAATCTTTTGTACGTTTTTCATTTTTCTGAAAACAGAGAAAGTGTGTGTCTATCAGGTATATTTTTATTCCATTATTCAAAAAGAGAATTAGGCAAAAATATATGTAATAACAAAGATTATTATAAGAATTTTGTGGTAATAATAGTTAGTGTTTAAGTGTTGGATAATTCCACATCGCCTAATAGTAAACAAAATAAACAGGATATAACAATCAAAAACTCATTAATCTAATACATTAAGGTTTAGACTTTAGATTCATTATGGTTTGGAGACACGTGTACTCAAAAATCAAAATACTCGATTTGAAGAAACATGTGTACTTGGTAACAAATAACAAAAACCAAATTGCGCGAAACAACAACTAGTTGTTGATGCTGGACAAAGTAACTAAATCAGTTATGAACAACATCAAAATACTCTTTGTTGGACTGTTGTGCAATATCTTGAATTAGTAGCTTCACGTTGAAGTGAGAAGATCCTCCTTCTTCCACCGCTCTCTTAGCCATCTCAGCAAATTCTTTAGCCCTTTTCCTTCTCTCATCACAATCACTTCCCTTACTAATCAACTTTTCAATACCTCTCACAACATCTTCTTTCTTAACCAACACTCCAACTCTCTCTTCATCACCCCAATTTACAGGACTCTCCACACCAACACTTACTCCAACTCTTAATATTTCCACAACAAACCTCTCATTAAAAAACTGATCACCAAACAATGGCCACGTAAGCATTGGTACCCCAGCACATATTGCTTCTAAACTAGAGTTCCAACCACAATGTGTTATAAACCCTCCAATTGCAGAATTTGATAGTATCAACACTTGTGGAGCCCACCCCTTAATCAAAAGTCCTCTCCCTTTAGTCCTTTCCTCAAAACCATATTCCTCTATCCATTTCTTCAATTCTTCAGTTTGATTTCTTTCCCTTATAACCCAAATGAATGGTCTCTCACATTCATCTAAGGCCATACCAAGCTCAATAAACTGCATAGGTGTTAAATTGCACATGCTCCCAAGACATACATAAATAACAGAATTTGGTTTTTGCAACTTCAACCAATCTTCAACATTAACTGAGTCAATGTTATTGTTGTTGTTCCCTCGCTGAGTGATATCCACATGGCTTTTATTTCTAAGTGAAAGAGGACCAACACACCATACTTTACCATTTTTACCCTTCTTGAAATCATTCACATAAGCAAACTCTAACTCTTCAAAAGAATTCACTACCACTCCATAACTAACCATTTCTACAGCAACCATTTTATCAACAAATTCTTTCCATTTTTCATCCATTGAATTTGAAGATGATGGTAACTGTGCTTTAGTAACCTCAATTTTATCCGAAATTTCGGGTATAACAAAGTACTCTGAATCAGTATCTATATTCTCCATAACCTTAGAAATAATCAAATTTTGTTGCCAAACAAGACAGAAACAACTAACACCATAAAATGAAATCCTAGGAATATTGAATTTTATAGCAATATGAGAAGTGTAAGGGAAACCAACATCAGAAATGATGCAATTTGGTTTAGGAGTTAACTTCTCAAAAGCTTCTTCAGCTGGTTCTTGTAGAATTGCATTTGCTGCTATGAAGAAACTATGACCCATTCCCATTGAAGGAAGCATATCAAAATTCTCACAACCTTGTGGGAATCCAAAGTCATTAGATGGGAAATTGAGTTGAAGTAAATGGAGTTGAAGGTTGGAGTTTGAAGCACGTGAGAAGGTTTGTGAGAAACGTGATGCGTTGTGTGGAGTTGTGATTACGGTTACAATTATGTTTTGTTGTGATGCTAATGTTGTTGCTAGGTCTATCATTGGAAGCATGTGGCCTGGTGACATAAGTGGAAATAAAACGAAGTGAAGTTGAGGTGTTTGGTTGTTGCACGCCATTTGTTTGATTGAATTCCTGAATGAATTAACACTTCTTCAATGTTGCAGGACTCTCCTCTTAAGTGCACCATCACAGTTGTTTCTATGATGTAAGCGCTTATCTATGCAAGATTATGATATAGCCAGGTTTGTACACTTATCAACTTGTCATTGGTGGAAGAGTTGAAGTGCCAAAGTCAAGCTTGTACACTTTCTTTTTTGACAGTAACATAATCTCATTCAATTATTAAAGCAAGGAGTGCAGTTGAACAATCAATAAGGATCGTTCGATTTTGATCAAACGGTCAAATTTTCAACTTCGAATTTTTATTAAATAAAATTCAAAAACTTTCCTTAAAAGCTGCTTCGTCCAATCATGATCGGACAATCCCGAGTTTATTGACTGCATGATTGCACAGTAGTTTTAACTGCACGTAATCCAAATTCGAGAAATACTTTGAGATTGAGCAAATCACATTTGAGGCATTCCTCATCCACACTTTAGTACTAGGATCGATAGCTAAGCAAATCTAGTCAAAGAGCAACAATACTCAAAATAGTGCTAGAAACCAAATAAGTGTTTCCAAGCCAATATTTAGGTTTTAGCCTCTAAACCTTGCATCCAGGAAAACCTTCGAAGCCAATTGCTAGCTATTTTTGTTCTCACATTATTTACTTTCTGACTGGTGTGTAAACCTTGCATCCAGGAAAATTAAAAAGTACCATAGATTAGCATATGGGATATGGTGATTATAAAACAAGGCAAGCTACAAATGAATTGAAAAGGGTCAATACAGTATAGTGCCTCATCAATTCAAAGATTGATTGAGAACTTGTTGCTCTAGAATTTGTTGGATAAACAATTTGCAATTTGAATCTGATGATCCACCATCTTCAATTGTCTTATAAGCCATTTCTTTAACCTCTCTAGCTCTGTTCCTTCTCTGTTCCCCTTCACCACCTTGTTCCATAACCTCTTCAATAGCCTTCTTCACATCTTCCTTCTTCACCAATACTTTCTCACCCTTAGGATCCACCATAACTTCAACACCAATCCTCACACCAATCTTAAGCACTTGCACAACCAACTTCTCATTAAAAAACTGTTCAGCTGACATTGGCCAAGTTATCATTGGAACACCACAAGAAACTGCTTCTAATGTAGAATTCCAACCACAATGTGATATGAACCCCCCAGTTGAAGGATGTGACAGTATTTCAACTTGTGGGGCCCATCCTCTAATTATCATACCCTTTCCTTTATTCCTCTCTTCAAATTTTTCATCTTCTAACCACTTCTCTAACTCCCCACAACAATCATTTTTCCCTATCACCCAAATAAATGGATGATTTGATGCTTCTAAACCCAAACATAGTTCCTTTAATTGTGAAGCTGAAATTCTAGACATACTACCAAAACACACATAGATAATAGAATAAGGCTTATTGGAAACAAGAAAACTGACACATTTAGATTCATCCATTGATCCCGTATTATCATGTTTACCAAAGTTTTCCAACATTAATTTGTCATGTAAAGAAAGTGGTCCAATACACCAAACTTTTTTAGCAACTTTCTCATACCCTTTAACATAGATATTTTCCAACTCCTCAAAAGTATTCACCAATATACCTTCAGCTGAAAGTTCAGCTTCTTTGAATTGATTAATAGCATCTTTCCATGCTTTTGAGTCTTTCTTCATAGCTTCAGGTAACTGTGCTTTTGTGAATTCAATTGTGTCAGGCAAATCTGGAACCATAAATGGCGTGGACATTGAAGTGACACTTTCATGAACCTTAGAAATACTGATGTTATGTGAACACAAAAGGGTGAAACAGGAAATTCCATGAAAAACAACTCTTGGTATGTTAAACTTTGATGCAACATTTGATGTCCAAGGAAGACAAATATCTGAAACAATACAACTAGGTAGTTTTTCCAATTCTGATAACCATTTTTCAAGTGGTTGTTTTAACATATTTAAAGCAGCAAAAAACAAAGGTTGGTATTCAGGTGAAGGAAGAGTGTCCATATTTTCACACCCTTCTGGTAATCCTGCTTCTATACAAGGAAAAGGTAGCAAATGAAATTGGATTTTGAGGTTTAAGGCTTTGGCTTGATCAATGACTATGTTGAACCTTTTTGCATTAAGAGGTGTGAGGATAATGGTTACAGTTACACCATTTGATGCAAGTAATTTGGCCATTTCTGTGAAGGGAATGAGATGGCTTTGAGACATTAAGGGAACTAGAAGGAAGTGTAGTAGTTGGTCATGGGTTTGGGAAGCCATTGGAATGAAGTAATATCTAAGGGTACTTTGGTTTCAAGGTGGAGTTGTAAGTTTCTTCATGATATTGTTGAGGGTTTGGTATATCAAATCTAAAACTAGAATCCTCAATAATAGCACATCTTCATAAATGGCGAGAGAAGAATAGAATTAAATGCCAAAAAAAAGAAGGAAATAAGGACTGGCACTCTTTCTTTGCTTCTGAAATATTGGAGTTCTTTTTTCTTTTGACAATAAAAATCTTGGAGTTCTTTAACTACTCTTCATTATTTTATTTTTTTAATGACAAACTGCTAGCTTTTTTCAAACGAAAGACTACTTTTGTTCAGAGCACCGCTATTTGTTACGAAATAGTTTCAATAACATGAAGTGCCATTCATAGTAATACATTGGCAAAATATCCGTGTATGTGTATGGGTAGCGTGGTACTATTTTTGTAAAGTAGTCTCAAATCAAAATTATAATATGATCACCAATTCGTAAATTGTAAATGATATTTGTAACTTAATTAACCATGTATCACTTAAATTATAATATTGAAACAATATAATTATTAGACAATTAATTGAAAATGTATTTTAAATAAAAAATAAATTATATGGTAACAGATTTTCTAAAATAAATTTGAATAACAAAACAATTTTATGTGTTCGTTGTCAAATGTCTTTATAGTAATTTGAAATAAATTCAAAGATTTAATAGCATCTTATGTTTAAAAAACAACATTTTATCAATAAGGAAATTAGGTCTAAAACATGTAATGTTCCCTGTAGTAACTCAAAAGCATATTATAGAAAATAGTTATCTCGAGAATATTTAATGTTTTCTCATCTTAACTAAAAAAATAATTATTTTTAATATTAAATACATTCATGCAGAAAAAATATAAAAAATAATGAAATTATACCAACAATATGTAATTTTTACCTGTTGAAATTCAAAAATAAATAAAATAAATAATTATTTCGACAACATTCAAAGAGAAACACTGATTTATAAACAAAATATTCAAAAATATTATACCATTATCATGTAATTGTTCTCGTTGAGACACAAAAGTAAGATAATCATTTTATAAAAATAAAGAGAATCATGAAAATAAAATATAATTATTTTGAAAAATATTGAACATTTTCTCGTAGTAACTCAAAAGCAAAATATAAAAATAATTAATTTAACAATATCTAATATTTTCTTGTTCAAACTCAAAAGTAAAATGTTCATTTATAAAAAATAAAGACATTCATGAAAATAAAACATAAAAATTTATTATATCGAAAAAATGTTATGTTTCTCCATAAGAAATCAAAAGTAATAAAATCATATCAACATCATGTAATTTAGAGAAGAGGAAGAATGAAAAGATGAATTGATTGTTACAAGTTTACCCTAAATATTGATGATGTGGCAAAATTTAATAAATGCATAGTTTTTGATTTTTTTTCTAGTGAGTTATTTGATTAGATTTACGGTAGAAGTAGAATAATGGATTATAGTGTATAGAATAATAGATTATAGTAGATGTGAGAAAGAGTGAAAAAAGTGATAAAGTTGGAAAT
Source organism: Astragalus glycyphyllos (assembly GCA_963573325.1). Lineage (NCBI taxonomy): Eukaryota > Viridiplantae > Streptophyta > Magnoliopsida > Fabales > Fabaceae > Astragalus > Astragalus glycyphyllos. Next base: position 28,096,654 of record OY754312.1, read on the forward strand.
GTTAGAAAAAGTAAATTTTTAGTCTTTTTTTTTAGTCTTTTACCAATTTACTCTAAACATTGATGATGTGGAAAAATTTGAGAAATGAGTAGTTTTAGAGTTTTTCTAGTGAGTTATTTGATTAGATTTACTAGCCTCATTACCCGTGCGATGTACGGGGTGAGCTAGTATCAATGAATGTAAATACACAATTAATATGGAGAGAGGTGATATCTTACTACGACTTTCACTCTTTTTGAGTCTTGTAAGTTAAATAAAAATTAAAGATAGGATTAGAAGTTTTGCTATTATTAAAAAAAATTTGCACAAATTGATTTTTTTAAGTGATAAAAAGTAGAAAAAATGAGATAAACAATAATAAAATGAATCACAGGAAAACTAAATAACATTTGCAAATAGAGGTTCTAATAGAACCTTATAAAACCATAATATTAACTAACATTTGCAAGACTATTGCAGAATTGTTGTTCATATAAGCAAAAAAAACAACAACAAAGAGAGTTAATAAGTGGAAACATTTTATAACATAAGTGGTATTCTCCTTTTAACATTTTGTACACAAATTTTGTCAGCGTTTTGAACTTGAACCAACAACCAATTAAGCACGAAGCTTTGCTGTAGAAATAAAAACACTTCTATGTATGCAGCAGACCCAAGCCATGTACATTTGCTGTAGAAAAATACCATTTTCTTGGTCTGACTCTCTTCAAGTCAAAACTCTCTACCTTGGTAACACATGTTCTTATCAAAATTTGTTAGGTATCTGCAAAAGCAGAAATGATAGTTAGATTAATTAAACACAAAGGTGAAACAAATTAAAGGTTTCAAAACTTTAGTATTAGATGTCGTGCTACTAAAGGTATACACTTTAGTATCATAACGACAATGAATAACTATATGAAATCGTTAGTATTGACCAAAAAATAATCAACCGTTCAACTCATCAAAGAAGACTAAAGTTCACTCAGGACATTTCACTTTTTAGCACTGAAATGAAAATATTAGTATATTAGCCATGTATTGCATATAACAAATGTGAGATGAAAATACTTGGTTGACCCTTTTATGAAAAATGCAAACCATCAAAACCAAGATATCAGCAACCTTAAAAAATGGCTTGTAAGAACATACTATTTACGCTCAAGAAAGGAGAACAAAACCATTGAAAAGTTATGCCAAGAAACACGAATATGGTGTAGCTCTTCTTTCCAAAGATGCAAATTTTCCAAGCAAAAAAATTCTTGCAGGTTCAAAACAAATTAATCAAGTAATTTTTGGGGGTTAAATCTTCTTTGTTTTTTAGATGAAGTGATGAAAATGTGTTGGCAAAATACTTTTTCAGGTTCCTTAACTTATTTATTTGTAACGAATAGGCCCCTTAACTTTTTTTATAACGCATAAGTCCCTATTCGTTACGTTTGTAAAAGTTAAGGGACCTATGTGTTACAAAAAAAAATTAATGAACCTATTAGTTACAAATAAATAGGTTAAGAGACCTAAGCATTACAAAAAAAAGTTAATGACCTATTCATTACTAATAAATAATTTAAGGAACTCCGAAATATATTTTGCCAAATGTGTTTGCAAAAGAGCGAGGAGCTAAATGTCACTCAAAGAAAGCATAGACCATGTATGTGTAGAAGAGAAAGAATGGTAGTGGAATTAAAAACCACAAATTATATGAAGTGGAACACGTGTAGAGGAGACACAATAATAGCGGAAGTAGATTTATATTGATGTTGGAAAGTAAACTGAAGTTTTTTTAATTCAGCTACAAGATGAATGGGGAAACACGTGTAAGAGAATGGAGAAGTTTTCTTTTTAGGCCTAAGCTATAGGATGAAAAAGGAAGCAGCAGTTTGGCACCAACCAGCGACAAACCGCTTAAGATTTCTAGATAGTAGAGTAGATAAAAATAGATTATCTTGGGCCTAGTCTACTATATATCAATTTAACTACTACTAGTCTCTCACCCGTGCTCTGCACGGGCCGTGTTATTAACATTGCCAAACATGTTTACTTGATAATGATTGATCTCGTAGCAACGTTGCTAAACATGTTTACTTGGTGCGAGTACATATAATAAAATACGACAAACTATGATATAAACATAATAAAACATACTATTACATTCACTAAAAGCATAGAAAAAAAATATTTTCTTTCAAGTTTGACATCAGCATACTAATTAAAAGGTTACAACCCATAAAGTTTTATAAACATAATTGACACACAAAAGATAATCTCAAAAGTACATTCCAATGGCAACCACTTGAAATTAGTTAGAACCAGTGTCATCTTCATCTTCATCGTCATCCACATAAGGTGCTCTGTCAATTGTAATTTTAATTTTAACCTGATCACCATGAGCATGACCATAAAGAAAGACGGTTAGCAACAACATTGTTAAAGGGGCCTCGACATCATTTTCAGCAATATGGTCAATTTTACCTTCAACATTATTTTTTATGGGTTGTTCACCCACAAGTGGGGCATGTTCAGCAAAATATGAAGATGAACGTGGAACAAATAACTTAAATTTGTACGAAATGACTACATTTGTACCCGAGAAGAAAGGAGAAGATTCGGATCAGTGGCACGCTTTAAAAACAAAAAATAATACCACCATAGTAGGTAAATTTACAACAATTACTTAATTCAAAAGTAAGAACACGCAGATATTCAGAATCGTTGTTTCATATATCTCATCTGAAATTATATCCTTATAGCATGTCAAGAGATGTCAACTGCGAAGAATAAACTTGGACCAAATTAGATATTTTCCAAAACCACAACTAACCATTTCACATAAGGTAGTTTTTGAATAACTCCATACCTCTATAAGTCTTAGACCCCTTCAAATACTTCGAATTTTGCCTCAGCTAGGAATTCAAAGTGGCTTGTAACAAAATTTATAAGCAAAGTTAACTTCAACTTTAAATATGTTAGAAAGTAGGGGCAGCACATCCTGTTATGACTGTTCTAATCTTTTATAGTTGTTTATTACGTCGATGTATAGTAATTAAATAATAAAATGATTTATGATGCATATAATAACTTCAATTCATATTCTGGACTCTAGACATAGCATGTGAAGCAGAAAATTCTATCTACCTATACAGTTTTGAGAATTGCACAGTATCCATCCATCTGCACCAGACAAAAATGATTGAGCAATAAACACCAAATAACTTGTTCAAAGAAGGGGAAACTTCCAGAAAATGAATTGAAGTCGTCATGCACCCCGTGTTTAAGGAGAACAACAGACAAAATTAAGATACATCATAAGCAAATTCTTATGACATCAAAAAGAGAGAGAGAGAGAGAGATGAACCTGGTCGGTTGAGTTTGTAGAAGCAGCTGATTTTGATTTCATGAGGTGAGTCCATGTAAATCTTGTGCAATCATCAACAATTGTTAAGAAATACATATAGCCATCATGTGTAGGCTTATGGAAAGGCCCCCACACATCAATATGAACTAAGTCAAAAGGCATATCAGCATGATGATTTTGTGCATGAAAAGGCAAACGATGCATTTTAGAAAGAGGAAAGGGACATTTCATCCAGAAGAATGAGAGGGAAAACAATTGTTCCACTGGCTGAGGAAAATAAAACCTGTTCAAAAGAAGGTTTTCAAGTTGAACCTTTTTCATTCTTCTTAAAATCTCAAACATGGTTTACATGTTTTTGTCAGTTTCAGGTTGTATCTCTGCCCAAGAAATCAATTAACTGTTTTAAAGAAACAATAAGCAGTGGTAAATCCTTGAAACTTGCAAAAGCATTTTACAAACAAATAAATTGCTTCCAAATAAGAATGGTAAAGTTCAACAATGCACATGCAAAATGATCAAGATATGACATGTTCATGCCTAGCAATAGTAAGGCGAAGAAAGCTACTGTTTCTATCATTGGACAATTAAGTTAACAAAGATAAAAATAAAGATAAGTGGTACACAAATGAAGTTAAGAAAGTAAAGATATGCTCATAGAAGGATCTGATGGATGAACATGAAGGGAAGTGATATGGTACCTGTCTCATTTGCCGCAGTGGCTTTGAATTAGGAGAATCATCAAATCCATTAAGGATATAACCAACTATAAAATATGACAAATAAAATGTAAAAGCTAACAAAAAAATAGCAATTGCAAAGGAGGACTTAACTGTCTAGGAATTATATTTTGTATAGATGTTTTAAATCTAAAATTTTGACAGCCTTCTTCCTATGCTATCTGTCTCAAACTGATATATCAATAAACTGATATTGAATGCAATCCATCCAATATGTTCAGAAAGATGAAAAAATAATATCAAATAGAGAGGAAAGACAAAAATTATCTAGATGAATTGCAATAACACGCTTTGGTACCAGCTCTCATTCTTCTGTAAAACCCACACACACATACAATTAATTTGCTAATCGATGAGGGTTGGTTTACTTATTAGCATTCTTTGAAATTTTAAAAATAGAATAGATAGATAGATAGATATTGGTACATATAGAAAGATTACGATTGATGAGAGACTTGAGTTTGAGGAACCAGAGCAGATGACCCAGTGGCCAGAGGGGGTTCTGATCCTTGATCCTTGTATGCAATAGAGAATAAAAATTAGCCCATAACATATTAAACACGGAATGATGAAACACTTGAACAAACACAAGATATAGAAGCAGAACTTAAATTAACCTCACAGTGCAATACTCCATGTAATAATTTGCCTATAAACTTGAAGTGTAAAACTTAGATTGAGGAAATGTGGAATCGATTATTTTTCAAGTAACCAACATAGTGGTTTTCCTCTTCAACTATAATAATAATAAAGGGCCAGGGCCAAAATAGCAATGTCCACAAACTGAGAATAAGGAATAGATTTTTTCTATTTTTCTTTTAAAAACAAAATAATAATTTTAGAAAAATAAGAAAGGTCCCTTTTGCATCCCAGCTACAGAAACATTTCTAGAAGAGAGAAGAAAATAAAGAAAACGGAGAGGGAGAGCCGAGTGGTGGTGAGTGACGTAGTGGGGTTTTCACTAAAGAGAGGGGCAATAGTGTTGAGGTTGCAGTTGTGAGAGAGAAACAATGGTGGTGAAGGTGTCAAGTTGTGAGGCTTGTGGTGGTTCGCCGGAGGTGCATCCGTCTTTTTTTCCCCCTTACATCTCATCTCTAATTTCGGTTTTGACTTTCTGCTTTTCTTTCTCCCTTGTCGTCGGCGATAGCTTCTTCTTCCATGATGGTTGGAGGATGAGGGAGGGAGGTTGGAGGGGATGGGTCCGATTGACAGGAGAAGAAGAAGAAGAAGAAGAAGAAGAAGAAGAAGCAGCAGAAGCAGAAGAAGAAGGGGATTTGGGAGGAGGAAAGTTGAAATTCTGAATAGAGAAGAGAAACGGGGCAAAAAAAGGGTCCCAGCCCAAAAAAAAAAAATCCTAAAATAACACACTTTTTTTATTATTTACCAATCTAGCACACATTTTATTCAGTTGAGAAGTCGGTACCCCCCAAACCGACTTCTCAACGTGATTTTTTTTTAAAAAATTTGATTTTTTCAGTTGAGAAGTCGGTACCCCCCAAACCGACTTCTCAACGTGATTTTCAAAAAAATTTGATTTTTTCAGTTGAGAAGTCGGTACCCCCAAAGCGACTTCTCAACGTGATTTTTAAAAAAAATTGATTTTTTCAGTTGAGAAGTCGGTACCCCCAAACCGACTTCTCAACATGATTTTTTTTAAAACAATTAAATATTAATAATAATACCATTTATAATTTATAATTTATTTTAATAATAATACCAATTTATATAAAATGAAAATTAATCAAAAATTTTGTATTTATTTTAATAATTTGCAACATATTTATTTATTAAAAAAATAAATATGTAACACTAAATATAATTGAAACATTTATTTTAATTGATCAAATAAACTCATTTATTAAATTATATATTACAAATGATTACAAGAGTTGTACAATTAAATTGAAAGACAAAGTTTTATTGTCCTAGATGGTGCCCAGTCCCACAACGTGGCGGTCGACGATTACGATGTGGACGTCGTGCTGGTATTTCTTGTTCAGTGGGGGCAGGTGCAGGGGCAAGTGGTTGTTCATATTGGTACCCTATTGATGAACTAGGTCCTGCCTGGTCGGGGTTCCATGTTGGTCCAGATTCCAAAATAGATTGATAATATCTATATGGTTCCGGCGTATTATAATCGGGACTAAGCAAAGGACCTAAAAAATCCTGGTCGTAAGAAGCCGTAGAATACCTATGATGATCTTGGACTGGCGTGTATTCTACTGACTGGTTGGCCGCCTCATAATGTTGATATGTTGGTGGGAAGGAGATGGAGTGGCGGTGAGGCATAGGCTCTTCGCTCTGTTCAAAAGTTGGCCGAGTAGGTGTTGCATGTCGACTACGGCTGCGATGTTGAGATTGACTTGTTTGCCTAGTTGGTGCTTCTTCTCGATCATTCACTGCACCACTACCACGTGGTTCCATTAGTTGTTGGTTGATGGAAAGATATAACCTAGAATTTGTTGTTAGCCACATCATATATTCTTGTGTGTTGATGGGCTTTCCCTGTAACGACTGGCCAATAAGAACTCCTTGTTCTTTATCATTCTCAGACTGAATAAATCGACCATGCCTTACTAGCCAGTTTTCATCCGCATTTCCTCGCATGTCGAGGTCATGCAATTTGTCCAAATTCTCGGGTCGAATGGGTATATCTTGCACGAGGCCAAACTGCATTTTCACTCTATCTGTTTGGTGCCATTCTACAATTTGAAAACAGACCAACGCCGTTTTTGCACTCCATATTGTACTGTCTTGGAATGCGGTTGATGGCAGATTGACTTGAATTTCCTGATACGGCAACCACTTAAACTGGAAAAAAATTGAGTAACGAGCTATTATGCATCGTTTACAAAATTTGACATAACGAAAATTAATTATACGTACCGCATCTAGTGTCATCTGGTCTATCCTTGACCTGATGTCAACAAGGGTACATGGAGTATTGGTGAAGTTTAGACCCCTTTGAACCCATCTATAGAAACAATAAAACGTTATTCACTTAATTTTTACGGTAAAACTACTAAACACGTGTCAAAAAAATTTAAACTACGGTAAAAATACTAAACACGTGTCAAAAAAATTTAAACTACCCTAAAAATACTAAACACGTGTCAAAAAAATTTAAACTACGGTAAAAATACTAAAAACGTGTCAAAAAAATTTAAACTACGGTAAAAATACTAAACACGTGTCAAAAAAATTTAAACTACCTTAAAAATACTAAACACGTGTCAAAAAAATTTAAACTACGGTAAAAATACTAAACACGTGTCAAAGAAATTTTAACTACCTTAAAAATACTAAACACGTGTCAAAAAAATTTAAACTACTGTAAAAATACTAAACACGTGTCAAAGAAATTTAAACTACCTTAAAAATGCTAAACACGTGTCAAAAAAATTTAAACTACGGTAAAAATACTAAACACGTGTCAAAAATTAAAATAGTTAGTATTCATAAAATTACCACAACACTTTGTTTACCTTTTTGCTAGTGGATACTCAACAACACAGCTTACTTGTGGGGCTAGAAACGGCATGCGATACCAAACCCATGATTGTAAAAGCAAAGTACATCCACCCATGGAATTTGAGGACGGTGCAGAAGCTCTACACATTTCTCTGTACAAGTTCGCTAGACATGCCGAACCCCAACTGTATTGTGAAACTTCTTCAATGTTTTCCAATAGGGGTAGGTACTTCAAGTGAACTCGATTTGATGATTTATCTGGGAGTATATACCCCCCAATCAACCGCAGCATATGCTCTGCAATGGGCTTCCACTACTTCTTTGTGAGCATGTTCGGGAATATCGGTAAATTCCTCCTCGAGCCACTTAAGCTTGACTTTGTTCCCCTTCCTTTGATCATTTGTCGGTGTTTTACCCAAGAGTTTCTCGCATAGCTCATCATATTCACGTTGTGTCCTTCCTAATCCCGAAACAGCGTATCCGTCTACGGTTAGACCCAATTGTAACGCTACATCCTGGAGAGTTATTGTGCACTCTCCTACTGGAAGATGAAACGTGTGTGTTTCTGGTCTCCAGCGCTCGACCATTGCCGTCACTAAGGAAGGATCTATTTTGAATTTTTCAAGAGTTGCAACTTTTAGAAACCCAGCTTCAATTAAGTAGTCCCTAATCTGCGGATGTGGAGTTTCAATGGTAAAATTTTTGTGTGTTTTAATTGTATTATTAATGGGTTCGGAAGACCTGTGAATATGTTGTTTTCTCAACAAAGACATAAGGAATTTGTAAGAAAAATGATTTTTGTGAGAAGAAATATTGTTGAAGTGAAGTATTTGAAATTGATGAAGTGAAGTGAAATTTATGAAGTGAAGTGTTGTTGAAGAAGGCAGAGAAGTATTTGTAAGAAAAATGAAGTGAAGTGTTGTTGAAGAAGGCAGAAGAAATACTGCAAAGGATATATATATTATTATTAGTTGTTTAGAATTATTATTATATTATTATTAGTGTGTGCGTGTGTCACGAGTGTTAGTTTAGAATTATTATTATTATTATATATTATTATTAGTGTGTGCGTGTGTCACGAGTGTTAGTTATTTAGAATTATTATTATTATATTATTATTAGTGTGTGCGTGTGTCACGAGGGTTGTTTAGTATTAGAATTATTATTGTTTTATAATAATATGCAGCATGTCCATCACTTACTATAGTTTCATGTGTTGAATTAGTACTTACGACTTTAAATTATACGTGTACAAGTAACGAAACAATGACTAAAAACAGTTTTTTCTAAGTCTAATAAATGACTTTTTTAGCATGTTGAGATCAATTTTTAACATGTTTATTAAATTAAAAAAATTAAATGACATTATAGTAGAGTTATAGAACTACGGTTTCAAGTGTTGAATTAGTACTTACGACCTTAAATTACACGTGTACAAGAAACGAAACAATGACTAAAAACAGTTTTTTCTAAGTCTAATAAATGACTTTTTTAGCATGTTGAGATCAATTTTTAACATGTTTATTAAATTAAAAAAATTATATGACATTATAGTAGAGTTATAGAACTACGGTTTCATGTGTTGAATTAGTACTTACGACCTTAAATTACACGTGTACAAGAAACGAAACAATGACTAAAAACAGTTTTTTCTAAGTCTAATAAATGACTTTTTTAGCATGTTGAGATCAATTTTTGAGGAGAAAAATACAATATATTCAATTCTACTACTCTCTGTAAAACTGTCGGGGAAATTTGGGCCTTTAAAACTGTCGGTGCAATCTTGGCCTTTAAAATTGTCGGTGCAATCTTGGCCTTTAAAATTGTCGGTGCAATCTTGGCCTTTAAAATTGTCAGTGGAATCTGGGCCTTGAACATGTGTATAAAAATGCATGGTACACCTTAGTAACTCACCAGTTTACCTTCTGCAAACACCTCTTCTACTCTTCCTTCTTCAAACACCTCTTCTACTCCTCCTTCTTCAAACACCTCTTGTCATGGCTCCTGTTTTTATCACAGTCTATTACAATGGACATGTTGATAAAACAACCACAGAAGGTGTTGTCTTTAGATGTGATAACTCGTGCTTAGTCAAACTTCGGTCAAAATTCAAACTAGAGGAGCTAATACAAACAATCGAAAAAAAATTCTCTTCAGGTCATCCAAAGAAGGTGGTTAGACTTATATACCGCTACCCTACAACTCTTGCAGCTGGACATAAATTCTACGAGGAGTTGCATCTATGTTCCGATGATGATGTGGATATGATGTTAGGTGTGTTCAAGGAATGTAAACACCTAAGTCTCTCCACACCTGAAGTGTATGCAGATTTGATGGATGCTCCTTCTTATGAAACCCAAACACAAAATCCATTTTCAGAAAACAACATTTCTTACGAAACCCAAACACCAGCTTCATACCCTCAATTCATTCCATCATCTTTCCAAACCCACTTACCTTATGCTGAAGAAACGCCATATGTAAACACTCAATCCATTCCATCATCTTCAGTAAACCCCATTGACCTAAACATAAGTAACCCTCTAGACACCCAAACTGATACCCCACCTATTAGTATTATTGCAGGTGTTCATAATGAAGAGGTTGGGGAATTTAGTGAGGATGAAGATGATATTCTTGAGCGTCATGACGAGGAGGAACCTATTGTAGGAAACCCACATACGACCGTCTCTTTCCATGACCCTCCACCACACTTTCGCAACATCACACATGACAACATCCAACATCATGATGATGAGTTTGGCCATTCTATGGATAGGAACCGGGAGTGTACCATTGAAGACCCTATCAACCTCCGGAAGAAAATGAGATTCCCAACTAAAGAAATGGCACAACATTTTATCCAATTACAAGGGCCACACACATGCACATCAGGGATTCTTTCACAAGATCACCGTCAACTCACCGCGAATTTGATGTGTGACAGTATCATTCAACTCGTACGATCTGATCCGACAATCTCAGTCTCAGTTTTGATTGCACACATAAGGGAAAAGTACACGTACACAAGTACTTACAGGAAGGCGTGGATTGCAAAACAGAAGGCCATCGAGAGGATTTACGGTAATTGGGAAGGGTCATACAACCAGGTAACAAAGTGGCTCCTAGCTTTAAGTTACTACATTCCAGATACTAAGATCGACTTTGAATGGTTACCTTTTATTGAGGCTGGCCAACAAGTTCCTAGTAAGGGTGTCTTCCACCGCATCTTTTGGAGTTTTGGGCCGTGCATCAATGGATTTCATTATTGTAAGCCTGTTGTGTCTGTTGATGGAACATGGTTGTACGGTAGGTACAAAGGAACCCTACTAATGGCAATCGCTCAAGATGGAAGAAGCAACTGCTTCCCAATAGCATATGTCGTTGTCGAGGGTGAGACAACTGATGCATGGTATTTCTTCCTATCTCGTTTAAGAGAGTGGGTCACACCCCAACATGGTCTCTGTTTGATATCAGATAGACACGAGTCTATCAAAAGTGCGGTTAGACGTCTAAATAGCAATTGGAAGCATGTGTTCTGTATTCGACACATAGCTCAAAACTTCATGAGACATTTCAAAAATGCGACTGCCAGGAAACAGGTGATCAACATGGGTGAGAATTTTTTAATATAATAAGTCTTAATATGACCTTCATTTTATATTAAGCCCTTAACCAAGTTAAATTTTGTTGCTTCAGGATACTCCATGAATGAATATAGCGCCGAACTGTACAAAAGGAAAGTCCAGAGGGAAGCAGGTGAGGAGGCTGTGGCGTGGGTAGATGATATAGAAAAAGAACAGTGGCTACAATGGTGTGATGGAGGGCACCGTTGGGGCCACATGACAACAAACCTTGCCGAGTGCATCAACAAGGTCTTAAAGGGCCTGCGCAATCTCCCGATATGTTCGTTGGTAGAGTCAACCTATTATAGGTTGACTGAGACTTTTGTCCAAAGGGGGAGGGAGGCAGAGGCAATGTTGCATTCTGGTCAAGTTTACTCAGAAAAATTATTGGAACATATCGAAAGAAACAGAGCAGTGTCTAACACACATAGCGTTTCAATTCACAATCGAGCACAAAGTATGTTCAGAGTCGAAGAACTTGTCCGACCTCAAAGCGGTAGACCTGCACAAACATTTAAGGTGGACTTCAGGTTACGCATTTGTGATTGTGGGGAATTTCAGGCGTTGCACTATCCTTGTTCACATGTCATTGCAGCATCTTCAAAAATCCATTATGACCACATGATCTTTGTGCCTCCACAATACAAACTGGATTATGTTTTCAAAACATACTTTGTGGAGTTTCCAGCATTACCAATTGAGTTGTCCTGGCCAGATTTCAATGGAATTGAATTGCAACATGATCCAAATATGCGGAGAGAAAAAAAGGGTCGCCCAAAGTCTTCTCGTATTCGTACTGAGATGGATGAAACAAAAAAGAGTAATCGCACTAAGAGATGTGGTCTTTGTAGAAATGAGGGGCATAACCGAAACAATTGCCCTAACCGGAATGTAGATGAATGGGATAATTAAGTATTATATTCATACTGAGTTGTTGTAATGTTGTAATCCGGTCTTCAATCAATGTAAACAGTTTTTTAATCAATCAAAATAAATGTGTTTATTTTTTCTATATATATTTATGTTACAAATTTTAAAAATAAATAGCAATTCTTCAATTATTTTACAATTTACATAAATTAGTATTGTTATTAAAATAGAATATGCTGAAGAAAAAAATAACATGTTGGTAGGTATGGAATGGAAATTTGAGACTAATTAATTAAAAAAATGTTAAAGTGTGCATTGTGCAGAGTGCACTATTACAGTGTGCATTGTGCAGAGTGCACTGTTAAAGTGTGGATTGTGCAGAGTGTATAGGTATTAATTTCTTTAATGGCCTGGATTTTGCAGACACTATTTGACGGCCTAGATTTTGCCGACACTCTTTAACGGCCTAGATTTTGCCGAAACTAAACCCTAAAATCAATGGTTAAGATCATCCAAAATCAACGGCTTACATACGATCACCCCTATTATAAATATATTCTCACATTACACTCAAATTCACACCAACAGTTTACCCTCAACCTATATTTCTGATTAATCTTCTCTTCTCTGGTTCTTCCCAAACCGCTGAAATGGAATGGCAGTTGTGCCCAACCCAGTACTCAAATGACAAATTCCTAACAGCACTTCATCACAGTGGAACCGTAACCACCGATGAACATGGTGTTGTCTTTCGTTGTCCTAATCATATCTTCTGTAGGATGAATAAGGACATCACATTCGCCCAACTCAAGGAGAAGGCTGAGAGGAAGATACGGCCAGAGGGAGGGTGGCGTAAAGACGTGGAGCGTATCCGTTACAAAAAGTACAATTGTGGAGATGACGGGACTTTCCGTTATTCTGTCATGGAGATCCAAAGCGACGACGACGTTCGCGCAATGATGGAAGCTCATGCTAACATTCCAATGGGACGTAGTGTCTTGGAGCTGTACGTGGACACAATACGCACTCCGGAAGAAATCATTCATCTTCTGAGACCACCCCCCACCACAACAAGTCATACCGGAAAGAGTCATCAACCACTACTGTACACTTCACTGTCAGGCCACTGTTATGTACAGGGAAGAAGATGGTGTGTATTTTAGTGGTCCAAACACCATTTATTCCAGGCTTAAGAACAACATCACCTTCCCCGAACTGAATGAAAAACTAACGGAAAAGGCGCGGCTGGAGGGTGAGGAGCAAACGATCACTCGTATCGTTTATCACTGCCCCCGGATCGGCGAAGGTAATCGTATTCGGTGGTGCGTAATGACTATCAAGACTGACAAACACGTTCGACAGATGTTTGAGCAGCATGAGATGTTTCAACCTCATACTCGGAGTCCTATCGAGTTGTGCGTCCAAACCACTATTTCCACCGATGAGATCATCCGTCGGGTTATCCCTCCAGGGGTCCAATGGCCACTACCAGAAAATGTTTGGTGGAAGTAGTTTCGATCATGTTTTCCTCTCGTTTCGTTTTTTATTTTCTATTCTTGTATTTCTGAAAATTTTGTTGTTTATTTCAGTCTTTTTTCAATCATTTTTATAAATTTATTTTAAATTTATTTAGGTATTTATATATTAATTTAGGTATTAATTTATTTAGGTATTTATATATAAATTAATTTTAAAATTATTTAGGTAATTAGTATATAATTGGTATTATTATTAATATTTAATTATTTTTAAAAAAATCACGTTGAGAAGTCGGTTTGGGGGGTACCGACTTCTCAACTGAAAAAATCAATTTTTTTTAAAAATCACGTTGAGAAGTCGGTTTGGGGGGTACCGACTTCTTAACTGAAAAAATCAAATTTTTTTAAAAATCACGTTGAGAAGTCGGTTTGGGGGGGTACCGACTTCTCAACTGAATAAAATGTGTGCTAGATTGGTAAATAATAAAAAAAGTGTGTTATTTTAGATTTTTTTTTTTTGGGCTTTGACCGTTTTTTTGCCGAGAAACGGAGAGGGAGCGTATGAGAGAAAGAGAGAGCGTGTGAGAGAGAAGAAAAGGAATATTGAAAAGGAATATTGTGTAGTGTGTCAGATTTAATTTACAAACCTGCCATCAATACTTAGTTATGGCATGTATAGCTCATGCGTATGCTATGCCATGGGTTGTGAGTGCACTGTTTAGATAAATACTTAGTTTTTTTTTTTTGAACGTAGATAAATACTTAGTTATACATACACATACACATAGAAGTTGTGAAGTGGGAGTATGCCATATGACCATTTATCATTGTAAAGCCATACGAAAAGTGATATACGTATAGCAACAGTGGTTCCATCGGTTTGTGTTTGGAGAAAAAATGTAACATCAGAGTCAATTAAAACTGAGTAATTATACTTTGATGATGAGGAGGATACTGCTGTTCCTCTGCAGAGGGAGACTAATGTTGAAGAGAATTCAGAAGCACGTCATTGTCTAGTGGGGCGATTTTTGACACGGAGAACTATTCGCATTGCTATCATGAAGGATCGGCTCGCAGCAATTTGGCAACCGGGAAGAGGAGTAAACATACGGGTTCTAGATAGCAATTTGTTCCTTTTCCAATTCTACCATTGGCGTGACGTTGACAAAGTTCTTTCTGGTGGTCCATGGCATTTTGATGGACACTTGTTGGTCTTGGATAAGCTTGGAATGGGGGATGTGCCCACGCAAGTCCCATTGTTTCGTGTAGCATTTTGGGTGCAGGTCCATGATGTTCCCATTGGTTTCATGTCAGAGGCGGTTGGCAGGATCTTTGGCAACTTTATTGGTGAATTTCTTGAATATGATCCCAAGAACAGTTCGGATTTTTGGAAGTCCTTCATGCGCATTCGTGTTATGGTTGATGTTAGGAAACCACTGCGAAGGGGGAAGAAGATTAACGTTGGAGGGGACATTGTTAAAATCGTTCGATTTAAGTATGAAAGGCTCTCCGTTTTCTGCTATCTGTGTGGCGTCCTTGGCCATTTAGATAACACATGTGAATTACTTTTTGATATGGAGAATGATGATGGTACTCGAGGCTGGGGTCCAGATTTGAAAGTGGAAAGAAGGAATCCAGGGGAAAACAACTCTTGGTTGCGCAAAGAGCATGACCAATCATCATCTGCGGCGGGGCCGGCAGCTTCTCCGGTGGCTGAGGGAAGAGGTGGGAGACAAAGCAATAATGGTGCCAATAATGTCAGCAATAATTGTGGAGACACAAATTATGAGGAGCAGTTTCAAATTCTTAATGTTAATAATGAGCCTCTTAATACTCATGTTAATGAGAGGAATTACTATGGAGACACCAATTATGGCACTCATCATGGGTTGGCAGTTACACATCCTACCAATTATGGAAGGAATAATTCTCTCACTGCAGTAATGACACTGGGACCTACTGATGCAGCGCAGCGTGTAGACCCACGCGCCGCCCTTACCGCTGGCATCCGTATGATCTCCGAAGCTACTCCTTCACGTGCATGCATGGATGTGGACGCCGAAGAAGGGGATGAATTAAGGAAGAGGAAACGTACTAATGATAATAGCAAGTCAGGTGCAACGTCGTCAGTCACAAATGGTGTATCTCAGTCTTTTTTATTGGCAGGTCCTGGCAGCCAGGCCTGCCAGGAGCAATGAGTATTCTTAGTTGGAATTGTCGAGGCCTTGGTCACCACTCGGCAATTCCTATGCTACGGGACCTGGTTCGGAGTAATAATCCGGAGATTGTTTTCTTGTTTGAGACTTTATCATATGCTGCTACTATTGAGAATGTTCGGAGATCACTGGGGTTTGATGGTTGTATTGCTGTAGACAGAGTTGGTAGAGGAGGTGGAATTGCCGTTCTTTGGAAGAATGTTATTCACTGTACTGTTACTAGTTATTCTCAGCATCACCTGGATGTTGAGATTCAAGATGTGGTTCGGGGAAATTGGCGCATCACCGGATATTATGGTTATGCAGACAGGTCAATACGGAGGGAGTCTTGGGCTTTAATTCGAAGACTGGCTGGCTTGTCTAGACTTCCATGGTGTATCATTGGAGATTTCAATGATCTACTATCACCGAAGGACAAAAGAGGGTATTGTGATCACCCGAATTACCTTATGAGGGGATTTCAAGAGGCAATAGTGGATGCCCAACTAATTGACTTGCCGTTGACAGGATATCAGTTTACATGGAGATTCTCTTTGGGTACGCCACGAGCAATTGAACAAAGACTAGATCGAGCTTTTGCTACAAAGGAATGGTTAGATCTTTTTCCTCAATCAAAGTTGTTGAATCTTATCTCGCCTAAGTCGGACCATTCACCTTTATTGTTACAAAGGGATCCTATAGTTACTCCACCACGAAATTATTCCTTCAAGTTTGAGAATGCTTGGCTGGTTGAACCGGAGCTTGATGAAGTCGTTGGGGAAGGGTGGAGTTCGGGTACCATTGGAGATGTCCAACCGCACTTAAAGGGTTGCGCGTCAGCCCTTTCTTCGTGGGGTCGGCGTAAGCGACTTCGGTTTAGGGAGGATATTGCGGCTTGCAAGGAAGCTATGGAGAGGGTGCGTGAACGACAAGACACACAGGGTGTATTGAGATATAACAGGATGAACAGGCAGCTTACTAAATTAATTCTACAAGAGGAAGCCTTTTGGAAGCAACGGTCTAAATCCTTTTGGCTTAAGGATGGGGATCGGAATACAAAATTTTTTCATGCTAATGCTACTTGCAGGTACAAAAAGAGAAAAATCGAAGTTCTCCAAAGGGGTGATGGTACTCTCGCGACTGCCCCAAATGCACTTAGAAGAGTTGCTGTTGACTATTTTCAGGAACTATTTGCGACCAGTGTAGGTGACTATGAACCCGTCATCCGAGTTATGGAACCTAAGATTACTAATGTTGATAACGACGTGTTGACTAGAGGCTTTGAGAAGGAAGAATTTTATGAGGCACTTATGGCAATGGATGATGATAAGGCTCCAGGTCCGGACGGCTTCAATCCGGCTTTTTTCAAGCGTTATTGGAATACCTATGGAGATGAAATTTTCAACACGTGTGTTGGTTGGCTGCGTAGAGGGGAATTTCCTCATGACTTGAATGATACTAATCTGGCCCTTATACCAAAGAATGATAACCCCATCTCTATGAAGGATTGGCGCCCTATAGCTTTGTGCAACGTCATCTATAAAATTGTCTCTAAGGTACTTGCTAACCGCCTTAAAACTGTTCTTGCAAAATGTGTCTCAGTTGAGCAGTCTGCCTTTGTGGCTGATCGTTCTATTTTAGATAATGCTATGATAGCCTTTGAAATTATTCATTATCTAAAGAATAAGAGGAAAGGGAAAAAAAGGGGAGGTTGCGCTTAAAATTGATATGAGTAAGGCTTATGATAGGGTGGATTGGGGCTATATTTATGCAGTGATGGGCCGGTTGGGTTTCAATGCTATTTGGATAAATTGGATGCGTATGTGCATTGAATCTGTTTCTCTATCTGTGATTGTTAATCAGGACCGAGCAGGGCCTGTTATTCCGGGACGTGGACTCCGACAAGGGGATCCTTTGTCACCTTATCTTTTCATTTTATGCTCTGAAGGTTTGACATCTTTATTGAATAACTCTCTAGCATCTGGGGATATTCATGGGCTGTCTATTTGTAGGGGAGCGCCAGTAATTTCTCATCTTTTGTTTGCAGATGACTGTTTCTTGTTCTTTAGAGCTACTATGGGTGAAGCTACACGTATCCAATCTATTCTTGATATTTATGAGAAGGCTTCCGGACAACAAGTTAACTTCCAAAAGTCAGAAATCTTTTTTAGTAAGAATGTTTCTCCTGCTGATCAGGATTCCATTGCAACTTATTTGGGAGTGCAGGTGTGTTTGGGAACCGGTAAATATTTGGGACTCCCATCTATGATAGGGAGGTCTAAGAAAGCTTTGTTTAAGTTCATTAAGGACCGAATTTGGCGCAAAATAAACTCTTGGGGAGGAAGAATGCTGTCTAAAGCCGGGAAGGAGATTATGATTAAATCGGTATTACAATCTATACCATCTTATTTCATGAGCTTATTTGTAATACCATCTACCCTTATTGTGGAGATTGAGCGTATGCTCAATGGTTTTTGGTGGGGCGGTAATGCCGGGGCTAGGAGAGGTATTCGGTGGATGTCTTGGGAGAGGTTGAGTGTTCCTAAGGTGCATGGAGGTATGGGATTTCGGAACCTTAAAGCGTTTAATTTGTCTCTCTTGGGGAAGCAAGGATGGCGCCTTCAAACTCAACCGGATCTTTTGGTTACTAGATTGTATAAAGCCAAGTATTTTCCTCATAGTGACTTTTTGCATGCCAACAAAAAGAGCAATGGAAGTTTTGTTTGGAATAGTATCTTTTCATCTCAACAATTGTTATTACAAGGCACTAGGTGGAGTATCGGAGATGGTTCATCTATTCGTTTGTTTGAGGATACGTGGACTAAAGTGCCTACGCCCATTCGGTCTAGGAACTCAGGTACGTATAATCCACTTCTCCGAGTTGATTATTTGATTGTGCAAGATAAGAAGTGTTGGAATGAGTTACTAGTTCGTTATCTTTTGGATGCTCCTTCGAGCAATGCTGTATTGTCTACTCCTTTATTCTCTTGTGTGTCGCATGATTTTTTGAGTTGGCATGGTGAACGAAATGGCTTATTTTCTGTACGTAGTGCTTATAGGCTGGCTCTTCAATTGAACCAGCGTTCTCACGATATGGTTGTGGATGGTTGCTGGAATCTTTTGTGGAAGCTTAAAGTTCCTCCTAAGGTCAAGAATTTTTTATGGAGACTTGGTAGAAGTTGTCTTCCCACAAGGGTTGCTCTTGGCCATCGTGGCATGGATGTACCTTCCGCGTGTCTTTTTTGTGGCGATCACGATGAAACGGACCTTCACCTCTTTGCAACTTGTTCCACAGCTGTTACTTGTTGGACAGCAATGGGAATTAATTTGTTGTAGCAGGGGTAGCCTTGTTTTTCGCCCCTTCTCATACTTTATTTGAAGTACCAGCATGTATTACCGACATTATTTTGAATGAAATGAATTAGAACTTTGAGGTCAAAAAAAAAAACTGAGTAATTATAATTGATTCACCAATAGATTTGAACAAATCTAATCTTTTTTCTTTTTGTTACAAAAAAATGCCAAAAAAAAAACTTGTGTTCACAGTTAGTAGGATTAAAAAATATAAAATTAAACAAGTTGAAATACTCCAATATTTCAGACAAAATAAACAAACATAAATTTATCGTGGCTTATTAAAAAAAAAACATAAATTTATCGTGTCTTCAACTTATCCAACAATTCAGATTAAGATTAAGATTAAGATAAAGATTGTGTGGGTTTTTGACTCTGATTTCTATTTTCTTATTTCTTTTAAAATCCAAATTTTGAGATATAAATAAATCAAAATATGTAGAGAGAGAATAAAAAAAAGGCCTATATTTCTTTTCTTAATGCACTAGACAGTATATTTTTTTTTTGACTGAATGCATTAGCAATGTGATCACTGGGAAATTGTTAAATCCTTGGGCCAGCTGTCCCACCATTCGAGGTGCCTCCAATCCAACGAAGGAATTAGTCATTGCGTTCGGCAGTCGATACCCTGGTCTCGACCAAAAAAAAGAAAACCCAAGACATAGTTTCTTTTAATTGTAAAGATATACTCATAGAGGCACTATGTTGCTCCTATCCAACCAAACATTCTCCTAATTTGTTTGTGATGGTGCAAGCTTGTATTTTGTTAATTATTTAATAAGTAGTACTCGATCAATTTTATGCCCCTACAAAATTTTTCATGAAAAACTGTGTTTGGATCTGCGTTTCAAACCACGTTCAATATGAAGCTACAACAAGTAGCATAGTGATTGATGGCTGTGTGTTTGGAGCATTCATGTCGCGCTTCCAAACACACTAAGTTAACAACTTTTCTCTTATACTCTTTCATACTCTTTACTAGTTTTCTTAAAGTTTTCCCTCCATGCACCAGCAACCAATCGGGGAATTGGGCTCTAGTGGAGTTTAGGTTGGAGGTTGAAGATGACCCAAACAAAAGATGGTCTCAATTGGATTAATATGTTCTAAATGAGACATGGAACAAAATGACCTAAAATGGTTTTGGTATTGTTGTGAAAATTTGTTGGGCAAGTATATACAGTCAAAACAAGTAATATAATGATAAGTGAGATCGTTCCCACGAGGATTGCTTAGATCAACTTACAAGTTTAAGGCTAGTACTCGAGTTACTGAGTGAAAATAAAAATAAAAACAAGGGAAATTTATCAAGGTTAAGAACAGTGAAAATTAAGTGAATTTAATAGTAAATAGTAAAAAGGGTCTGGTAAAAATGGATGGTAAATTAGTCAAGAGTTAGTTCAGTAATTTTCCCCCAATTGGCTCATTACTACGAATGCTGCTATTTTAGCACCTGCACGCAGAATATAAAGTTCGGCTTTCCAGCCACTGTTAAACAGAATGTTGCTAAGATTCCCTTATTCCTAAGCTCTCATTAGGTCTATACTCTAGTTTTTATAGCACGATTCAGAACACACTATGGTGTTGGTGTAATATTACTTTATTTACCAAGCTAGATAATATTCCTATTACCTAGACTACCATATTACCTTGTGAAATCGATGATTAAACCCCTTCCGGTAGTTAAACCACGTTACCCTAACTAAGTTGTACAAGCTTATATAGAGAATCTAACAATAAAAACACACAAGATAAAAGTGTCATAGTAGCATTCATAAGATTCATCAATTGGTTCCAAAATACATCACAAAAGTCTTGACTAAAAGGACAATTAGCTCATGATGAGCTTGAATAAAAAGAAACAACGATTAAACTGACAAAGTGAAGTCATTACAAAGCTTACAAATCAATATTCAGAGCAAGGGAAAAATATGATGGGATAAACTTGTAGATGTCTGAAGTGATCTCCTACAATCATCAATTTGTTCCCTTCAAATCTGTCCAGTGTTGTAACAGCAGTAACAACAGCAACAACAGCAAACTTTTGCAAAAGAGCTCCAACAATGAAGTTTTAGTAACAAAAGATGGAGCGGAAGAAGGAAAAACATGATGGAGGATGGAATGGTGGCTTAGTGCGATGGAATTAGGATGATTTCAGACCTAGGGGCTTGATAGAAGAAGGGATTCTCCTCTTCTAGGGCAAAAGGTTTTGTTTTAAACACTTTCTCTTTCTATGGGCCCACAAACAATGAGCATAGCCCAATAAAGGAATAAGCATCAGGCCCAATGTCCACAAAAATACTGAAACACATCAAAAAAACGCGGGGACCACTGTGGGAGAAAGAAAATCCTTCTTTTAGCGCATTTACTTTTGCGATTCTGCACAACTCGAAACAGTGCTCCCGCAACGGCTAAAATCGCACTTGATCCTGCACACTTAAAAACTCATTAATTCCAAACAAAGGGCACTAAAAGTGCTCAAAACACATTTTAACTACTAAGAACAATATAATTAAATTTCCTAAACATAAACCTTAATTATTTACACAAAATACTCTTAGATGGCCATAATTCAAATTAAAAGAGCACCAATAACTCTTATTTCTAAGAGTTATCAGGTATCGAGGAATTTAAAATATGGGCTAAAATGACCTAGAAAAATTTCATCTGATCACGAAAATTACACAATGAAAATACTAAACGGACCACAAATTTAGAGGTGCACGTCAGCACGTTAACTGGCATTTCTGAAAGGAGATAAACAGAGAGACTTGGATGTCGTTGTTTTGAAATTGTAAAAGACTACTTTTACCTTATTTTTTCTTAGAGACTCAAATGGTCTCACGTTTTTTCTCGATATCAAAATGGACATGTACTCTAATAATAATAAGGTTTTATTACTCTGTAAGTCCCCGAACTAGTATGTTTAAACTAGTTTAGAGTCATTTGTACAAATTTTTAATTAGTTCACGGACCTACTTACAAATTGTAAATGTCATGTCAGTATCGACCAACTATTGACTAACTTTAATATAACGGAAGAATCTAATTGAAATAAGATTTAAATATGTTTTTGGTCCCTGCAAATATAACTATTTTTTAAATAAGTCCCTGCAAAATTATTATTTTTAAATAAGTCCTGGTAAAATAACTTTTTTTTAAATACGTCATTCTGTTAGTAAGAAGTTACAAAAAAGCTGATGTGTGTAACAGAAATCTGATGTGTCATTTAATATTCATTTTTATTTATTTTAAATCTTATTTAACAGCGAAGTCATTACTTTTTATTTTTAATTATTTCCAATTATTCTCTTTCTTCTCCATCATCACCATCTTCAACCATTATTCCCCACCTACACCACTGCCCTTCCTCTGCGCATACCCCATTGCAACTACATCTAAAACTGTTGGGAAAATAAACTCCATGACCGCAATGGTTCCATCGGATAGATGTAGAGGAGGCAAACAACGAAGGGGCAAACCCAATTTCTCTTCATTCTCAAGATGAACAATTCCCAAATCCAAAAAATCCCTAAAACCCATTTCAGTGAAGAGAAGGATTTGAATTGAATTATTGGATGAGAAGGAAGTGGGACACCACAAGAAGAAGAAACAGTATGGGTAGGAATGGAAAACACAACAAAGCTTGACTTTGAGGGTCATCATGGCGTGCGGATCCCATGTGATGTGAGTTTATTTCCCTAAGCTTCAAAATTTTCCAGATCTGTAGATTCATAGTTTAGAAATGTTACATATGAAAAAAGAGGATTTGGGGGAAGTGGATGCTTCCAATCGCCGGAGAAGATAAACAAGATAGCATTACTTTTAATAATTAAAAAAGAGGATTTGGGGGAAGTAGATTTTCCAAATGGGGTTGAATCAAAACATTTTCTAGATGGAGTAGAATGGAAGACCAACCTCATATGTAGGGAATATTTAAAAAAAACGAATTGATATATTAGTAAATAATTTAGAATAAAAGAAAATAAAAAGTAATGACATGGAAATGCCAATGTGGAGATCCGTTAGCCACATCAGCAAATGGCTAACGAATCACTAACGGAATGGCATATCTAAAACAAAAAAATTTTGTAGGGATTTATTTTAAAAAAATAATTTTGCAGAGACTTATTTAAAAAACAGCTATATTTGCAGGGACGAAAAACATATTTAAGCCTTGAAATAACTACTACTTTTGGAACATAATTACAATTTTTTTTAGTTTATGGACTTATTTAAAAATTTCCAACTAATTTAGAGACCTACAAAGTAAATAAGGGTGCATAATAGACTTCTCGAAAAAGGTCTAAAGGTCCCTCCCCCTTTACTATTTTTAGTGAAAAAATGGGGGAAAAAGTATTTTATTAAATGTTACTAAATATCTTAAAAGTCCACCTTTGGATATTTTTTAGGAATTCATATAATTAAACAAGAGAAAGTTTTCACTTTTTTTTATAAAAAACCTATAATTTCTTTTACGAACCAAATATATATATATAATGTAAAATCTTGCGAGCTAATATACTCAGTTGAATTTTTTTGGTGGTGAGAGTAGGAAAAACAAATAGAAAATAATAGCAAAGAAAACAAAATTATATTATCAAATTTAAGAAAATGATTGATACCATGATAAGGTCTTTCAACACATCCTAACCAATTGAATTTGTTAGTCATATCTTAGCCAAAAAATTCACTGTTCCCACAAAGTGAGAGACACCTAAACATGCTTTATTTTGTCGGTGAACAAAAGTAGATGAGCATGCTGTATTTGTCTCGTGCGCTTTTGGACTGTACTCCCACTTTATTGAGAAGCTGTCCCATCGTGGATTCAAAGGGATATGATATGACTAGGGTGATTACCCATGCGATGCACGGGCTACAATTGTGAATTTGTTGATGGTTAAACGATTATCCGTCAATTTTTTTTAATAATTTCAAATTTGAGTTATACAAATTATCCGTCAGCTTTAATAATTTTTTTTAAAATGAATGCGTTGGACGTTTTACAAAACTAATTGATTAGGGCTTTTGGGAGATAATTTGTGGTTTTGAAGTTTAAAATTTGTTTATAATATATAAAAAAAGTAAATCAGATGACTAATGATGGGTGATAATTTTGATTTAGAGAAAATAAAATGAAATAGAGGAAATGAAATGTATTAATTTGAAACAGTAAAGTGGGTCAAATATAAGGACTTTGAGTGTGGGTGTAGGCATACTGATATTGTGTGATTGCTAACAAAAGGTATGGACTCAAATTTGTTGGTGCTTATTAGTTAAGATAAACATTATTTGATGGGACTGAAATCACAAACCCAGGAGGTGCAAATAAGACTTAGAAAGCCCATAACTACCAAAAACAACACAGCAGCCCAACTGGCTGCCAAACAATTTCTTGAGGAACCCACGACCCGTTAAACCAACCCGCTCCAAGATCATGCCCAAGAGAAACCCTAAATGCGCCGTTTCTCAAAGTGAGGTGCTTCTCTCTTTCTCAGCTTCGTCTCTTTCGTTTTTCTTCACTCTTTCTGCTAGGTTTTGATATATGCTTCGATTTTGCAGTGTAACAGGAATTTTGGATTCTAGGGAAGCAACTTCCGGTAGAAACCAACCACTAGCTATGGAGAATTTAAGCAAGAACAACTCTCGAATATACCAGCAGCAGAGAATGAAATGAAGCTTAGAGAGAGAAAGAGAGAAAATATCAAATTCAGTTGTGATAGCAATGATGATGCTGATCACGTTGCATTCATTCACTATAAGGAAGTGAAATTCTGTTACAATTCACATGTGCAAGGCACACTTGTGCAAATAGGGCAATGTAACAGTAAAAAGTAAAAAACTAAATGCTTAAACCACACTTAGTAACTATAATGCAAAACAAACCAAATTAAAATTAAGTATGCCACTAATAAATCCATGACAATACCCTCCCCTTAAACAATCCTTGACCTCAAGGATGAAAAGCAGGGGAACTTCTGTTGGAGATCGTAATAAAACTCCCAAGTAGCCTCCTCTTTTGGTTCACCAAGCCATTGGACTAAGACTTTTGTAGCAGCAACATTTCCTCTTTTGACCATCTTACGTTCAAGCACAGCAAAAGGAACCCTTGTGGAAGGAGAAGACCCAGCTGGCAGAGATATGATAGAAGCAGTAGAGGGGTTCAAACACAGCTTCAGTTGTGACACATGAAATACATCATGAATCTCAGTAGAGGATGGCAGTTCTAGCTTATAGGCAACACTCCCAATCCTATCAATAATTTTAAATGGACCAAAATACTTGGGATTGAGTTTGTGTGCTGCTTGTTGCCTAGCAGTTACCTGCTTGTATGGTTGGAGTTTCAGAAAAACATAATCACCAATGTTAAACTGTCTCTCAGATCTCTTCTTATTAGCATGTTGTGCCATTCTGTTCTGTGCACGAAGAAGATGGAATTACAGTAGTTTAATCACTGACTCCCTAGCAGTGAGAGTCCTATCTACCTCTTGGTTAGGAGATTCACCTGGTAGATAAGGTAAGTGTATAGGAGGGCTTGGCCATAAACTACCTCATATGGACTTGTTTGAATAGATGAATGGAAGTGAGTGTTATACCACCACTCTACAAGAGAAATCCATTTTGACCAACTAGTTGGCTTGTCAGTGCACATGGATCTCAGATAGGTCTCCAAGGACTTGTTCACCACTTCAGTTTGGCCATCACTTTGTGGATGGTATGCTGTAGACTTGTTAAGCAAAACTCCTTGTAATTTGAAGAGTTCATTCCACAAATTACTAAGGAAAATTGGGTCTCTATCACTGACCACAATGCTGTATAAGGATGAGAGAGTGTGAGGAAATGAGCATACTTACTCAACCTGTCCACTACAACCAGAATCACTTGCTTGCCATGTGAAGAAGGAAGACCTTCAATGAAGTCCAGGCTGATTTCATCCCAAATTCTATGAGGTATTGGCAGAGGTTGAAGGAGACCAGGAGATTTCACCATCTCAGGCTTGTTCCTCTGACAGACATCGCAAGATCGAATATACTGTTGTATTTCTTTGTTCATTCCCTTCCAATAAAAAAGAGATTTCACCCTTGCAGCAGTAACATCTCTGCTAGAATGTCCACCAACAAATGAATCATGCAACCATTTGAGAATTAAGTGCTTCAGTTCAGAATCATTGCCAATAAGAAGTCTGCCTTTCCTTCTAAGTTCATCATTGAACTAAGAGAACTTTGGGTGAGAGGAAGGATCTTTCTTTAATTCATCAATAAGCACCTGCAAAGAGGAATCAGACACCCAAGACTGTTTAATAAGAGTTAGAAGATCTTCATGAGCATTGTTGAGAAACAATGGCAGCAACTTAGCACTATGTTGCCTAGAAAGAGCATCAGCAGCAACATTTGTGGAACCAGTTTTGTATTGAATTTCAAAGTCAAAACCCATCAATTTGGCCATCCACACTTGTTGAAAAGGGGTATTTAATTTCTGGTCAAGAAGATATTTGATGCTCTTCTGATCTGTCTTGATAATAAATGGCCTGTGAGTGAGATACGCTCCCCATTTTTGCACAGCATACACTATAGCAAGTAGTTCTCTCTCGTAAACTGACATAGATTGCTGCCTTGGATCCAGAGATTTGCTGATATAAGCAATGGGGTGTTGTTCTTGCATTAACACAGCCCCAATACCCTTACCTGAGGCATCTGTCTCAACTATAAAAGTTTTAGAGAAATCTGGAAGTGCTAAAACAGGTGAGGATATAAGAGAGTTCTTCAACAAATTAAAAGAAACAGTAGCCTGTTCATTCCAATCAAAGTTATCTTTTTTCAATAAATCAGTGAGAGGCTTGGCAATCTTGCCATAGTCCTTGACAAACCTCCTATAATAGCCTGATAAACCAAGAAAACCTCTTAATTGCTTCAAGTTTGTTGGTACAAGCCAATCCTTAACAGCTTGTATTTTAGAGGGATCAGTGAACACCTGTCCCCGAGAAATGAAATGACCAAGGTACTCCACCTTAGTTGTAGCAAAGTGACACTTGTTTTTTCTTAGAAATAACTGGTGATTTCTGACAGCCTCAAACACTTGTCTCAAGTGATCAACATGGGCTTCAAGAGTAGGACTATAAACCAAGATATCATCAAAGAATACTATCACAAATTTTCTGAGAAATGGAGTAAAAATGTAATTCATCAATGCTTGAAAAGATGCTGGAGCATTTGTAAGGCCAAAAGGCATCACCAAGTACTCAAAATGTCCACCATGAGTTTTAAAAGCTGTTTTAAATTCCTCACCTTCCTCAATTCTTAACTGGTTAAAACCCGACCTAAGATCAAGCTTAGAAAACAATGTAGCTGTTCCCAATTCGTCCATTAAATCTTCAATAAGAGGAATAAGATACCTGTCCTTTATAGTGTGCTTGTTTAGCCTCCTGTAGTCAACACAAAGACGCCAAGAACCATCCTTCTTTCTGACTAGCACAACAGGTGAGGCATAAGGACTGTTGTTGTGTCTGATGATCCCCTGGTCCAGCATATCATTAACCAATTTGTCCACAGCATCCTTCTGAACAATAAAGTATCTATAGGGTCTAAGATTAAAAGGAACAATGTCATCCTTGAGAGGTATCTTATGATCCAATCCTGGTCTCTTAGGAGGTAAATTTGCAGGCTCAGCAAATACTTCTTCAAATTCATCTAGCAAACTCTGTAACTCGTTTGGTAGATCAGTATTCTCTGCTTCAAGGGAACACAGCTGTACTTTGGGAACAGACACGGTAGGAGTATCCTGATTTAAATACAAGAAGCAAATCTCTGCTTCAGAATTAAGTGCTTGGTTGAATTTCTTATTGTTGATCAGCTTGCTAGAAGGTGTCTTGGCACTCCTCAACAAGCATTTTCTGCCATTCACACTAAATTCCATTTGCAACTTAGCAAAGTCCCAAACAATCTTCCCCAAAGACTTTAGCCATTGTATGCCCAAAATTAAGTCACAACAAACAATGGGAAGTACATATACATCACAAGTGAATGTACACTGCTGTAATTGCCAGGTAAAACCTCTAACAATATACCTAGCATATATCTTATTGCCACCTCCAGCAGTAACAAACATAGGTTTAATTGGTTCAAGTTTCCAACCCAACCTCTCAGCAGTGTCCAAATCGAGGAAGTTATGAGTGCTTCCACTATCAATGAGAATTTGCAAGAGTATTTTGATGTACATACCCGTGACCTTCATAGTTTGGTGATTAGGGGTTCCTGATAGTGCATTCAAAGATAGTGTGGGGCTCTCAGAATTTGTAGTGTCAGCACTAGCTTCACTTGCATTCTCCTCTTCATCATCACTGTTTTCAGCTTCCATCATAAACATTTGAGCCTTCCTATGCTTCAAATGGTGCCCTGGAGTAAATGGCTCCTCACAATACATGCATAACCCCTTAGCTTTCCTCTCATCCATCTGAGCAGGTGTGAATTGTCTTGTAGGTTTAGTGTTTGGGAATTTTGGGTTTTGGTTGGCTGTTTGGTTCTGAGCTAATGTTGGTTTTGGGGATTGTGGTGAATTTGGGTTAGTGTAAGGGGTTTTGGAGTGGTGAGATGTGTTTTTGTTGAAATTGTTGTATGAGTTTGAGTTTGAGGTAAATTTCTGAGGTGGGGGTTTTAACAATGGAGCCCTAGAAGATTCATACAACCGAGCCAGATTAGCAGCATTGGCAATATCACTAGGGTTAAACATTCTTACTTGCATCTGGGTGCTATGTTCTAGGCCTAAAGGAAAATGCTCAACGCGTGTTCGGGGATAATGGATACCTGGGTTAAGGCGAGCTCAAAAGCATCAATATAGTCCTGCACCTTCCCTGTTTGCTTCACCTGGATTAACGCAGACAAGGGGTCTTCATAAACTTCCCCAAATCTAACAGAGACGTCAACCACATACTGCTCCCAAGAGGGATAAATGTCATGCTTAAGTCGAATGTAATTCAAGTGCCACTGGAGAGCGAGACCTTCTAAATGAATCATAACTAGCCGAACCTTATTCTCCGGTGGAGTTTCATCTAGCCTGAAAAATTGGTCACAACGGTACAACCACTCTTTCACACCCTTTCCATCGAACTTGGGGAAATCAACCTTCGAAATTCTCGTTGCATAAAGGTTTCCAGTGGGATTCGTCTCCGTGTTTCCACGACCACTGTGTCGTGAGCCACTGCCGGAGTTAACTGGTGATTCCAATGGACGGCGTTCACGCATCAGTGCTCTCATCTCTTCCATTCCAACAAACAACTATGACATTTGCGCCGAGAGCTCAGCGTGCTTGTCATCATACTTCTTGTCAAGCTCGGCAATTGTGGTAGCTGAACGAGTTCCAGAAGCCATCGTAACAGAGGAAGCAGGCAAAGCACCAGGATAGTGCTTTGATACCAACTGTAATAGGAATTTTGGATTCTAGGGAAGCAACTTCCGGTAGAAACCAACCACTAGCTATGGAGAATTTAAGCAAGAACAACTCTCGAATATACCAGCAGCAGAGAATGAAATGAAGCTTAGAGAGAGAAAGAGAGAAAATATCAAATTCAGTTGTGATAGCAATGATGATGCTGATCACGTTGCATTCATTCACTATAAGGAAGTGGAATTCTGTTACAATTCACATGTGCAAGACACACTTGTGCAAATAGGGCAATGTAACAGTAAAAAGTAAAAAACTAAATGCTTAAACCACACTTAGTAACTATAATGCAAAATAAACCAAATTAAAATTAAGTATGCCACTAATAAATCCGTGACATGCAGGTTCTTATTCTTATACAGAAAACAACTTCACAATTACTTGCAAATATGAACAGAGAATGTATCTATCAAAATCCGTTTGTTTTTATAGTTAGAATTTCTGTTTTGAAAACCCTAGGCTTTGAATCTCTTGCTTCTTCTGCTTGTAAAAACTAAAACCATGAATTTGAAATTATGCTTACTGTAATTGATTACAACCTTGATTCTGATTTTAGAAGAAAGAGGGGAATGGAAAGAGGGATAGCGACCGACAAGGAAATCACGCCAGAAAGGTGGTGGAATCGCCAGTCAGAGGGACCACCACGGTGGTGAAGGTTCTCGCATTGCCGGAGGTGACGTCACTTGGTGGCGACGTGGTGCTGCTACGCCGGATAAGACGATGGTTGGCGGCGAGAAGAACGCCGGGGAGAACGACGGCGATGGGAGTTTCGCGGCGACTAATGGTGGGAGGAGGACGACGACGACCGTACGGTGGCCGGAGTAATTGTGGTGAGTTCAGTCCCATTCTTCTTTTTAGTGTGAAATCCTAAACTTATTTCAAACCTCTAAATCCTAAACTCATTTCATTGCTTCTGTTTAGTGTTTTTCATTATTTTTCTCTAAACAAATGTGATTTTAGTATGTTTCTTGAGAATTGATTATGCCTTGATACCTTGATTTGACTTGAAGTAATGAAATGTAGCTTTTGTGTTAGGTTGGAAATTTATAGTAAGTTTTACACCATACTTGCTTTTAAATCTGCTAATGTCTCCACCTACACAATATCCCAATCTTCTTCCATCATCAATGCCACCACCGCTAGCGCTCCAAATCAAACTCCCCAACATCGACGCCAACGCCAGCGCCACCTCCACCTCCACCGCCCTCTGTCGCGCGTCAATAGAAACCCTTGACGGCCAAACAGAGCAAAAACTACATCAAGCTATGGTACAGAGCAAAGGAGATGCGAGGCGTGGTATGGCTAGACAAAAGGTGGGATTTGCAGCGTTGTCGGCATTATTGTGGTTTGGTGGTTGTGGATCTATTTCCTACTTTGCTATCTTTTTATGTTGGCTAAATTACAGAGAGAGGAGAAGAGTATGATGAGAGGAGATTTTTAATGCACAAGCCCCAACATAGAAAAATAATGAAAAATCTAAAAATGCAAAGAAATACACCATCTATGAACCAGACTTTCAAATATGCAGACAGCATTTTTCAATAAGTTATGGAATATTATCTGCTTTCTTGCTGATGATACAACCTAAAGGGTAGTTTCATAAAATCTGACACACTTTCTGGTCTTTTGTATTTATTTTGTGGATGCTGATGTTTTTGCAGGTGGAACATATCAGAAGCAAATATGGTGACTACTTTGGCATAACAATTGCTGGTTATCCAGGTTTCTTGCTTTTGTCATCATTGTTTTCGCCTTTCCTATCACTTTCTATATTGTGCTTTTCCACTCCTCTTTCGACCATTATTTGATCTTATAGCCTGTTGTCTTTGTTTTCAGAGGGACATCCTGATGTTATAGGAAATGATGGGTTGGCTTCACCAGAAGGTTATCAAAAGGATCTCGAATACCTGAAGAGCAAGGTCTTGTTACTAAATTAGAATCCACCCTTATTATTATTCCCTAAAAGTTTATTCATTATCAGCTCTAGAATACAATCATAGAGAATTCTTTTAATTTGTGATTGGCATGCTTAAACATGTAGGAAAAGAGACAGAAAAATGACAAAAGTTACATTTTTATTAATAAAAGTTGTTATTTTCTTCCCTTTTAAAAATAAAATGAAAATGGAAAACTAAAGAGGCAGGGGTGGACTGGGTGTGTTGCTGGGATTTTTTGTTCATCTTTATGTCTTGTTTTTTGTCCTCCTATTCTGAGCTTTTGTTCCTTCTACAGGTTGACGCTGGAGCAGATTTGATTCTCACCCAGTTATTTTATGATACTGATATATTCCTCAAATTTGTGAACGACTTGTCCCCAAATTGGAATTACTTGTCCTATTGTTCCTGGAATTATGCCTATTAATAATTACAAGGGCTTTATTCGCATGACTGGTTTTTGTAAAACAAAGGTAAGCAAGAAAATTATATAGATCTTTATTTTACGGTTCTTCTTTTATTCTTCACTCAATTTGCTTCTGATTTTTTAAAAGAAACCTCTAAATCCTAAACTTATTTCAACAATCAAATTCTTTCACTGATGATTTTTTAGTCCTATTTCTACTCTATGACTTTTCTGTCTTACAAATGTCTCACAAAACAAACAGCATGTCTACATCTTTGTCTAGCAAATATTTGAATTAAAAGAGAAAAAAAGATCTAGGGCTGTTGTTGAATGAATGTGAAAAATGGTAAAAAAATTGGTATAGCAATGCCATGGTTTTTACTCTCTTTATACCTTCATCTTGTGTAATTATTTGTATAGTGGACAACTCAGTTTCTCAGTTTTGATATTCTTGGTAATCTTTGTAGCAAATTGCTGGGTTGTTCTAAAATGGACTCATGAGATCATAATGTCTTCCCTGAACATGAACTCTTTTTGCTGGAGTAGCCACCTGCGAGGTCAGGATCGGCCATAGTAGAACAAGTTTGCTGTAAGAGGACATTTTCACAGGTAAGTAAGTGTGATACTGATATACATAGATATGCCCAAGAGTGTATAATATTGAGTCATTGATCGGTGAATTTCTGAACCTCTTTTACCAAAGCAATATACTGTTTTATTAAAATATCTGAATCTTGTCTTCCCTTTCTTTAAGTTTTATGATGATGAGTTTAAAGTTCTGTCATAATTTGTAATTACTGGTCAGATCATCCACAATTGTTTTTGCTACTGTTATTATTTGTCTGGCTGATATTCAGTAGAATTTTCCTTTGACTAAGTGTGTCAAGATACTTTCCTTCATTTTGTCTCAACCATAAGTCAATTTAAGTGGCTGAAGCTTGAATAGTACATTTTCTAACTTAATTTTGATGCTTATCAAGTTGTTAACCTTTTAGTATCTCCTTGTGTTCTCATTTGTTATCCTTTTTAGCTCTAGGTATGAATGACATCTTTAAGGAAAAAATAGGAGATATCTATTATTGGAGTGAATGTTGCTTAAATAATTGAGGTGACTGCAATGAAAATTTAGTTTATATCCCTCGTTCATATGGTTGAGACTTGAAGGCCATTATCTACTGTTTATATCTAAATAAACAATTTCTATAATATTAGATAATGTATGTCTCATCTACTGTTTAACACTACATTATTTTGCCCAGTTTTGAATGTCCAACTACATTATTTTGAATATTAACCAACCACTTATATTTAATTTGATAGAGTACTTCTATTAGTCTATATTCATCATGAGAACGAAATACAATTTATATTTATAGTATTAATGGTATTAAGTACTATTTATCTTTAAGGAGGTTTTTATCCATCAAAATAATAATTTGTATTTGTGGTTAAATAAGCTTGTTAGTTGATAGTCAATAATAAAAAATAAGCTTCTTACCTTTGAAGATTATGAAAGTAGAGTGTAATGTTTCAAAAGCCGAAACCTTTTCCTTACCAAATGGTCTGAATCTGAGAACCTCAAACCTTGAAGAGAGTGTAAAAAAGAAATGCAAACGAAACATAATGAGATATTATAACAAAAGCATAATGATATTGAAGTAACACAATGAGATTGAACTAAAACAATGAGATTGAAGTATTTAGAACTACACAACTAACCACAAATATGAAGACCGAATGAACTTCAACCAATTTGTTGCAATTTTGTTTCAGGTTTCTGTTATAAGAGAAAAAAACAGAGAAAACATGTTAGCCAAGATCAAATGAAGTTGGAAGAAGATGGAGAAGGCAAGAAATTTTTGAAATAAGAAGAGAGGGGAAACCATTTAGTGAAGAAGCATTGGAGAGAAAAGTTTCAGCTTTTGAAAGCATTTGTAGTGAGTTCAGAGTTGTCTTTTAGATTTGGGATTGCACTTGCAGTTTGAATTTTTACGTGGAGGACAGCAAGATTTGGGATGAAGTATATTAATTAATTAATCACTTTCTACTTTGTCAACAAAATTGCTGGATTATAAGTGGGAATGCAAGCTGGTTTGGTGCTTTGGACACCGTGTTTTACATATTGTCAAAACCACAACAGTATTCTGTACTTTCTTTGCACTGTTCATTTGAAAACAAGATCCAAATGGATGTGTTCCCACCTATTTTATGTATTGTTTCAGTTTTATAAGGGTTTGAATTGGAAAAAAACATTTCAACTACATCTATAGGGGTTTTGCTATCATGTATGATTATTTGGAGGGATTAAAATGTCTTTGTTAGTGTGGACATGTCTCCCAAAACCACGTAAAATCTGCATGGCCTTTTCATATGCCGCCTATTTCCATGAAAAAACCCCGTCTCTTACCATGAAAACCATACGTGAAACCATGCATGGCACCAATTTTTGCTGCTACAGTTCCTGGAAATGGATCCAGGATTAAAAGGAAGAGATATGGAATTACGTACAGTATCTGAATTTGTAAGTCTTGTTCTTATCTTACCGCTAAGTCAGTGCACATGTCTCCAACTCTAAGTGTACCACTCAGGCAGTCACTACAGAGTTTCACGGGGGCACTGAGCACAGTACATTGGAGTAGCTTCTTGCCATCTTCCCTATATGTAAATCTAGTCCATATTGACTGGTTAGAGAAAAAGGTCCGAACAGTAATTAGGCTGGTGGCAACTACCGATGCGAACGGGAGGCACATCGATCAGTTCTATTTTTATTTTATTTTTTTGTTCAAAGTTCTATTTTTATTTACTAGTCCTAATATTTGTGCTATATATGGGTTGGTTAAATCTAATTGGTGTAAAATATATATTCTTTGTTAGTTTGGACTAATGTTGACTATCTATAGAGTGTCTAAACGCATTCAACGAATGACTAACATTTAATTTTGTTTACAAGCAAATTTCGCACTGACCAACACTGAGTTTGTTCATTGCGGGAATCAAAATCAGGAGCACCGGGTCGACCCTCGTGTACCAGTGTAACTTATGCCACTAGGCCAACAGTGTTAGTTTTTTTTTGTCGAGACCAGGGTATTCACCGCCGAACGCAGTGACTAA
Source organism: Astragalus glycyphyllos (assembly GCA_963573325.1). Lineage (NCBI taxonomy): Eukaryota > Viridiplantae > Streptophyta > Magnoliopsida > Fabales > Fabaceae > Astragalus > Astragalus glycyphyllos. The sequence goes on from OY754312.1 coordinate 28,131,604, forward strand.
TCCTCTCGCTGGATTGGAGGCACCTCGAAGGGTGGGACAAATAGCCTAATAAAGAAAGTGAAACATGTGGTATCATTCAGGGTTGAATGAAAATCAGCAATATAATAAAAGCACTTATACAAAGTTGAAAGAAGATAATGGAGGGTTCTATTGTAAATGCGTCGGAAGTTCTAGGAGAGTAAATATTGCAAGTATAAAGAAAAAGAGGTAATTGCAACGAAGACTCGTGCGCGTACCGGCACGATGGGATTGTGTGTTTGTGTGTGAGAGAGAGAGAGTCGGAAGCTGTTAATGGCTTATGGTGGTTAAAAAGAGAGAGTGAGTGTGTACTTGCAAAAAAGAAACAGAAAAAAATAGAAATACAGAGAAAAGAAGTAAAAAAGTAAATTAATTTTTTTAATATCGATGGTTACTTTTTATAAATTTTGCCAAAAAATGATTATTTTTTTTACCAAACCGGTTATTGAATAACAAATTTAGTGTATGTGAACAGATAAAAAATTACCTGAATGCTAAACTACCCCCAAACACACTGTTTAGCAACGTATTTTGTTACACAAACACACACACACAGATTGTTACAAACTGTTATTGAGGAATAAACTTAGCGTATTTGAACATCTAAAATTTTTCTATACTTTAAAGTATCCCAAAACACACTACTCAGCATTACACTTTAGTATTTTGCCACTAAATTATTTTTTCTTTTCATCAAACCGGTTTTGAGGAACGTGCTCCGCGTATTTGAACAGTTAAATTTTGCTGGACTCTAAAAAGTACTCCAAAAACACACTACTTAGTGTCGCAATTTACGTATTTTATCACCAAATTAATTTTTATTTTGACCAAACGGATTATCAAGAAACGAACTTCGCGTATTTTTATATAACATTTTTTTCTAAAACTAAGAATAGCTAAATCATAAAAAAGATGACAAAAAGAAATAAAAATAAAAATAAAGGAGGGGGAGTTTTTCTGCGCGTGCCCACTGAAGTACGGGCTCGCCTAATAAATTTTCTGAGTCATGCAAGGGCTGCGGAGATGGGGATGTGTGAGGAAAACTCTCTGAAGCAGGGATATGGGACGGGACAGGGGATAATTTGGGAGGCAGCGACAGAGAGCGTGGGAGTACCTCCCCCCGGCATCCCCAGAGGAAGAAGTAATGACGAAAAAGACAAAAACATTATGAATCAAGAAAAATAGTCCTTTTAAAATAGGAATATATGCCTGGAAATGCACTTATACATTACTTTCTAGCACATGATAGTGTGAGCTCGTTGCAACCCTTTTTAAAAGGTGTACAACAGTGCCCCGTAATAATACTGAAACAAGCCTCATTAAACACATGATATAGAATTATACAACATTCAAAACAAAATATATATAAAATAAGTGAATACTAGAATTGAAAGGGGTCTTTCAATTTATTCGAAATCAGATTTTCCATTGGCATCAGTCGAAGATATCACATCTTTGGTTTTTTGCATTATATCTTGAATGAGCAAGATAACATTAGAATGAGAAGACCCTCCAATTTCTACAGTCTTTTTAGCCATTCCCGCAAGCTCTCTAATCTTTTTTCTTCTTTCTTCACTTTCATCACTTGTCTCATCCATTAACTCTTCTATTGCCTTTTCAACATCTTCCTTCATCACCAACACACTTGTTTCCTCTTCCTTACCCCATTTAATAGGACTCTTCACTCCAACCTTCACTCCAACTTTCAATACTTCAACAACAAAACTTTGATTCAAAAATTGATCCGCAAACAATGGCCATGTAACCATAGGTACCCCAGCACATATTGCTTCTAATGTAGAATTCCAACCACAATGTGTTAAGAACCCTCCAGTTGAAGGGTGTGATAATATTATTAATTGAGGAGCCAAACCCCTAATCACAATACCTCTATCATTAATTCTTTCTTCAAATCCATTTTCCTTAATCCACTTTTCCATTGCTTCTAAATGACTCCCTTCCCTAATAACCCATATAAAGGGTCTTTTTGATGCTTCTAAAGCCAAACCAAGTTGTATCAATTGAGGTGGTGTTACATTGCATAAGCTTCCAAGAGATGCATAAATTACACTCCCTGGTTTTTGTGAATCAAGCCACTTTAAATGCTTCCATTCATCAGTATTTGAACCCTTACCTCTTTGAACTTTATCTAAATGATCTTTGTTGGTAAGTGAAACAGGACCAATACACCAAACTTTATCATTTTTTACCTTCTTATAGCGCTTAGCATATTCTGGCTCTAACTCTTCAAAAGAATTCATGATCGTACCATAAGTAGCTAATTCAGCTTCAGCAGCATCTTTAGTAAACTGATCCCATTCTGCACCCTTTAATCCAAGTCCTGTTTGTGCTTTCGTAATTTCAATTTTGTCTGGGACATCAGGCACAAGAAAGTACTCTGATTCATCTTTTATGGATTCCATAAGATTATGGACGTATAAATTTTGCAAACAAAATTGATAAAAGCAACTTACTCCAACAAAAGAAATCCTTGGAATGTTGAATTTTTTTGCTATATGGATTGTATGTGGCAAACACGTGTCAGAGATTATGCAACTCGGAGGTGTTATTAGCTCTTCATATATCTTATCCACTTGTTGGTATAGAAACTTTGATGCATTGAAGAAGCTAGAAGCTTTGCCAAGTGAAGGCAACATGTCGAGATTTTCACATCCTTCTGGTAATCCAAGTTCTTTGCATGGAAATTGGAGTTGAACTAAATTGATGTGAAAACGATCTAGGATTGATGTGAAACGAGATGCATTTTGTGGGGTAGTGACTACTGTAATAATAACATTTTGTTGGACTAATATTTTCGCAATGTCCATCATGGGATTCATGTGACCTTGAGCCATCATTGGAAACAATACGAAGTGGAGCTGCTTAGAATCTTCAGAACCCATTATTTCTTCTGCTGTTGGAATTTAGATTTGATATGATATGATGATATTGTGTAGAATGATTTCACCTTAACTTTTTTATATATATTCCACATGAAGATTTTTTCTCTCCAAATTGTTCTAGTATATTCTATTTGATCAACAAAGTATGTTGACCATATGGCAATTTTTTAGTGATGTATCATTTACACATTGACAAAGATGGCATCGACAAAAGAGGTGTGTATATTCTAATTTGGTTTCTATACCGACTTTCCCCAAATACGTGTCTATATGTGGTAATGGCAGCTAGCTAGCTAGATCGTGTTTAGGTTAGCTAGCTATGTCGACTTTATCCAAATTTAGTTTTTGTGGCTCTTCAAATGTGAATAAATTTTGATTTGATAAGGAACATAGCATGCCAATAATTTCTAGTTACTACGCGTGGCATCTATCACATCACATACATCAATATGCAAGACTGGTGGCATATTTAGTGCCGTATCCAGGTAAAAGAACTATTGTAGGCCAAAAAAAACATATTAAATACCAATTTAGACCATTTTTAAATTTATTTACTAAACTAAGACACTTTTTAAAAACAGTTTAAAAGTCGTCTCCCCTACAGTGATTTCTCAACATAAGGTTCTCTTTTCTAAAAGAAAAATTAGTTGAGAAGTCGTCTTCCCATAGAGGTCAACTATGTTTTATTTATTAATTTTTTTCCTTTCTTTTATATGCTTTTAGTGAAATTTAAATAAAATAAAAAATTTTAATATTATTAATTTAAAATATGTAATATAGTTAATAGTGAAAAAGTTATTACAAATTAATTAGACGTTATCTATAAATTATAATCAGAAAGGATATTGAAAGAGAAGTGACATTATTTGTACAGCAGCGATTTCTCGATGATCTAGAGAATTTCGATCCTCGTCAGCATGAGTCTATGAGAGAGGTAGCAAATACCATTTTTACAATGCTAAATCGTTTAGGATTTGAACATAAATAGTTTTCTGACTATATCTAACTCTTATATGCGGCTTGGCATAAGTTGGCGCCAACTACCGTTTTTTTTTTCCTTTCATTTTTCTTCTTTTTTTTCTAATTTCTTTTTTTTTATAGATTCTTTTATTATTTGTTTCATATTTTACTTCCTCTTTTCGTTTATTTTTTTTATTTTTTTTTGTTTTTCCATCTTCTTTTACATTTTGAGGTTCTGTCTTTTTTTTTTCTTTTCCATTTTTAACAATTTAAAGAGTACATTACGGTCTCGAAAACTTTTAGGTGTTTAAATATACAAAGTTCATTTTTTAATAACCAATTAGGTGATATATAGATTAAATTTAATAACAAAATACGTAAAGTGAGATGATAAACAGTATGTTTTGGTGTATTTTATGGTTTCGAAAAAACTTTAATTGTTCACATACTCAAAGTTGTTCCTCGATAAGCAGTTTGGTGAGTTAAATCATGATAAAATATGTAATGTGCGATGCTAAGCAGTGTGTTTTGTGATATTTTAGCGTTCGAATTTTTTTATCTCTTTAAATACACAAAGTTTGTTCGTCAATAGCCGATTCGGTGAAAAAAATTCATCACAAAATACATAAAATGCGATGCTAGCCAATGTGTTTTGGGGTGCTTTAGCATTCGAAAAAAATTTAAATTGTTCAAATAGTTAAAGTTCATTCCTCAATAACCGGTTTGGTGGGAAAAAAACAATAATTAACTTCATGACACTAATCCGTGCAACTCACCCTTTCACTAATTTTAGCACTTTAAAAAATCAATTTCTTTATATACTTCTTCTCTTAATATATTTTTAGTACCATGTTTTTTCGAACATTAAAAAAATTATTATACTTCTCAACCTGAAATATCTATTGAATCCATTTAGATCGGTCACCGCCAAATCACAGATATATCTTTTAATTTTTTTAGATTTACGGTTTATAAGAATAACTTTACTCTTTGTGTTTGTTTGCATTTGTCATTACAGAGAGTTGTTTCTTTGTGTTATTAAAAAATTTCCTCTTTCCAAACAAGTCGTAGCTTCCTCCCATTATTAACAATCAAATATTGACAACTATCAATTCCACAGTAGATGTATTCAACGTCTTTGTTAATATTTTTTTATATTTTATAACTTTCTTATTAAATTTTTATTCACAGTTATTTGACTATATATTTTACAAACCAACACCATTGATCCACTAGCATAAACTGCCCTGGGACACAGCGTCGACTCAGTGCTACCGAGTTCGATTCCCGCAGTTGATAAGCTTTGTTCCGGTAGAAAAAGAAATCGTGCATGAATGTTTTTATAAGGAGGTTCGCTAATAAATGCATAAAAATTCTATTACTTATTTACATGAAGGAGTTTAGCCAACCCCGTGCATCGCACGGGTTATGGGGCTAGTTTGGTACTTCATCAAGATTACATCATGAACAAGGTTTCTTTTGAAGCACTTAACTAACAAAGAAAAAATCTTACTGAAGAGGTCTGTCGTATCGAGGACATGCTCTATGAAAAATAGAAGGACTTTAAATCTTGTGAGCTGGAGACGATGAAAATTGAAACTCATCTATGTGATTTAAAAAGAAATATGTTAGATGTTGATACAACCGTAAAAGATAGAAGTTGACAAGCACAAGCAACAAAAGAAGGTGTAGAAAGACGAACAAAGCAAACTGAAGCGAAGACAACATTGGAGATGGCAAAACCGGGAATTGGAAAACTAATCAGAACTTAATATTTGTGTGGTGCAAATGCCGGTTTTTTTTATAGACAAAGTGGTTAGAAATTAGTGTGTTAGTAGTTAGAGGGGGGGAGGAGTGAGGTTCGAACCCCGTATGCCTACATTTTCACCAACGATGTCCCTTTTCACTCAACCACATTTTCACCAACCACATGTCCCTTTCACCGAATGCAAGGATAGTTTATTGTATGTATAATTTATATATAGCGCCTAATTAATTTGTAATAACTTTTTCACCATTAATTATATTAAATATTTTAAATTAACAATATTATTTTTTTATAATTTTATATAAATTTAATTAAATGCATATAAAATAAATGAAAAAAAGTAAAAAAAAACGCATTTGAGAAGTCTCTCTAGGGGAGGCGACTTCTCAACAATTTTTTTTATTTAAAAACTTCATGTTAAGAAGTTGTTGTGGTTGGAGGCGACTTCTCAATTCCTTTTAAAAAGTACTCTAGTTTGGTAAATAAATTTAAAAGTGATTTAAATTGGTATTTAATTTTTTCTGGTCTACAATAGGTTTTTTTTCGTCTATCGAATGTATTCCGGACACTAGATAAAAAAAGTAAAATTATTTAATATGTTAAAATTTAAAGTTATAATATATTACAAATTCATAACCGTTAAAATTTAAAAACTTAAATATAAGCAATCAAGTGACGGAACCATATTGTTCTGTACCGTACTTCTGACCTTGGAGGTCGGTTCGAGGTAGTTGGTAGATGTAGTCCTTGACGACGAACGCTCCGGTCGAGGTTGAGGTGTTGGTCCTGCAATGACACTCCGACGATCAAGTCAGTGAGGTAGTCAAACAGAATATTTTTATGAGTTGAATCCTTACCTTTAATGAGCATTGAATGTGGTATTTATAGGTTTTGAATGGTGTTGACCTAATGATTAGGAACCGTTGGATGTGTTGGCTGCATCTGAAGCATTGAATGATGGGCTCACCTAAGAGGATGGGCCAGTGATAAAATGGGCCTCTGAGAACTGCAAATAGTAACAGATCAATTACCATAACAGTTGCCCCCAAGTCTGGTCGTCTGATAGGCGATCTTGACTTTTATAACTGTGCGAGCGATCTCGACCATGCCGATTTATACGAGGTTAGAAGACGTCGACGTCTCCGAGCTTCATATGTCACGACGTTAAGAGACTGTACGCCTTCTAGAAAATCAGAGAGGCGCATAAAGACAAATCGTCGTGATATGTGCCACATATTAAATGCCTCTGACAGGGTACGTCTTTTCATAACTGCTAATGATGGTGACTCATCGTTTTGCGTGTGCGGTTTAATTCCTGTTGATTGGACCTGTCGCTTTGTTTCTGAGGCCCAGCTTCTTGGCCCACTATAAATAGGGAATCAGTTCCTTCATTGTGTTTGTTACGAAACTTCACTGCTCTGACTGACGATCTTGGGGACTGACCTTGAGTGAGCAAGTAGAAAGTGACGAGGGTCGGTTTGTTCCAGTGCATTTCAATCGTTCGAGATCGCAAAGCCAGACTTCCGCTTGATCCTAATCCCTTCATACGTCGTTTACAAGGTTAGTTTTGTTCAAAAACCTTTTTCCTCCTTTCTTTTTATGTATAAGGTCGAAACTACCTTGGTCCTCTTACCCTCCCTCAGAGTGGGGGCCGTCAGGTCGGGTTCTGACTTGCTCGTGAACCCAATTGCGGCTTTTAATCCTGACATCTCATCCGCCATTTCTGCAGGTCCGATCTGGCGGTCACTAAGCAAACTCCGAGACAAATCACCGCCAAACCCCCAGAGTTAGCAACTAAGATGTCCTCGGGCGGTGGAGTTCCTGCTGGGGATTTCCGAGACGATCGCGTCGATGCTCCCGATGTTCAAGATAAGATTGAATCTACTACTCCGGACGAACAAGACCACCTGGATTCGGCTCCGACCAGTGAGCAAGCTGATGAGGATCTAGACGTTGAAACTCTCACGCCCGACCCCAACGTTTCTGAAGAAAATGACGAATCATCTGGAGATCGAGGCGAGGAAGGAGATAGCGACGATGATGGTGATGAAGATGACCACGACGATGGGGACGACGAATCTGGGGATGACATGTCCGAGGAAGAAATCCAATCTGGGGAAAACCAAGGGAGCTCACAAACTCGTGGATCAGGCGAGGCTGAAAATATGACGGATGATCCTTCGACCGAGGATTCCGGCGACGCGCCTGTTGATCAAGAGAGAAGAACTGCCAACCCTCCAGGAAGCAGTCGATCTCCGGCTATATCTGCAGATGGATATTCCAGCACTGGCCTCGGTGTTTCAAGTGTTCCAGCCAGGGAAGCACGTCCTTATGATTGGGTTTCAAGATCGGTTTTGGAGACAGAGTCGGTTTATCGATCTTTCCATAATCTCGGACCAGTTGTGAAGAAGATTAATGGTCGTTCGGACAGAATCTGGAGGGTCGAAGGGATGAGGGACGGTGAACACGTGGCTACTTGGGCAGGGGATTTCAAGTTTACGATGTACCACGTGACGATCAAGGATATGAACATCCGACCTCCTTTTACTTGTCTTCAGCAAACCGTACTGGCCAGGTTGGATGTTGCACCTTCTCAACTGCACCCTAATGCATGGGCATTCCTCCGAGCTTTCGAGCTCTTGTGTATTCATTTGGAAAGACCGGCGTCGCCCACGCTGTTCTTTCACTTGTTCGAGCTTAACCGGAATAGTGGCAAAAAGAAGGCCGCTAATTTCGGGCGTGAGCATGTGAGTTTCCGATCAAGGCGAGGTTCGAAAATCTTCCGAGCTTACACTGACTCCTTGCGAGGTGATTGGAAGAAATTTTTCTACTGGGTGGAGCCCGTGAACGACAAGGCTGTGGACTGTGTGGGTAAGTTCGGATCCGATGGTCAGACGCTGGAATCCACTAAGTTTCCTATTGGCTGGAGCAATGGGCATTACAACCGATCTACGCATTCTTATGCCGTTGGTGAGAAAAAGCTGGGTGTGGAAGATCGTCTTACCAAAAAGATCTTGGCCTACATTTCTGACCAAATCCCTTACAAAAAGGCGAAGTACAGGGGTATTCCTACCGACGTCATTGTTAAGGCCGCTAAGAAGCGCGACGTGCAAAGAGTTTTAGGTTTGATTAAGATAATTATCGTGCCTTTTTGTTTTCCTTTCGTATTTGACTAACAATTTTTCTTTGTTCATATTGCAGATACTATGGCTTCTAAGAGGCTCGCTCGGATGAAGGAGTTGGCTTTCAGGCAGGTGGAGGAGGCTGTCGACATTGACGATGATTCCCAACGATCTGATCCTATTCCCGATGCTATCCCTATCAGTATTGTCAAGCAAGGTGATCTGAACGCCGATGATCGGGGCAAAAAGGTGCAGTCCTCTGATGCCGCATCTCTTCAGAAAAGATCTACCGACGTTGGTCCTTCGGTAAAAAGGAAACGTGACGATCTTGAAGTCGAGAAGAGCGTCAAAAAGGTCAAAGACTCAAAAAAGGTGAAGCATAAGGTCAAAGCTGTTCCTCTGTCTGAGGAATTTCTGGAACAGAACTTTGAGGAATGGCGGGTTGATCCTATCGCAGCTTCTGCGCAGATCTTCCTGAATTTGGCTGAGGTGCATAAGGTCCAGAAAGAAAAGTATGAAAAACGAGTTGAAGGTAACGTCGTAAACCGAGCATGTTGTTTCTTTCAGGTCGTCGAGTTTAAATTCTAAGTATAACTCCTTTTTGTTCGTTTTCCAGAGTTGGTGAGTGCGGAGAAAGAGAAGAATTTTCAGATCCTGCAAGAGCTGACCGCAAAAAACACTGCTCTGGCCAACGCTAATCTCGATCTTGAGATGTTGAGGAAAGGTAGGAAAAGTCTTGAAAAAGCCCGAAGCGCCGCTTTAACAAGGGCCGATAATGCCGAAGCTAAGGTAAAAGATTTGGAGGGTCAAATCAAGGTTTTGGAGGCGTCGGAGGATGAAGCCAAAAAGAAAGTGGGAAGTCTCGAAGGTCAGGTAGTCGAGCTTCAGAGAAAACTTTCAGCCGTTGAAGATAAAGCAGAGGTTAGTTCTGATCCTGAAGCTCAGATCGCTGTTTTACGAGCCCAGCTTGCGAGATCCCAAACCGCTCTTAAGAAGAGTCAGGAGGAAGCTCAAGAGGCTGCTCGAGAGGCGGTCGGTCTTTATGAAGATGGTTTTAAGGAGGCTTTGAAACAAGTTGCTTTGGTTCATCCTTCCCTGCAGTTGGACGACAAGATCATCAACGCCGAGCATGAAGTGGAAGATGATCGAATTGTTGAGACCGACATGAAGACGAAAGCGAAGACCGTGATATTTCCTCTTCTCGATGCTTGATACTTGTGTAACAACTTTCGCAGGAGTTCTGAGTCTATACATCGACAAACGATCTTGCATAGACTCAGAACTGTGCTTAGTTTTCTTTTCTGGTGATAGGAGTGTGTGATTTCGAACTTGAGGACTCGGCCGTATCCGAGATGGTCTGTAATGAAATTTAACTTCGTATTTTGTTTAAAGTTATTCTCGTCGTGTGCTAGCTCGATATTTAACATCGTGTTTCGACATCGTTTTGTGTTTACGAATGCATTTAATATTCGCTAGTCACGTACGTCGTCCTAAGGGCAGTTTACCGAGACTCGGCCCAGATTTAACTCGCCCTTTTGGGATCTTGGCAACTGCGGCCAATGGTCGTTCTAGAAATCTGTGTTCCTGAAGACCAACTCTCGTTAAAAAGGTTTCCCAAGACTCGGCTCGGATCTAACCTGTTTTAAAGAGTCGCGACCTGACATGGTCGCGGGGAGATCGTAAGATCGGTCCCTGTTCGATTTATCTTATTTGAAAAATAAAGATGTTATGAACGTGGGTGCCACTTTAATTGATGAGTAAATCATTACAGCGGGTTGGCACGCCTAGAGGCGACGTCCTTAAGGAGAAAATTGCCTTTCGAGAAAAGGTCTTTTTAAACGGATGCAACGGAGTTTTTAAACATAGTATTTCTTCAGCTTGGACGCATTCCAAGTTCGCTCGATCGGCTTTCCACTGAGGGTCTCAAGTGAGAAAGCTCTGTTGCCGGTCTTGGATTTGACACGGTAGGGTCCTTCCCAGTTCTGCGCGAGTTTTCCTTGACCGGCATTCTTCAGTCCGACGTCGGCCCTTCGAAGCACTAAATCCCCGGCCTCAAAATCTCTTGGGACGACCTTGGTATTATATCGAGTTGCCATTCCTTGTTTGACAGCGGCCTCCCTAAGAGAGGCCCGTCTTCGGACTTCGTCGATTAGATCAAGTTCCTCTAGGAGGGCTTGGGTGTTTTCATTCCGAGGCTTGGGGTGTGACGTCCTCCAGCTCAGTTCCCCAATTTCGACAGGGATGACTGCCTCGCTGCCATAAGAGAGCCTGAAAGGTGTTTCTCCTGTTGAGCTTTGAGGAGTCGTCCTATAACCTCAGAGGACGTATGGTAATTCTTCGACCCAATTGCCTTTGGCGTCGTCAAGTCGTTTCCTCAGGCCATTGAGGAGGACTTTGTTTGCTGCTTCGACTTGGCCGTTAGTTTGGGGGTGTTCTACCGACGTGAACCGGTGCTTGATTTTAAGGTCGGCCATTAACTTTCTGAAGCCAGCATCAGTAAACTGAGTTCCATTATCCGTTATTACAACTTCGGGGATCCCGAACCTAGTCATGATGTTTTTCTTAAAAAACTTGATGCAGTTTTTAGCCGTGATGGTGGCCAAGGGCTCTGCTTCTATCCATTTGCTCATGTAGTCGACTGCCACTATGAGGTATTTCACCTGCCCGGGGGCTGCTGAGAATGGCCCTAGTAGATCAATTCCCCACCACGCAAACGGCCATGCAGAGGACAGGGTCGTCAGATCATTGGGTGGAGCGACGTGGACATGGGCGTGGATCTGGCACTTCTTGCATTTCCTAACGTAGTTCTTGGCGTCGGCATCCATGGTGGGCCAGAAAAAACCGGATCGGAGTGCTTTTCGAGCTAGCGACCGGGCTCCAAGATGTTGGCCACAGATCCCTTCATGTATTTCTTTCAAAATATAATCAGCCTCTTCTCCTTGTACGCATTTTAGCAGGGGGGAAGATAGGCTTCTTCGGTATAGAGTTCCATCGATTACTGAGAATGCCGAAGCCCTTCTTCTGATGAGCTTGGCTGCTTTTTCGTCGCCTGGTTCTTGACCGGAGTTGATATAGTCCAAGATTGGCCCGATCCAACTTGTGCTTTCTTCCAACACACAGATAGTCGAAATAAAGTCGGATTCAAGGGGAATACTGGCCTGGTGGAGCGTTTCTTGGATGATAGTCCTGTGATTTCCAGGGATTTTCGTACTGGCGAGCTTTGAAAGAATATCAGCCCTCTGATTCTCCAACCTCGGTACATGTTTTACTTCTGATTCTTCGAATTTTGATAATAGTTCCCGAACTCGGATCAGGTACTTCTGCAACGTCGGATCCTTCGTCTCATACTTTTCCGAAATCTGGGAGACCACCAAGAGAGAGTCGGTGTGCAAGCGTATCCGAGGGACTCGGAGGTCGATTGCTAGTCAGAGACCGGCAATGCAAGCTTCGTATTCTGCTTGATTATTTGAAGTTTGGAAGTTGAAGGCTAAGGATACCTCAATGACCACCCCATCCGGACTTTCCAACATGATGCCCGCACCACTTCCCTTGGGGTTCGAGGATCCGTCCACATGTAGGGCCCAGATCTCGTTTTCTTGATCAGCAGGTGTCATTTCAGCTACAAAATCGGCGAGGACTTGGGGCCTTCAATGCAACTCTGGTTTCATACTTAATTCCGAACTCCAAAAGCTCGACCGCCCATTTTATCATTCGGCCTGCCAGGTCGGGTCTGTGCAGTATATGTCTGATAGGGTAGTTCGTTCGCACGACCACCTGGTGAGCCACGAAGTAAGGTCGTAGACGCCGAGCTGCGACAACTAAGGCCAGCGCTATCTTTTCAATCTTTTGATAACGAGCTTCGGCCCCATGTAGGACTTTACTTGCGAAGTAAACAGGGCTTTGCCCGACCTCGGTCTCTCTTACGAGAACTGCCCCCAATGCTTCTTCCGAGATCGACAAGTATAGGTACAGAATCTCTCCCTCATTGGGCCGGGTCAAGATCGGAGGTTCGGATAGTACCTTCTGGAGTTGCTTAAGTGCTTGGTCTTGTTCGTCAGTCCAAACGAACTCCTTCTCTTCCTTTTTTAACAACTTGAATAAAGGGAGGGACTTGAAAGCTGCATTCGAGATGAAGCGAGATAGGGCGGCAATCATGCCGCTGAGATTTTGGACTTCTTTCTTCGATGTTGGGGTGCGCATTTCCGTGACTACCTTGCACTTGTCAGGATTTGCCTCAATCCCTCTTTCAGTGAGGTAGAATCCGAGGAATTTTCCAGCTCGGACCCCGAAAGTGCATTTTTCAGGATTCAGCCTCATGCTATTCTTTCTTACTTCAGCCAAAATCTCTCTAAGATCGGATACGTGAAGGTTGCCTTCCGTGCTCTTTGCAATCATATCATCAAGGTAGACTTCTACATTCCTCCCAATCTGCCCTTGGAAAACCTTGTTCATCATCCTTTGGTAAGTGGCACCAGCGTTTTTCAAACTGAAGGGCATGACCTTGTATGCAAAGTTTCCAAGGTCCGTCATGAAGGCCGTCTTTTCTTGATCAGGGGCGTGCATGGCGATTTGGTTGTAACCAGAGTATGCGTCCATAAACGATAAGAGTTGGAAACCCGATGCGTTGTCGACCAGACGATCTATGCTGGGGACCGGGAAGGCATCTTTTGGACAAGCCCTGTTTAAGTCTGTGTAGTCTACGCACATACGCCATTTCCCGTTGCTCTTTTTAACTAAAACAGGGTTGGACAACCAGGTCGTGTATTTTACCTCTGTGATAAAGCTTGCTTTGATGAGGTCGTCCACCGCTTTGGCAGCTGCAACTGCCTTCTCCTTACCTTGGACTCTTTTCCTTTGGGCCACCCATTTCGCTCCCGGGTTGACGGCTAGCTGGTGACATGCGACCTCCGGAGGGATTCCGGGCATATCCCCGGCCGACCATGCGAACAGATCAGCGTGATCTTGGAGACATTGGATGAGGTCCTTCTTGACTCCTTTTGCGAGGTCGGAACCGATTCTGACGACTTTTGTGGGGTCTTTCCCTACCTGGATGTGGAGAAATTCTCCGTCAGGTTGGGGTCTTCTCATTTTCTTCTTTAATTCCTTTGCCAGATCGTCATCGCTTTCTTCCTCGGAGCTCTCTGGGTTGTACCTAGCATCCAAATCCGTCGCATTCACCTCGCTAGATCGTCCCTTGTCCGCTCTTGGATGATCGGGATTTTCCGGAGGTGGGACCCCTTCCGCGTCTCGAGCTTTTTGCTCAGCTTTAGTCCACAGGAAAAAACATCTCGCAGCTGATTCGAGGTCGGATTTTATGGTGATTACTTTGTTACAAAGGGAGTGGAACCTCATCTTCAGGTGGGTGGTTGAAGTTACTGCCCCGAGTTTCCCAAGGGTCGGTCTACCGATGATACCATTGTAGATGGATTCGCAAGGTAAAACTAGGAATTTGGTTTTGATCATCCTTACCAACGGTTCCTCTCCATAGGAAACCATCAACTCGATGTGGCCAAGTGGTTTAGTTCGAGATCCATTGAAGCCAGAAAGAGCCGATCCTGAATAAGGGGTGAGATCGTCCCTGTCGATCTCCATTCTGTCTAGAAGGCCAAGAAAAAGTATATCCGATGAGCTCCCCTAATCTACCAAGATTCTTCTAACCTCTCTGTTAGCAATAATGGCTGATATTATCAAAGGTATGTGCTTGTTGGGCTTACCGTCAATTAGATCTTCATCTCCGAACGACAAAAGCGGTCGACTTGATGTGGTCGGGGTCGTCGAAGTCGACGCTACACTTAATAATTCCTTCCATTTTCGCTTCATGGTTTTGGTGGATTCCTGGTGTTCGAAACCTCCCGAGATCATCATCAATACGGGATGACCCTTATGTCGTCCGGGGTCGGGTTCATCGTCATCAGAGCTCGCATTCTTCCTTCCTCTCTTGACATTAGTCTCCTTGTCTTGTTTGACCTCGGCTGCCTCGTTTCCGGGCTTCTTAACATAAGTAGACAGTTTTCCTCTTTTGATGAGATCTTCAATGTCGTCCTTGAGGGCGTTGCAGTGGTTTGTCTCATGACCATTACTTCGGTGGTACCGACAATACTTATTGAGCCTTTGGCCTGGATGGTGTGGAAGGGGCTTGGGAGGTCTGACATCTTTAAACTCTACGTCCCAGCATTCGCCATAGAGTTGTGCATTGGATACGTTAAGCTCAGTATAAGAGCTATGACGATTTCGAGACCGGGGATCCCGATTGGCTCGACCGTCGTACCCTCGGTTGTCGTTCTGGCGAGGGTTTTCGTTTCGTGATTTTGAAGGTGTTAGGACTTTTCCGGTCTTGCCGCTTTCTTCTTCGTTGATGAAGCATTGCGATATTTCGAGAAACTCTTGCAAGGTACTAGGTTCCCACCTGAGGGTATACTTCTTGAACGGACTTCCGGGAAGCAGACCTTGGGTCATGAAAAATATCCGGAACGCGTCGTCCAAGTTGCAGACTTGGGATGCTTCTCTATTGAATCTTTCAATATAATTTCTCAGAGGTTCACTCTCCCCTTGTACCACGGACATTAGTACGATCTTGTTTTTGGGCTTGCTTTTGGCGAAGTTAAAGTGAACGCTGAACATCTTTGCCAGCTGATCCCAAGTTGAGATGGAGTTCGACTTCAGGGATCGAAACCACTCCGACGCTAATTTGTCCAGCGTTAAGGGAAAAATCCGGCATTTCATTTCTGCTGGGACGTTCCTATATTGCATGATATGGTCAAACTGGTCGAGATGTCTGTCTGGGTCGTCAGTCCCGTCGTAGGTCTTCAATCCTTTAAGTGGTTTTTCTAGGTGCCGAAGGACTCGGTAACTGTCGATATCCTCCGTAAAAGGTCCTTTTCGCTTGGATGTTTGCGCTCGTGGAGGGGTTCGATGACGACGATGAGGGTCGACGCGTCGTGCCTGTTCCTTGGGTGAATTCCCCCTGCTCCTCGACCGCCTACGTGGGGACGACGACGCCCAGGATGAATGTGGTCGTGGCGAGCGATGCCGTACTCGATCATTTCGAAATGGGGATCCATGATTCTTTCTTTCCGGTGGAGATCGGTTCCTCCTACGAGCCGGGTTCCTTCTTTCCGGAGAGTCTGGTTCTGGGGAGCCAAGGTCGGCGATTCCCCGGGCCCGGATCTCAGCCACGTCTGCTTCAAGTTCGGTGAAACGGAAACTTCTAGCCTGGTTGGCCAACTCCTGCTGGGCTAGCAGTTGCACGAGCTGCTGGACTGCGTCGGTCGGAACGGAAAGCGTCGGCGGAGCCGTTACCGGAGGAGGGGGCGGAAGTCGGTTCCTTACCGAACTTGCAGGGATTAGTACGAAGTTGTTGTTCGGATGTTGAAGCTGAGCTTGAGTTGAGTTCGGGACGTCTTGCACATGTCCCTCCGGGGTTTCTTGTGGGACGGTCTCTGGTAGTACCTGCTGACCAGGATCGGCCACAGGCTCGACCGCTAGGTTAGTGGCCGTCGGACGTAGGACCGGAGCCATCGTCGATCAAGGTAAAAGGACGAGGTCTGAGTACTGACTCTCCCACTGTGGTCGCCAATGTTTTGTACCGTACTTCTGACCTTGGAGGTCGGTTCGAGGTAGTTGGTAGATGTAGTCCTTGATGACGAACGCTCCGGTCGAGGTTGAGGTGTTGGTTCTGCAATGACACTCCGACGATCAAGTCAGTGAGGTAGTCAAACAGAATATTTTTATGAGTTGAATCCTTACCTTTAATGAGCATTGAATGTGGTATTTATAGGTTTTGAATGGTGTTGACCTAATGATTAGGAACCGTTGGATGTGTTGGCTGCATCTGAAGCGTTGAATGATGGGCTCACCTAAGAGGATGGGCCAGTGATAAAATGGGCCTCTGGGAACTGTAAATAGTAACAGATCAATTACCATAACACACACACACACACAGATATATATATATATATATATATATATATATATATATATATATATATCCGTCCCATTTTATATGTAGTTTAAGGTTGTTGCACACCTATTAAGAAAAATGATTAGTAGTCTAGATTTTATAAAAAGTGTTGCTTAAATTACCATTTAACTTTTTATCTCTACATAGATAAACGTGAATCATTTATTAAATATAAAAAGTTATCATGATTAATAAGAGCATTAGTAGAAAAACATCTTATATACTTCATTGAAAATGTAAAACAATAATTAATTTAAGACAAATTGATTTTGCTAAAACAATTATAAAATGAAACAAAGGATTGGGAATGAGATAGGGGACAATTTAGAAGACGGGGACAGAGAGCTGGAGAGTACTCCCCAGCCCCAGCCCCAGCCCCAGCCCCAGCCCCAATTGCCATCCCTAGAGGAAGTATAGTGACGTAAAAGTAGTATTATTCGGATTAGACAAACACATTATGAATTAAGAAAAAGAGGTCCTTTTAAAGTAGGACGATATGCTTGGAAATGCATTTATGCATTTTAGTTTTACTTTCTAGCTCATGATACTGTGAGCTCGCTGCAACCCTTTGTAAAAGATGTACGACGGCACCTCATAATAATACTGAAACAAACCTCATTAATAAATTCTATTCATAAAAAAATATTCAGAAATAATTAAACACATGATATAGAGTTATAGAGCATTCAAAACAAAATATATAAAAAAAGTGAATAGGAGAATTAAAAGGGGTCTTTCAATTTATTCTAAATCAGGTTTTCCATCAACATCAATTCAAGATTTCACATTTTTGGTTTTTTGCATGATATCTTGAATGAGCAAGGTAACATTAGAATGAGAAGACTCTCTAATTTCAATAGCCTTTTTAGCCATTCCACCAAACTCTCTAATTCTTTTCTTCTTTCTTCACCTTCATCATTGGTCTCATCCATTAACTCTTCAATTGCCTTTTTAACATCTTCTTTCGTCACCAACACACCCATTTCCTCTTCCTCACCCCATTTCATAGGACTCTTCACACCAACCTTCACTCCAACTTTCAATACTTCAACAACCAAACTTTGATTCAAAAATTGATCCCCAAACAATGGCCATGTAACCATAGGTACCCCAGCACATATTGCTTCTAATGTAGAATTCCAACCACAATGTGTTAGGAACCCTCCAATTGAAGGGTGTGATAATATTACTAATTGAGGAGCCCAACCCGTAATCACTAAACCTCTATCATCAATTCTTTCTTCAAATCCATTTTCCTTAATCCACTTTTCCAATCCTTCTAAGTGGCTCCCTTCCCTAATAACCTAAATAAAGGGTCTTTTTGATGCTTCTAAAGCCAAGCCAAGTTGTATCAATTGAGGTGGTGTAACATTGCATAAGCTTCCAAGACATGCATAAATTACACTGCCTTGCTTTTGTGAATCAGGCCACTTTATATGCTTCCATTCATCAATATTTGAATTTGAACCCTTAAAGTTACCTCTTTGAACCTTATCTAAATGATCCTTGTTACCAAGTGAAACAGGACCAATACACCAAACCTTATATCATTTTTCACTTTTTTATAACCCTTAGCATATGCTGGCTCTAACTCTTCAAAAGAATTCATGATTACACCATAAGTAGCCAATTCAGCTTCAAGCATATCTTTGTTATACTGATCCCATTGTTCACACTTTAATCCAAGTCCTGTTTGTGCTTTAGTAATCTCAATTTTATTGGGGATACCAAGCAAAACAAAGTACTCAGATTCATCAACTATAGACTCCATAAGATTATTGACGTATAAATTATGCATACAGAAGAGAAAGAAACAACTTACTCCAACAAAAGAAATCCTTGGAATGTTGAATTTTTTTGCTATGTGGATTGTATGTGGCAAGCACATGTCAGAGATTATGCAATTTGGAGGTGTTATTAGCTCTTCATATATCTTATCAACTTGTTGGTGTAGAAACTTTGATGAGTTGAAGAAGCTAGAAGCTTTGTCAAGTGATGGTAACATGTCGAGATTTTCACACCCTTCTGGTAATCCAAGCTCTTTCCATGGAAATTGGAGTTGAACTAAATTGATGTGAAAACGATCTAGGATTGATGTGAAACGAGATGCATTTTGTGGGGTAGTGACTACTGTAACAATAACATTGTGTTGGACTAATATTTTTGCAATGTCCATCATTGGATTCATGTGGCCTTGAGCCATCATTGGAAACAATAGGAAGTGGAGCTGCTTAGGATCTTCAGAACCCATTATTTCCTCTGTTGTTGGAATTTAGATTTAATATGATATGATGATATGAATATGAATATTATCGTCAAAAAAGAAGGTATGATACGATGATATGAT
Source organism: Astragalus glycyphyllos (assembly GCA_963573325.1). Lineage (NCBI taxonomy): Eukaryota > Viridiplantae > Streptophyta > Magnoliopsida > Fabales > Fabaceae > Astragalus > Astragalus glycyphyllos. The sequence goes on from OY754312.1 coordinate 28,150,682, forward strand.
GTTAGTATGTGTACTAGTAATGAGCTGTAAAGCAAAATAGCTTTACAAACGGAATGAGTTGTTTTTAATTGTAGTTAACGATTAACGATGATGTATCTGTATTTATATTACTTTCTTTTGTAAAAGACAAAACTCTCCTTAAGTACTAGGGGTGAACAGGATTCGCGAACCCGTCCGAAAACTGAGAATTTGAAATGGTTGGAGAAGAAACGGGCGGGTCTATGCGGGTAATCGGGTTGTCTGGGTGAGATAAACGGTTTTATTTGGACTAAAATGGTCGGCTTCAGAATTTGTTCTGTCATCCAACGGTACCCGAGAGCCGCATACATTAAATGAGTACCGTAGCAGTTGCAAACTGCACCTAGAAACATGGGAACCCTTCATTACTTTACATATTTCACGCCTAGAAATCCGCACCATTTATTACTTTTCAGTTTTTACGTACTCCTTCCCTTACACAATATAATCAAATCTAACTATATCACACATATTAAGAAAATTAGTAACTAACATTTATTTTTGTGAAAAATGACCTAAACTACCCAAATTACCCTCATTAACTCAGTTTTTAGGAACTCATTAGTTTTCTTGATTACCCAAAAAACAAATCAGTTAATGTAACTTCTGCCTACTAATATTTAATGCGTATCATTAGTGTCTTCTTGTGTTGTTGCTACTCAGTTAATGTAAATTATCAAAGTAACACTGTTTATTTAAAATAAAAAGAAAGAAAAGAAGAGAGAAGGTTGCTTCTGATAAAATGAACTGTATTACCTCACCTTTGCATTTCTTTTTTAGTGGAAATGGATATTGATATGGTGTTGATATTGATACAGGTTTGAACTTTTTTAGACTTAGATATGGTGTTGATACAATATTACCTCACCTTTGCATTTCTTTTTTATCCATCACTGTGTCACTTTATGCATAGGCTAGTTTTTTTTGACTTTACTTCACGTGTACTAGTGTAATATCAACACATGGTGTTTTTGATCTGAACTTAATAGATCATAGATGGCTGTTTATCTTCTTCAACCGTACATATTCCAATAAAATTATTTACTGGCGGGAGTATTCATATTGGTTTTCTCAACTCACGAGAGGATTGAAAGGTCTGTCATGATAGTATTGGTTTTAATGACTTCTTTTATTAAAAATGAAAACTAAATAAAGTGAAGGGCAAATTTGGTAAGACATCATTAAATAAAGTTGAAAAGTTTAAGATTTGATTATATTGTGTTATAAATAAAAATGGTGACTTTTGCTTATATTATGTAAGGGAGGGAGTATAAAGTACATCACATTTCTCTCTCTATTCCAAATTCCCATGAGTTGTCATTCATTGTTTGACAGTTTGACTATAATAATTATTACTCCATCCATCTCAATTTAACTGTCGTTTAAGGTAATGCGCAGATATTACGAAAATTATTGGAGATACTATTTTTTATGTTTACGCTATAATGGGATCTAAGACCGATGAGAAACGAGATGCATTTTGTGGGGTAGTAACTACCGTAACAATAACATTTTGTTGGACTAATAGTATTTTTGCAATGTCCATCATCATGGAAACAATACGAAGTGGAGCTGCTTCGGATCTTTGGAACCCATTAATTCCTCTGTTGTTGTTATTAAGATGTGATATGATGATATATGGTGTGGAATGAATTCACCTCAACTTATATATATATATACTCCAAATTATTTCTAGTTAACCACATCGTCTCAACGTTTTTAAGAAAAACTGACATTTATTTGCACTTAATTAGATTAGAAGTAAATCTCAAACTGAAGAAATACCAAATTTGTTACAGTGGAAGTCAAACTTGAGAGCATCATCGACCAAGTGGTTTAAGGTGGTGCTCTGAGACACTAACACTAACACTAACCTTATTTCGTTTAAGGTGGCGCTTACATCCGTAGGTTAAATTATTTGAGTCACGTGGTGTCCCTTTAAAATTGCGTGCAGTCATAGTGTCATTTAGTAGGTGAATCTTCAAGTTGATTCAGAACCCATTTAGTATCATTCTTGTATTGCCTTCAAGTTAGTGAATCTTCACATGGAATCCTTCATCTCATATTAAGTGTAATTTAAAGTTATGTGCGGGTATTAAGAAAATGATTTGATATGTTAAATTTTATGATAAAAAAATGTGGTAGGACTAAAACACTCTTACACTTTTCTTGGTTTGTGCAAAGACATGGTTATTGATATTTTAAAGTATGGGTATTGTTGGAAAGTAATAATAAATGTTGTATTGTAATTCTAAAGTGACAGATAATTTGAGACAAAGAAAAATTATAAACAAGACACTTAATATAAGACGGATGGAGTAATTATTTTGATCTAAAAAATAAATAAAAATTAAAAGAGGAGAGTGAAAGAGAGAGGGACACTAGTTAATGCACGAGATCCAAATCCATTAATTAATTAATAGTTACAGGAAAAGAATCAATCGTCCATGCAACAATCCATTCTCATCCATGTGCAGTTGTGCCTTGCATTGACAAAGAAGTGATATCAATCTTTGTGCAATGCAGTCCAGTCCGGCGGTGTGGAAAAATGCTTTATTTACTAATGTTTCAAAACTCGGACAGGCGACTGATTCGGTGAAGATACTGGGTCACTGGGCCAAGGGTTTGATCAATGGGTCCACAGTTGAATCGTATAACCATGACTCGGTCCCAAATAAAAATTTCCAAATTTTTAGGACTTATAAATTTCATACCTTTAAAACTTAATTTATTGTTGTCAAAAAAAACTTAATTTACTAAAATTTCAAAAAAAATTCTTCTATAAAAAACATTAAAATGCTATAATTACTATATTAGAAGTTTTTTGACAAACTTACTATATTAGAAGGTAAAAATGCATAAAATAAAGAATTTGTATTATAAAAAACTAATGTTAGATTGTAGTTTAAAAAAAGGAAATGTTTATTATAATAATAAATAAATAATCCACGAGGGAATCTAATTTTCTTGGGTCAGGTAAGATCTAGATAATGGAACTTCATATTTTCAAACTGAGGTATGAAATATATATCTTCAATATCCCAATTAATAACAAAAGGATTAAGGATTGATAGCACAATGGCATTGCATTATGCGTTTCAATATAATTGTTTTTGGACTTATCGTTATCCCTCCATTTTCTATAAAAATAGTCACAATATACACTACCTCCGTGATAGTCTTATAGAATACTAAACAAAAACTGATCAACAAAAGTTAATATATTGATTCAAAATTTGGACTAGATACATTGACCAGTTTGTAACAGAGTAGTATATATATAAAACTTAGAAGTGTTAAAACTATAAAACTTAAAAAATATGTAATCAAATAAATTGCATATACATTTACTCTCTCCATTTCATATTATATGATGTTCTATCCAAAAAAATTTGTCCGATATTACATGACGTTTTAATTTTCTTTTCATGGAAAAAAATATGTATTTATTAGATAAATTATAAAAAAAATACGTTTAAATTGTAAAACAAGTATTTTAATTATAAAAAAAAATACACATTAGATAAATTAAAAAGTAAAAACAAACAAACAGAGTTATCTATTTATTAGATAAATATGTTTAGTAAAATAAAAAATAAATTAATTCTACACTAATTTATAGTTTTACAGAAAATAAAACTAAAATATAAGATCTAAAATATAAGGAATGTTATATACAAAAAAGTGACAAAATATTACTGAAACGTTGACCAGATTCAAAATCAGCTGCTAAGTCTATAATCTTTGGTGGTTTGGGGACCGGAGCTAAAGACACCCGTAATTGAAAATGCCCTATATAAGGATCCAAACATGAAGCATCCTCGTCAGATGAAAAACGCGCCCACTGAAGACCAATTGGAGGCAATGGACACTCAGGCAAAAGCGCAGCATGCACCCAATAAATAAGTATATGAGGTCTTCAAAGGTCTAAGAATGATAACGACAACTCTAATGTCTTTCCCAACGTCTCTGCCACAATGTACAACATCATCATGTGTTGGAAATAGCTACAAAATAGACAATGGTTAGTTAGTGAATTAATTAAAAAACAATTAATTAAAAATACCGCCTCTGTCTTGAAGGACCCCGATGTATCTATGAGAACGAAACTAACTGTGACTCCATATCCATATCTATTTCATTTTAACATTTTTAAAAATAAGTAAATATAATAAAAATAATGTGAAACTGATTTATCTTGTAGATATATATATCTGTTGTTTTTCCAAAATGGATTTACGTATATAGAAGGTAAACCCATTTTTCAAAATAAACAATAATAGATTTAATTATCTAACAGATAGATCCGTTTTCACGTTTTTTGTACACTCGATTTAGGTTTTTAGTATGTATTTCCGTTATGCAAAAAACAGAACAACAGAATTATCTTTAATATCTTAGATCCGTTTGGTTTATAAAAAAAGCGAAGACAGAGTTACCGTTTTTGGATACAATTCTATGTGTTAAAATTAGCATTAAATAACTAACAGATTTACCTGTCTGGCAGGTAAATCCGACGGCCAAAAATATTTTTACGGAGTGAATATTTTTAATGACAGATTATTTGGTGTAGCTTAGTTACTTAATTTTTATGGACAAACAAAATCTGTCATTAAATGTCAAACGTCTGCAAATAACGATATATGACTTTACTCATGGTCAGTCATTCGATATGTTATTCCCAATGGCAAGTTTAATTAATAAAATAATTTGTGCCCCCAGATAAAAAAGAGTTATCCTAATAAGCTAATTATTTATTGAATTAACGTACAAAATTATAAGAGTGTTAGCCTGTAATTTCGACAGGCTTAATTTAAAATAGTCAACAGCGTTTGACTTATACTTTGACATAGATCAGAGGATTTCGACAAAGATCATGTTCAGGGCAGATTCGACAAGCTTCCAGAAAAACAAAAACAAGAAAGAGGAAAATGGACACAAGCTTCGACAGACAGAAGACTAAGTAGTTATGCGCTGAAAAGCTAGCCGTTGGTCGAAAAGAGGAGCAGTTACCAACATTTTTATAACTGTTTTTGAGGGCAGTTTCTGCTACCCCTACTAAGTATAAATAGTAGTTTCTGAGAAGAAACAAAGGTCACAAAAACTCATATTTTACTTCTCACGCTCTAACTTCCGCATTCAAGAGAAAAACGAGTCAGAGAAACAATGTATGAATTTGTGCACCATTTCCTTTAACTTTAATGCAATTTTAATTTGTTTTTCTTTCATTTTACTTGTTTTTATCGTTCAAGTTCTTCTTCTCTGAAGTACTCTGATAACTTCGCGCGAAGGAATCAGTTATTTCTTTCCTTTTTTTCTAGTTAAAACGCGAGACGATTCAAGAACATCATAATAAACTATAAACTCTAAGCACAAATGGTCTTAGGATTCACTGGTTGATCCTGCAAGTTAACCAAATTGGAGACCAGCGGTGTTTACCAAAATCCCAAGTAAACAAATTGGTACGCCCAGTGGGACATTTGTGTCAAGTATTAGAGTATTAGTTTAATATAATCCTTTGAAGTTAACTGTGCATGCGCTTAAGAAGTGGTAAATCTCTGTCAAAGATGACATGTTCTAGTGCAAGTTTTTCAAATGCTCAAAGTGGGCCTGAAAATGCGTCTACCAATGATGCTAATCCAGTAACCACCATGGGAGTAACTGCTCCGTTGCCTTCGACAGGAATGGTTGCTGTGATATCGTCTGTGCCTAACACTTTATCAACAATGGCCACCACAGTGACCACACAGCCTATTGAAATGGTATCTATGCCACAAACGATGGGAATGTCTAGCCCTTATATGATTAGTGGGCACATGCCATTTAGCATGCCCATGGTTGGTCGAAATTTCCCTTATGGCATGCCAACTGCCATGATGGTAGGTTTACAAGCGAACTCATCAACATATGCAGATAATGTGCATACTTCCCCAGAGGGTATTTATGGTCGAAATGCCCAACCCTCATTAACCACAACATCTTTGTTGGCTTTGAGGCAACAAATAGATGATGCTAATCATGATATGGTTAATATGTTAACCCAGCAAATTGGTACAGTGTTCAATCCTTTGATACGTGACACCAATATTAGTTACCAAGCATTGGCAACTCAAATGGGTCGAATTGCTGATTTCTTTGGTACCCCCAGAGTACAAAATCAGTCAATGCCCCAAGCCCAACCGGTGAGGCCTGTCGAAATCCCTTTAGAAAGGCCTAACATTGAATTGCCTAGAAATCAGGGGCAAACACAAGTTGTCGAACAACCCATACAAAGGTTGGTCGAAAATGCACCTGATGTAGTGTTGGTAAATAGAAATCAAAACGCTGACGAAGTAGTCAGACAAGTACAACAAAATAATTTCGGAGCACAAAATAACATAGCTAATCTTGTCGAAACAATTTTAGCCCAAAATGGCCTTAACTTAGGTATGCATAGGCCAAATTTTGTTTCTCCTTTGTCTGAATATGCTTTACAAAATGAATTGCCAAGGGGTTGGAAAATCCCTAAGTTCACTAAATTTGCTGGGGAAACCAGTGAATCCACTGTCGAACATATTGCTCGTTATTTAACTGAGGCTGGAGATTTAGCCCACAATGAGAATTTAAGGATGAAATTCTTCCCTAGTTCTCTAACAAAGAATGCTTTCACTTGGTTCACTACTTTACCCCCACATTCCATGTTTAATTGGAACCAATTAGAGAAAGCTTTCCATGAGCAATTCTACATGGGACAATGTAAAATTAGTCTCAAAGAATTGGCCAGTGTTCGACACAAAGTGGCTGAATCTGTGGATGATTATCTCAACAGGTTTAGACTTCTCAAAGCAAGGTGCTTCACTCAAGTGCCTGAACATGAGTTAGTCGAAATGGCTGCTGGTGGCTTAGATTATTCCATCAGAAAAAAGCTAGACACTCAACATTTGAGAGATATGGCTCAATTGGCTGATAGAGTTAGGCAAGTCGAAAGTTTGAAAGCCGAGAAATCTAGAACTAATAGGTTTCATAATAAAAAAGACAAAGTTGCCTATGTCGAAATTAAAGATGAAGAACAAGAATTCGACATTTCCTATGAGGAGGTCGAAGAAGAGGTCAATGTTGCTGAGTTAAAACCTGGACCTCCATATACTTGTAAATTGTTAAAACCTTCAAATGGTAAAAATCCTGTCAAACCTAAAAACGACAAATTCGTTGCAAAAACATATACTTTTGATGTTACTAAATGCGACGAAATATTTGACTTGTTAGTTAAGGATGGTCAAATTTTGGTTCCGAAGGGACTAAAAACACCACCATTAGAACAAAAGCAAAAAAGAGGTTTTTGCAAATACCATAATTTTTTGGGTCATAATACTTCTCGTTGTGTTCTTTTCAGGGATTTGGTGCAAAAGGCACTCAATGAAGGAAGGCTGAAATTTGGTGATAAACCAAGGGCACTAATGAAGATTGACGTTGATCCTTTGCCTGATGCTGAGGCAATGTATACTGAGGTGAGCATCAACATGGTCGAAGCCTCTGAAATTGTGCCTGGTAAGGCTATATGAAGAGAACTACCATAAGTTCAAAGATGGATGTCGAAATGGTCACTGAAGGCCAAGAAGATGACAAAGTGAAAGCAGTGTACCCAAAAGCTGAAGAGGAATTGGTTGATTTCCTCAATCGTTGCAAGCTAAGCAACTCAGAAGTATGTTGTGCCCAAGGTGCAGTGCTATTTTTGACAAGGAGGCTGCTAAAGAATTGGAAGAGTTCAAGCCTCAAATGAAGCGCAAAGGTAAATGGGTGGATAAAAGGCCCAAGTTTGATTTTGCTGATAGGAGAATTCCCTACATGGTTACTTCGACCAAAACTCCTGGAAGAGGAAAGCTGAGTACTTATGTTCCTCCTTCTGGTACGCTTGTTGAAAAGTGGATACATTATGGTGGGAGAAGCAAAGCCATATACCACACGGGGGACAATGCTATCCATCGAGTTAGACCACCTAAGCTGGTCGAAGGTAACACAAGTGGTGTTAACCAGAACAAGGCAATTGAAATCAAGAAGTATGCCTATAGTAACAACTACAAAGGGAAGAATCCTATGACAAGAACTCAATGGCGAAGGTTTCAACGCCAAAAGAAGACTGATGCTATTACTGCAGGTAAAGCAACAACCTCAAACAAAGGGAAGGGTAAAGAGGTAATCTTACCTTCGACTGAAGTGGTTAGGAAACCAGCCACTGAGAGAATTTTCCCTCCTCTTTCTGAAATTAAGAAAGGCTTCAAAAAAGAAGACCTTAATTTAAAAGAGGAGTTAGATTCTTCCTTTGCTGATTCTGGGTCAGAGTTTGACGTGCTATGTGGGGTCATCTCAATTTTACCAATTGAGTATGATGTGGTTTCTGAGGTTAATGATGTCGAAGAAGATTTCGACGAGGAAACTACATATAAACCCATATGCTACTATGTGTTGAAGAATGGCTGCATCGAAGAGCAACATGCTGTCTTTGAAAGGCCAGATTGTGGCATGATGAATCACCTCAAGCCACTGTTCATTCAAGCCAAGGTCAACAATGTGGGAATCAACAAGGTCCTTGTTGATGGTGGTGCTGTTGTGAATTTGATGCCTCAACATTTGCTAAGAAGAATTGGCAAATGTGACACTGATTTGAGGCCACATAATGTGGTTCTCACTAATTATGAAGGCAAAACTGGCCATTCACTTGGGGCCATTGAAGTCGAATTAGCAGTAGGTAGTGTCAAAAGGCCAACTTTGTTTTTGGTAGTACCCTCCAAGGCAAACTACAACTTGCTGCTTGGAAGAGAATGGATACATGGAGTGGGGGCAATCCCTTCGACTGTGCACCAAAGGCTCATTATTTGGAGAGAAGATGGGTTGGTTGAAAACATTGAAGGTGACCAAAGTTATTTCAAGGCTGAAGTGAATACGATCACCAAGAAGACCTTCGACAAGCAATTGGCAAATATCTCTCCATGCTCTTCTTCCAATGCTGGGTTCATTGAGCAAGACAATGTCTTCTCCTCTGTTAGTCTTCACCCAAATTATGGTTTCATTTGGGAAAGGGAAATCATTGATGAGGAGAATAGACCAAGAGGCTTTGTTAAGCCTACTGGCTGGGATAGACTTTGAAATGATTATGAAGCCCAATGCATGGGAAAGAATTACGGCCTATGTGGCCGAAAACAAAGAAAAAGCTATTCTAGAAGCTGAGTTACATCAAATGGTTGCTTTAGCCACAGAAGATAATAACAAAGAAATCATGGTCGAAACACAGAGACTTGATGGTGTCTATGATGATGAACCATTAGGATTTGAGAAAGATCCAATGGGTTCGACCAAGAAAATACAGGCACAAGATCCTTTAGAAGAAATTGATTTGGGAGATGGTTCAACAAGAAGACCAACATATATTAGTATAAAGATCAACAAAGATTTCAGAGTGCAGATTGTCAAATTGCTAAAGGAATACAAAGATTGCTTCGCTTGGGATTACAATGAGATGCCAGGGCTGAAAAGAGAGGTGGTTGAGTTGAAGTTACCTATTCGACTAGAGAAGAAGCCTGTGAAGCAAACACCAAGAAGATTTGCACCAGAAATCATGTCGAAGATCAAAGCGGAAATCGAAAGGCTATTGAAAAGCAAGTTCATCAGAACTGCCAGGTATGTTGATTGGCTTGCTAATATAGTTCCTCTAATTAAGAAAAATGGTACACTTAGAGTTTGCATAGATTTTAGAGATCTAAATAATGCTACTCCCAAAGATCAATACCCAATGCCTGTGGCAGAAATGTTGGTTGATTCAGCGGCTGGTTATGAATATTTAAGCATGCTTAATGGATATTCTGGTTATAACCAAATTTTTATTGTTGAAGAAGACATTTCAAAAACTGCATTTCGATGCCCAGGGGCATTAGGTGTTTATGAATGGGTAGTGATGCCATTTGGTTTAAAAAATGCTGGTGCTACATATCAAAGAGCTATGAACACTATGTTCCATGATTTTATAGAAAATTTTATGCAAGTCTATATAGATGACATAGTTGTTAAGTCTTCATCAGAAAATGGTCATTTAGATCATCTACGACTATCATTCGAAAGAATGAGAAAATATGGATTGAAAATGAATCCACTCAAATGTGCCTTTTGTGTAAGTGCCGGTGATTTCTTAGGCTTTGTTGTGCACAAAAAAAGGCATTGAAATAAATCAAAACAAGACGAAAGCTATCATGGAAACACAACCTCCTTCAACAAAGAAAGAATTACAGTCATTATTAGGAAAGGTCAATTTCCTTAGAAGATTTATATCAAATCTAAGTGGCAAGACTCAATTATTCTCGCTATTACTTCGACTGAAGAAGGATGATGTTTTCAAGTGGGATGTCGAACATCAAGTAGCTTTCGACGAGATCAAGACATATCTGATGAACCCTCCTATTTTATTGCCTCCTATTAGAAATAAGACAATGAAATTGTATATAGCAACATCAGAATTGTCAATAGGTAGCATGTTAGCACAAGAGGATGAAAATGGTGTAGAAAGGGCCATATATTACCTCAGTAGGGTTTTAAATGATTCTGAAACTAGATATCACCCTATTGAAAAATTGTGTTTATGCTTGTATTTCTCTTGTACTAAGTTAAAGCAATATATTAAGCCTGTTGATGTGTATGTTTATTCCCACTTTGATATTATTAAACATATGCTGTCGAAACCAATCCTACATAGTAGAATAGGCAAATGGGCTTTAGCTTTATCTGAGTATTCATCAACATTCCAACCTTTAAAGGCTATCAAAGGCCAAGTCGTTGCGGATTTCATTGCTGATCATTCAATAGTAGAATCAGAAATTAACTTTGTGCACCTTCGACCTTGGAAATTGTACTTTGATGGCTCCAGCCATAAAAATGGGTCTGATGTTGGGATGTTAATCCTTTCACCTAAAGGGATTCCAACTAAATACAAGTATAAAATTAAAGAAAGTTGCTCCAATAATGAGGCTGAATATGAAGCCTTAGTAGCAGGACTTGAAATTCTGTTAAACTTGGGGGCAAAACAGGTCGAAATTAGAGGTGATTCTGAATTAGTAATCAAACAATTAACGAAAGAATACAAGTGCATTAAGGAAAATTTGATTACTTACTTTATTGCTGCCAGTACTTTATTGAAACAATTCGACATTGATATTCAACATGTGCCTTGTATTGCAAATCAAGAGGCCAATGATCTGGCACAAATAGCTTCTGGTTATAAAGTTTCTAAAGAAAAATTAACAAAGCTAATCGAAATTAAAAACAAGTTAATTTCGACAGTAATGACACAAGAAACCTTGACAGGGAAAAAACTGGAGGAGGCAGAGAACTACTCTTTAGTCTTAAGTCAATTACCTCCAAGTGAAAGTGAAAATTTTATTGAAAATTTTAATGATGAAGTTTCCGACAAAAGTTATTGTGATAATGTGTTTGAAGTTTTTGCCATTGACAGTATGTCAAATGATGATTGGCGAAGACAAATTGTTAATTGCTTGGAAAATCCAACAGGGATAACTAATAGAAAAACCAAGTATAGAGCTTTAAGTTATGTGATCATGGGCAATGAGTTGTTTAAGAAAATCCTTGAAGGAATTTTACTCAAGTGTCTTAGTGAAAATGAGGCATACTTGGCAATATCTAATACTCACAGTGGAACTTGTGGAGCTCACCAAGTAGGCCATAAAATGAAATGGCTCTTATTTCGACAAGGTGTCTATTGGCCGACTATGTTAAAAGATTGCATAGAGTTTGCCAAAGGATGCCAAGAATGTCAAAAGCATGCAGGAATACAACATGTACCTGCAAATGAATTGCATTCTATTGTAAAACATTGGCCATTCAGGGGATGGGCTTTGGATATAATTGGTGAAATTAAACCAAATTCGTCGAAAGGCCATCGTTTCATCTTAGTAGGAATAGATTATTTCACTAAATGGGTGGAAGCTGTTCCTTTAAACAATGTTAATCAAGAAGCAGTGATTAATTTTATTCAAGACCATATATTATATAGATTTGGTGTGCCTGAAACTATCACCACAGATCAAGGTTCAGTTTTTATTGGTCAGAAAATGGTCGAATTTGCTGCTGAAAATGGTTATAAATTGTTAAGTTCGACACCATATTATGCTTAGGCAAATGGTCAAGTTGAAGCAGCCAATAAAATTATTGTTAGTTTGATTAAAAAACATGTTGGGCAAAAACCCAAGAATTGGCATAGGACACTTAACCAAATTTTATGGGCATGTCGAACATCTCCCAAAGAGTCAATCAATAGTACTCCTTTTAAACTTGTTTTTGGGCATGATGCAATATTGCCAGCAGAGATTTGTCTCCAATCAACTAGGATTCAAAGACAAGTTGAAATCCCATCGGATCATTATTGGAATATGATGTTAGATGAATTAGTTGATTTAGATGAAGATAGGCTAAGTGCATTAGATATGCTCACAAGACAAAAAGAAAGAGTGGCTAAGGCCTATAACAAAAGAGTCAAATTGAAGACTTTCGACGTGGGAGATTTAGTTTGGAAAGTTATCTTACCTATGGATAGAAAAGAAAGAGTCCTTGGTAAATGGTCCCCAAGTTGGGAAGGACCATTCAAAATTTTACAAGTCTATTCAAACGGCGCATATGAAGTCGAAGAGATTGGCGCTGAAGAAAGAATTTTGCGTATAAATGGCAAATACTTGAAAAAGTATAAGCCAACATTGCAAGAAGTTAAAATAACGCTGGAATAAAGATAAAGAAAGCGTAAGTACGTGGCATTCAAAAGGAATTGTGATTGCCATATGAGCATTGTCAGAATTACAAGCAAAACGTAAATCATTATCAAAATGGTTAAAGTATTACGACAGGAAAATGAATCTATATTATTTCAAATGACTTTTGATTTCAAGTCATTGAACAAAGCTTTAGCTTTGAAGATCTTCCTGTTGAGGAAATTGCCATCTTTGGTTAGCTTTTCGACAGTGGCATTGCAGCGTTCAAGTTCTTCTAAGTGTTTAAGGCAATTGGTGGCTTCTTGGTCAATCTGGTCCTTAATTTTTTCTGCAGGAGTCAAAGACCCTAAAAGGGTTCCTTTCTTCTCTTCCAATGCTTGAATTTTCGACTGCAATCTGGCTATACTCTCTTGATGTGTCTTGATCTCAGCATTGCAATCCTCGATAGCCTTCATCTCAGCTTCTGACTTGGTCTTCAAGGAGGCAAAACTAGCATGAGTGGCATCAACAAGTGCTGCCACTTCTGCCTTGCGTTTCGACTCAAGCTCTAGAGGATTGTCATGATCCCTCTTTTTCTGTATATCTTGAGCAAGTTGTTCGAAAAGAGGCTGGACAGCTAAGACAGAGTCACTAACAGATTCATCAAGGACTCCATCAACATCAAGTTCAGCCAATTTGTGGAGTAAATCCTTAATCTGAAAAGCAGAACGTGGAAGGCCACGTGGTACACCAATATAGGAATAACGCCAACAACATTTAACAGTGATGACGTCAGGTAGGTGAGATATTCCGATCAAGTGTAAAACCTATTTCGACATTGAATTCAAAAGTGCTCTTTTTCTTCCTTTGCCTTAAGCTCAGTCGAAAAAAGACATTTTTGGGGGGCAATTTGTTAGCCTGTAATTTCGACAGGCTTCATTTAAAATAGTCAACAGGGTTTGACTTATACTTTGACATAGATCAGAGGATTTCGACAAAGATCATGTTCAGGGCAGATTCGACAAGCTTCCAGAAAAACAAAAACAAGAAAGAGGAAAATGGACACAAGCTTCGACAGACAGAAGACTAAGTAGTTATGCGCTGAAAAGCTAGCTGTTGGTCGAAAAGAGGAGCAGTTACCAACATTTTTATAACGGTTTTTGAGGGCAGTTTCTGCTCCTCCCACTAAGTATAAATAGTAGTTTGAGAAGAAACAAAGGTCACAAAAACTCATATTTTACTTCTCACGCTCTAACTTCCGCATTCAAGAGAAAAACGAGTCAGAGAAACAATGTATGAATTTGTGCACCATTTCCTTTAACTTTAATGCAATTTTAATTTGTTTTTATTTCGTTTTACTTGTTTTTATCGTTCAAGTTCTTCTTCTCTGAAGTACTCTGATAACTTCGCGCGAATGAATCAGTTATTTCTTTCCTTTTTTTCTGGTTAAAACGCGAGACGATTCAAGAACATCATAATAAACTATAAACTCTAAGCACAAATGGTCTTAGGATTCACTGGTTGATCCTGCAAGTTAACCAAATTTGAATGAAAATCTAGTTGTTGAAATATTGAAAGTTGGAGTGAAGAGTCCTATGAAATGGGGTGAGGAAGAGGAAAATGGTGTGTTGGTAAAGAAAGAAGATGTTAAACTTAGGATATTGTGTAAATGCTATGAATGGTTAATATTGAATCAACCAGTATTAAATCTCAATCAATGAAACTTTATATTATATCTTAAAATCAATTTTAGTGGTTTACCCGTGAGAGTAGACTTAGTTAATCCCTCTACCCATAAACACCCTAAAAAATACTTCAATTTTCTCTCTCATACATATTTTGTTTTCCCCTCTCTCCTGTGGGTTATCTATTATTGCAAAGAATTGCTTTACCTAGATTTTATTTCTTCAAGCAGCCCAAAAAATCTATGTTGAGAAAGACTGAGCGGGCGCCCCCGCCTAGAACCGCCGAATGGCCCCCGCACAGAACCGCAGTGAGTGCCCCACTCATTCCAAAACCTGACTGCTATGGTTTTCGGTAAGTTTGTTTCTTCGCACAATTGGTCTTCATTGATAAAGGTCCTTTTAATATAGGAAGATGTGTTTGGAAATAATTAAACACTTGATATACACCATGTAAAACAAAATATAAAAAACCAATAAATGCTAGAATTATAAGGGTTGGGTCAAAAAAAAGAATTGAAAGGGTTTTACAGGAGAAAAAAAACTACAGCCTAACAAAAGACACACTACTTGCATCTGCATGGAGCAAATGAATCAAAGCTGGAGGAGGAGCATCAACAAGAGCATACAGAGTTGGGTCTTTCAACTTATTCTAAATCAGGTTTTCCATTAGCGCGCATCAATTGAAGATATCACACATCTTTGGTTTTTTGCATGTATCTTGGATAAGCAATGTAATATTAGAATGAGAAGATCCTCCAATTTCTACGGCCTTTTTAGCCATTCCAGCAAGTTCTCTAATCTTTTTTCTTCTTTCATCGCTTGTCTCATCATCCATTAACTCTTTAATTGCCTTTTCAACATCTTCTTTCTTCACCAACACACCCATTTCCTCTTCCTCACCCCATTTCAAAGGACTCTTCACTCCAACCTTCACTCCAACTTTCAACACTTCAACAACAAAACTTTGATTCAAAAATTGATCCCCAAACAATGGCCATGTAACCATAGGTACCCCAGCACATATTGCTTCTAATGTAGAATTCCAACCACAATGTGTTAAGAACCCTCCAATCGAAGGGTGTGATAATATTACCAATTGAGGAGCCCAACCCGTAATCACTAAACCTCTATCATTAATTCTTTCTTCAAATCCATTTTCCTTAATCCACTTTTCCAATCCTTCTAAGTGACTCCCTTCTCTAATAACCCAAATAAAAGGTATTTTTGATGCTTCCAAAGCCAAACCAAGTTCTATCAATTGAGGTGGTGTTACATTGCATAAGCTTCCAAGACATGCATAAATTACACTACCTTGCTTTTGTGAATCAAGCCACTTTATATGCTTCCATTCATCAATATTTTCACCCTTGTTAATGTTACCTCTTTGAACCTTATCTAAATGATCTTTGTTACTAAGAGAAACCGGACCAATACACCAAACCTTATCATTTTTTACCTTTTTATAACCTTTGGCATATTCTGGCTCTAACTCTTCAAAAGAATTCATGATTACACCATAAGTAGCTAATTCAGCTTCAAGCATATCTTTATTAAACTTTTCCCAATCACCACCCTTTAATCCTAGTCCTGTTTGTGCTTTTGTCATCTCAATTTTATCAGGGATACCAGGCAAAACAAAGTACTCTGAATCATCAGTTATGGAATCCTTAAGATTATGGACGTGGAAATTATGCATACATAAGAGAAAAAAGCAACTTACTCCAACAAAAGAAATTCTTGGAATGTTGAGTTTTTTGGCTATGTGGATTGTGTATGGCATACACATGTCAGAGATTATGCAACTTGGAGGTGTTATTAGCTCTTCATATATCTTATTAACTTGTTGGTGTAGAAACTTTGATGAGTTGAAGAAGCTAGAAGCTTTGTCAAGTGATGGTAACATGTCGAGATTTTCACACCCTTCTGGTAATCCAAGCTCTTTCCATGGAAATTGGAGTTGAATTAAATTGATGTGAAAACGATCTAGGATTGATGTGAAACGAGATGCATTTTGTGGGGTAGTGACTACTGTAACAATAACATTTTGTTGAACTAATATTTTTGCAATGTCCATCATGGGATTCATGTGGCCTTGAGCCATCATTGGAAACAAAACAAAGTGGAGCTGCTTCGGATCTTCAGAGCCCATTAATTCCTTTCTTGTTGGAATTAAGATATGAGATGATATGATATTCCAATCCGAGATTTTTTTCTCCAAATTATTGCTAGTTACCTTTGGGGTTGTCTTAACGGTTTTAACAAAAGCTAATATATATTCGCATGGTGTCGACCATATAGTGCTTATTTTGGTGATGTAAGCGCTTACGTATTTAGGTTAGATTATTCAATAATGTTATATGGACAAATTTTTCTAGACAAAAATAGCCAAAAACCAAATTACAATACCAATTCACCAAGTTTTTTAAATAAATAACCAACTTATTTTTTCACAGATTTCTAGGCCATTGACTAAAAACTGTGAAAAAGTAGATTGATTATTTATTTAAAAAACTTGGTGAATTGGTATTGTAATTTGATTTTTGGCTATTTTTCTCTAGAAAAATTTGTCTATAACATTACTCTAGATTATTTGAGTCACGAACTTAATTGGTTTTACCTTTTTGTCAATATCATTTCATTTTCTTCACTAGCTGTCAAACAAAGGTGCTTTACAAAAGGAATGAATGTTTTTTTTTATTGTAAATGTAATTAACAGTGACTTATCTAGTCTAGTCTAGTCTAGTGAAGAAAAGACAGAGCACTCGCTAAATTACCTATCCATCATTTATATTAGTTAATAGTTATGGGAAAAGTACTCATCCTTGTGCGTTTCGCATTGACAAAGAAGTAAAATCAATCTTTGTGTAGTCCAAAGGCGGCTGGAAAAATGGTGATATATTGTGCTCTATTGACTATTGACTATTGACCGCCAACAGCCAGGTGTGTAGTGAGTTCCTCCAAATCCGATGGAATGGAACCCCCATTAAGCGAGTGCTCTCTCCTAGAAAGGTAACTCGCCAACGAAAAGTAACTCAGTTGGCGAGTTAAGAGACATGAAAGAGTTGCAACTTGCAAGAAAGAGATTTCGGATTCAAACCTCCGAAATTAACATTCCTCCACCCCTACTAATATTTGCCTATAAAAAAAAAGCGAGTGCTCCGTCTTTTGTTGATTTATTAATTTGGATTCTGTACGACTCTTCCCCAAGCAGCTAGCTAGGTTGTGTTGGGTTTATCGTTTTTGTGGCTTTTCAAATGTGAATCAATTTTGATAAGGAACATGGCATACCAATCTATAATTGAGAGTTTGTCCATGTAGCTTGCTCACAAATCTACCTTTACCGTACATGTAATGTAATCGTTTAAAAAAAGACACGTCAATATTCATTAATTGAATTGACAATGACTAGCTTATGAAGAAAACTTCTCCCGAAAGCTTCTGCCTTCTTATAAATAAATAACGTGTTAAATGCAAAGGCAAGGGAAATAAATACATATTAAGGGAATTAGAATGA
Organism: Astragalus glycyphyllos; assembly: GCA_963573325.1. NCBI lineage: Eukaryota > Viridiplantae > Streptophyta > Magnoliopsida > Fabales > Fabaceae > Astragalus > Astragalus glycyphyllos. Next base: position 28,168,621 of record OY754312.1, read on the forward strand.
ATTCAAATTCACATTAGCTTCAGTTGACGGTAGAGACCAAAATGAAACGAAAATAAAAGATAAGGGATCAAAACGGACAAAAAAAAGAAATAAATGACCAAAATGAAACCTAAAGCAAAGATAAATGACCAAAAATGCTATTTAGTCTTTATAATATAAGAGATGTGAAAAAATATGAGTAAATATTAAAATAATTATTTGACAAAGTGATATACATTAACTTTCTTAGAGCAAAACTATAGTCTATGGGTAACTAAACTTTTCCCCATCCTTTAGGATTCGAAATGTGAAAATGACAAAGTGGTTTTTTAATAAGTTTTTGTCTGTTTTATTTTATTTGTGAAAAAAAAGACAAAACAGACGCTATAGAGGGTTGAAAATGGATCTGTTGGTGCATACATTAAGCCTGAACCGCTTCATCCACTACGTCAGAATTGTTAATAAACAACACACATTTTAGAAGCGCTTCCTACAAAGCACTACTAAAAAGGGAACATGGAACCCCTTTAGTAGCGTTTGTTTGAAGGCGCTAATTAAAACTAAAATGCGAAGCCTATTTAACAGCGCTTCTTTGGAAGCGCTCTCAAAAACTAAAACACGAAGCCTATTTAGCAGCGCTTTCTTTGAAGTGCTGCTTATTCATTTCATAATCAATAGCACTTTCTCTTAGCTGCCTATTTCTTTTCTAAAATTTTTGGCTTAAATATATTTTTCGTCCCTGCAAATATTGTTATTTTTCAAATAAGTCATTGCAATTTTTTTAAAATAAATCCCTGCAAATTTTTTTTTTTTAAATATGCTCTTTTGCTAGTGAGACGTTACGGAAAAACTGATGTGTATAACAAAATGTTGATGTGGCAAATTTCAGTCCATTTGACTTTGACACATCATTACTTTTTGATTTCATTTAATTTTAAAAGTTGATGTGTTATTATAAATTCTAAAATTGAAATTAGGGTCCTCTCTCCTCCCTTATCTTCGTTCCCAATATGGCTTTCTCCTCTCCACCCAACATCGGCGAGCACCACACACCCACACCCTCAGACGAGCACCACACCCCTCAAGCAAGCACCACCGCATCGTCATAGATTCTTTGATCTATTCTTTATGGCTCCGCTTCATTACTACGTTTCAATTAGAGAGAGAGAGAGAGGAATGGCACGGTGTTGGGGGTGGTGGCCAGTGGAGGTGGAACGCAAATGATAGGACTGAGAAATAAATGAGGACATGGAGGAAGATTTTTTGTTGAACCCATCCCCATCTCTTTGTTTTCGTCGATGCAACTATTTTGTTGATGAAATTTTCTGGGTTGGAGGACGAGAAGCTGATGGAAACAGTCCTGTTATCGTCAATCTTCAATTTTTCTTCAACTTTCCTCCTCTTTTTTTTGATAAGCAAATGTTAGTGGGGGTGGGGAAATGTTAGTTTCCGGGGTTTGAACTCTGGACCTCCTTCTTGCAACTCCTTCATGTCCCTTAGCTCGCCAACTGAGCTACCTTCTTGGGACTTGTCCCCCTCTTTTCTAATTCTTGTAAATCTGATCCAAAACAACAACAACTACTTTAAAAATTGATGAAGAAACAAGCTTTACGATAATTGTTGGCATTGCATTGTTTTAACGAAGAAGAAAGAAACAAAGAAAGAAAGAATGAATGAATGAAATGGGATGTGAAATTTCTGGGTTGGGTTTGATTTGTGTGATTTGAAATTTTACGATAATTGTTGCCATTGCATTGTTTGATTTGTGGGATCTGAAGTTTCTGGCTGGGTTTGATTTGTAGGTGTGATGAACAGCGAGAGAGAGTTCACAGAGAGCGATCTGAGTAATTTTAGGAATTAATCTAGTTAGTAATTTTAAATAAAAGAAATAAAAATTAATGACATGTAAAGTCAAATAGAACTTGGTCAATGCCAACATGTAACTTTGTTAGTCACATCAACGGATGACTAACAGAGAGTTAACATAAGAGTATATTTAAAATAAAAATATTTTGTATAGCAGAGGATAGACCAATAACTAAGGTATTCAACATGAAGCATATGTTTTTGTTCTTTGATATTCTGTGAAATAGCTTTATCTTTTTGTATTCTCTTAAACACCTACATATTGTTATTAGAAAAGTAGTTCCCTTATTATCTAACTATTGATTTTAAAATTGTGCTTAGAACACATTATCCCGAGTGCTAGAGGTTCAATCAAGATGGCGTCTTCCCAAGAAAGGTGGTGGATTTACACCCGGGCTACAAACACATAGGTGTAGTAGTGATGTTAGCTTGTGTTATTTGGCACCCATCTATTATTTGTGCGTATGTCTATTAGAATTCCATTGAATTTTATGTAAATTTAAATCTGATGTAAATTGGGAAATTATGTGTATTGTTTTGTTAATGAAAATTTGTGTAATTATATTTTTAGTCCAATATTTTCATTGTGTATTAGGGAGTACACTATATTGACTTTATAAAAAAAAAGAAGACAATTAGCAGCGTTTCTTATAAAAACGCTAGCGAATGAATCAAAAAGGGGGGAAAGAGTAGCACTTCCAATATGAAGCGCTGCCTATTGTAATAAAATAAGAAGCGCTTTCAGTAAAAAGCGCTGTTAATCTAGGCGAATGGGGAGCGCTTTCGTTAAAAGCGCTGTCGATTCCGAACATTCAGGAGCCCGTTCTTCTGTTGTTTTGTATCGTGCTTTTAGCAGCGCTGCTAAAGGCCTATTTCTGTAGGCACTACATCATTTGTAACATATGCGCAAAGATTATATATGTGTATATATATATATATATATATATATATATATATATATATATTGAGTAGTTGTTTTTTTAAAAAAAACATGGGTACCATTGTAATTTCACATGAACTTTTTGGGCGGACACCATGGTCATGCGCAGCCCATACAAATTCCTCCTCTGCATGTAAGGAGTCCCGTATATTTTTTGGTCGTCTTTTCCACAATAAATGCCCCTAAACATTAATAAAGCAATAAAATGAGCTTTTTTTAAGAAAAAAAACAATAAAATGAACTCAAAACTTAGCTGAGAATAAATTGAAGATAAGGAAAAAACAAATAAATTGCAAATTCCTAACAAACCTTGTCTCAACTTAAACTAAAAAATCTTAACAAAAATGGAGGTTTTATAAAAGCTGAAAACGTAATCGTATACCATGGATGTACTTTTGCTTATGTGTTTCGTGTGTTGTTATTTGGAACAAAACAAAGGTAGTATAAACTTACGTATTTTATTGCTTTTTGGACAAAAAACTATACTTAATGTTTAATGTTTAAATAAAGTTAAATAAACAAAATTAAGGGTATAGTTTAATTAGTATATACCCGGCAATGGATAAATGTTTTACACTGTCGGTATTCAGCCTTGAATCACTAGTGCAGATTTGACATTTAGTATCGGTTGTTTTGCACATTTAGTATCGGTTGTGGAACCGATACTAAATCGACCGATACTAAATGTACAATCATTTAGTATCGGTTTTTTACCCGATACTAAATGTACTACTAAGGTACTGTTAGGGTACATTTAGTATCGGTTGTACATAAACACACGATACTATATGTATTACTAAGGTACGTTTAGTATCGGTGTTTCTGTATAACCGATACTAAATGTATTACTAAAGGTACATTTCGTATCGGTTAGACAGAAACACTGATACTAAATGTACTTAAGTAAGTACATTTAGTATCGTTGTTTCTGTATAACCGATACTATATGTATTACTAAGGTACATTTAGTATCGGTGTTTCTGTATAACCGATACTAAATGTATTACTAAGGTACATTTAGTATCGGTTATACTGAAACACTGATACTAAATGTACCTAAGTAAGTACATTTAGTATCGTTTTTTATGTATAATCGATACTAAATGTATTAATATTTTTTAATTTTTTTTTGTTTTTATCCATACCGACATATTATTAACTTGTTATATACAGCGATAATTCCAGTCATCAACACATAATAAATATATCTTACAAAATAACAATTGTTTAAAGGATCTCTTTCCTAACATACTTTAAATTCCATTAAACATAATCTCTTACAAAATAACAATTGTTCAAAATGTGGTATTCTTTTGCTCAAAATAACTTAATTGGTTGGAAATAGCGTATCCTTTTTCTCTGTACTTATCTTGACAAAGAATTCCGCCCAAAGCTGACGAATCTCTTTAATTCCCTCTTCGGTGTATGCCTGGGTGTTATCAAATACCTACAAGTTTAAAAGTGACTCAAAATTCAGAACATTCTGTGGATGAAAAGTCAGTACCCTAATCATAAACAAACACATATCCATGTCAATAATAACACAGAACATTAACAACTCAAGCAACTCAATAATAATTTTTGTCTACAGTAACTTATAAGCATTACATTACTTCATACTATAATGACACTATTAGTACCAAATTACCAATTAAAGGTAAAAAACTAACATAAACTTTATCAAACTACTTGGGACACACTGCAAAGAAGTTTTATAAAAGAAGTTGGCCCAAGAAAATTGATGATGGTTCACCTATGATTGATAACCTAAACATGTTCCAACTTCCTGTTGATCAATTGTGAGGATTCGCAACATATAAATTTGAAAGGGGATTACTTGAGGAGTTGAATGATTAATATCCAAACAAACACTTCCAAGGAAACAACCACTCTATATTTTTCACCAGTTGGGAGCCGATTAGTGAACTTTTGTAATGATGTCGGACGTCTAGTTTTCTTTTTTGGAGGGTCGACACTGGGATCATCCATGATATCTGTTTGAACAAAGGAAACAAAATATATTAATCAATTGCAACCTGCCATTCAATAGAAATATGCAGACCAGTTATGCAAATGTGGGTCACTCACTCTTTACTCTTTATGACATTGACTCTCTGAACTGAATATATTAATCAATTGCAACTTGTGTTTTATTATTGAAAGTATCTGCTATACAGAACACAACTCTGTTTTATGGATTTCAGTTTTTAATGGTCACCTTCTACACAATTACATTAAACAATATAGTGGTTTCTTCTAACACTTTGAAAAATAACAAGAAACAAATTAAGCCACTAAAAACAAATCTAACATAAACAAGAAACAAATCTAACAATACAATTTCATAGATTCCAAAAAAAAAAGAACAAATCTAAACTCATTCGTATAAAATCCCTTCATTATGATCATTGCGAGCGGCATGTTCATCGTCAACTTCATTGTCATCAATTAAAGTAGGCACTTGTGTTAACAAACAAAGTGATTCAGAAATTGCAAGACTTGAATCTGCATCACTTCCTATTTTTCCTTGTAGGACCACTGTCCACTTCCTGTTAGAAGGATCATTCACATAGAATACTTGTTTTGCTTGGTCAGCCATGATGAAAGGTTCCTCATTATAACTTACCTTGTCAAGGTCCACTAGTGTAAATCCCATTTCGTCGGTATGCACACTATTTTTGCTAGTGTTAACCCACTTGCATTTAAAAAGTGGCACTTTAAATTTACGGTAATCAAGTTCCCAAATCTCATCAATGACACCAAAATAAGCAATGGATGCGAGTATGGGATTAGCATCCTTTGAACTAGAGAAGTGCATTGAGGAAGCCATGACCATAACCCCACTGTTTTGCGTAGTACTCACCTTTTCTTTCGACTTTGTGTAAAAGGTATAGTTATTTATGTCGTACCCGCTCCAACACACGACATTAAAGCAAGGGTCATGTGCTAACCATCTCAAAGTCTCAGAGGCAAATCTTTCTTAATTTGTGATTTAAACCAATCTATGAATGTGTTGTTATGCTCGTTCAATAATTGATAGTTATTCATTCGATGGTTTTTGGCCTTTACTATCTTTTTATGATCAGACAAGTAAGGTATAACTTCCTCTGTGTTATTCAAAACATACAAATGTGCTTGAAGCACTCCAGCCCGACCCATGATCTTAATGGAACATCCATGTGTACCTTTACCTTGGCATCTCCCTGCATAACGAGACTTTGGCAGTCCTACAGATTTCGCTTCTGACAAGTAGTCTGAACAAAACTCAATAGCTTCTTCTGTGACATATCTTTCGACAATGGATGCTTCAGGACGATATTGGTTCTTCACATACCCTTTCAAGATCTTCATGTATCGCTCGACTGGGTACATCCACCTTAAATAAACAGGGCCGCATAATCTAATCTCCCTAACTAGATGAACAATTAAATGAACCATGATATCAAAGAACGAGGGAGGAAAAAACATCTCCAACTGACACAAGATAATAGCAGCCTCATTTTCCAACTCGTCCAATTTTTCGGGGTCGATGACTTTAGCACATATACTATTGAAGAATAGACACAATCTAGTTATGGTATGTCGGACATCTTTCGGCAAGATGCCACGAATCGCCACAGGTAGTAGTTGTTGCATCAAGACGTGGCAGTCATGCGACTTCAAGCCAACTAATTTGAGATCTTTCATTGTAACCAGTCGCTTTACATTTGAAGAGTAACCATGTGGCACTTTGATTCCCCGTAGACATTCGCAAAAGCTCATTTTCTCTTTTTTTGACAAGGTATAACATGCTGGAGGCAAATATGTGCCTTTGCCTCTTTCCACTGGATGTAATTGTTCTCTTATGCCCATCTCACGCAAATCTAGACGAGAATTTATACCATCCTTTGTCCCTTGAATGTTGAGAAGAGTCCCGATGACACTATCACAAACGTTTTTCTCGATGTGCATGACATCAAGACAATGCCTTACATCAAGATTGGACCAATACGGAAGATCAAAGAACACCGATCTCTTCTTCCACTTGCTTTTCTCGTTGGACTGCTTCTGCTTTTTACCGAATACAACTTTGATGTCCTTAACCACTTGATAAACTTCTTCACCGGTCAATGCAATCGGAGCAATGTCATTTTCTTGGCACCCATTAAAAGCTTTTTTCAACTTACGATATCTGTGATTAGGTTTGAGAAATTTTCGATGCCCAAGGTAAACCGTCTTCCTTCCATGTTTCAGTTGATGGTGGCACGTTCCTTCTGCACAAATAGGACAACCTTTATGCCCCTTGACACTATACCCAGACAAGTTTCCGTATGCTGGAAAGTCATTGATCGTGCAAAATAACATGGCTCGCAGCTTGAAAGTTTCACTAGAATACCCGCCAAACACATCCACACCTTCATCCCACATTGTCCTCAAGTCTTCAATCAATGGACTAAGGTAAACGTCTATGTCATTACCTGGTTGTTTCGGACCAGAAATCATCATGGATAACATCACATATTTGCGCTTCATGCACAACCATGGAGATAGGTTGTAAATTACAAGGAGAACAGGCCACGAGCTATGATTCGTACTTAAGTTACCATATGGATTCATACCATCTGAAGCAAGTGCGAGCCTAAGATTTCTTGACTCAGCGCCAAAATCCGGATACAAATTATCAACTTTCTTCCATTGCAAAGAATCGGCCGGATGGCGAATCTGTCCGTCGCATTTCCTCTCATCTGCATGCCATCTAATGCTCTTCGTGTCATTTGCATTAGCAAACAAGCGTTTGAACCTAGGTATTATTGGAAGATACCACAAAACCTCCACAGGGGAACCCTTTGTGCTGTTGTCTTCAAAACTAGATTCACCCGACTTCACTTTGTAGCGCGACCAATTACACGTAGGGCACTTATGAAAATTCTCAAAGTCTTTCCGATACAATATGCAGTCATTGGGACATGCATGTATTTTCTTATACTCCACACCCATCGGACACAGAATCTTCTTCGCATCATACGTACGTTTTGGCAGTGTGTTACCTATGGGAAGCATGTCTTCCAACAGCTCAAGCAATTCAGTGAATCCCTTATCAGTCCACCCATGTATCGCCTTCAGATTGATCAATTTTAACGAAGCAGACAATCGTGTGTATTTTGTGCAACAAAAATACAGCGGTTGATCTTTGTCTTTGCACAAAGTATCATATTCGTGCGCTCGCTTAAAAGATTCAGGACCAATGTCACGTATCATGTCCTCCATTCGATCATCCATATCTTCATCGGCTTTCTCACTTTTGACACGGTTGGATTGCCGGTTGATTCACCATGCCATATCCATGTGGTATAACTGGGTAAGATCCCATAAACAAAGAGATGGCTCGTATTACACCTAGTGGTTGTGGGGCCCGATTCACACAATTACAACAAGGGCAGGAATACGTTACTTCAGATTCGGGAACATCAGTTTCGGGAACATCAATTTCGGGAACATTAGTTTTGCAAAGATTTACTTGAGCAAAATGTATAAACTCTTCGACTCCTTTCGCATACTCATCACTTAGACGATTACTTTGCATCCAACTACGATCCATGACTATATGCTCCAAAATAATAGACCAAGAATTAATTGTTAAAACAAAATCAAAAAATCACATCAAACCAATTAGAAAACCATCAAACCTCTCCAGGCATACTGATGAGGTTTATCAAACATTAGCAAATAAAAGATGAAACCCACCACTAAAAAATCAATTCAAATAGAAAATAAAACCAAAAGATGAAACCAAAAGGTAAAACACATTTGATAACACACCCAATTAATGAAGAACATAAAAGCGAGGCATTACAATGCCAATTGATTTAGTTAGATGCCATTGTGATCTTTCCTTTATTCTATTTTCCAGCTCATGACAAAAGGAGTACAGTTGGAAAAACTAAGCAAACACCATTATTGGCATGTCCACAACAGCAAGAGTCCTATAAGATAACATAAATCAATATCATAGCTCAAAGAAACACAAAGAGGAAAGGTAGCTTACCAGATAACTTTGAAGTTTATAGGCTCCCCATTCTTGCATCACTTGAGTTCAAGTCTTCATAAGATAGGAGACAAATCTAAATTTTACATCACAAGCAACTATGATCAAGGTTATAGTAGCATTCCATTTTCCTATTTCTTATGTGTTTACTAAAGTGCATTTATGCCTAAATTTTTTGACCCGTAACTCCGGGTTATGGATCTGCCATCGACTCGAAAGAATATTACATTGATCAAAACACAGCTAACTAGCAGTGAAAACTAATTTCATGAAAACTAACTACTAATTAAACAACTACTAATATGACATGTTTGAAAGGCAATTGTGTATAACCTAACATAAAGAGAATCATACATAAAGAAGCAATACTAGCAGTGAATGAGACCTGAAAATCCATAAAGCACATGCGTTTAATTGAGGAAATCAGAGAGAGTCACAACAAAACCAGAGCAGATATACGTATACGCCTCTAGTTTAACACTTTCAGTGTTCCAAATTCCAACAAAACAGACTCAACCCTTGGGCCAACCCATAAATTTCAACTTCAACTTACCATGAAACCAAGTCTCAGCTTATCCATGATAGGTAACTTCAACTTCCCCACAAAAATTTAAAGTTCATAATAACAATTTTCTAATTAATATATTTTAATTTCCTCAATTAAACGTATATGCTTTAATTTCCCCACAAAAATTTAAAATCCATAAGACAATCATACATAAAGACAATACATAAAGAAGCGATACCAGCAATTGCGTCCTTACTAGCAGCAAACAACTACTCAAGTCTTCAAGCAATTGCACATTTTGTGTGTAACCTAACAACAACAACAACAACAACAAACACTGATTTACCAAGAAACAAAGAAGCAATATTGAAGGTTTCAAGCAAACAACAATAACAAACACTGAGAAACAAACACGAAATCAAAACAAACTTGACATCATCAAAATTAACCCTTTGAAAACGAAACAAACTTAGGGTTTCAAGTAGAGAAAACGAACTTAGGGTTTCAAGCAGAGAAAACGAAAACAAAGGGAGAGAAAGAGAGAGCCAAGATACTTACCATTTGAAGATTCTGAACTAACTGAGTTTGAAGAGAAAACGAAAACAAAGGGCGTGAACGAAAACGAAAACTGAGAACGAACTGAAGGAAGTGAACGAACTGGCAATGATGAGTTTGTGAGGACGGCGACGGAGACGGGAAGGGAGGACAGCGACGGTGACGGCGAGGGAGGACGGCGACGGCGAGGGAGGGTGAATGCGTGAGAGGCTGAGAACGAAACTGAGAAGTGAGAACGAAAGAATAGATAGGGAGAGACTGAGAACACGTGAATTGAAAAAATAAAATGGGACCTTTAGCATCGGTTGTTATGAACAACCGATGCTAAATGTCTGATGCAGGTACTTTTAGCATCGGTTGATTAAACAACCGATGCTAAATGTAGGTGGAAAAACGAAAACTTGCACTTATTTGCAAAATTGCCACCGGTTCAACATTTAGCATCGGCTGTTCAAACAACCGATGCTAAATGGTGCTTTCTAATGTCTTTTTTCCACTAGTGAATCATGTAGCATACATCATCCAAACTGCACTATTTTGCTTAATGTAGTTCAACACATTGAGGACTCATGTTTCCCCACCGTTGAAAATCCAGATACCTGAAGATCATTGTTTGAGTATGTAAATATCTCAATGGCACATCCTAAAATTTCACATAGTTAACATTTTATTTTTTTTGAGTGTTGATTAAGTAATTCAAGTCTTACAAACATACTGATGGAAATTGATATTGTATAAAAGGGGACCAATATTCTGTGCTGGGGGGACTGGGAGTCATGGTATCAAAGTTTAGAGTTTTGGTGGTTGTATTACTATTACTGGACCACAATATCCTAACTCAACATATATCGAGTTTTCCATTGGCATCAATGGAAGATTTCACATCTTTCGTTTTTTGCATGATATCTTGAATGAGCAAGGTAACATTAGAATGAGACGACCCTCCAATTTCTACAGCCTTTTTAGCCATTTCAGCAAGCTCTCTAATCTTTTTTCTTCTTTCTTCACTTTCATCACTTGCCTCATCCATCAACTTTTCTATTGCCTTTTCGACATCTTCTTTCTTCACCATCACAGCCTTTTCATCTTCCTCACCCCATTTCATAGGGCTTGTCACTCCAACCTTCACTCCAACTTTCAATATTTCCACAATCAAACTTTGATTCAAAAACTGATCCGCAAACAATGGCCATGTAACCATAGGTACCCCAGCACATATTGCTTCTAAAGTAGAATTCCAACCACAATGTGTTAGGAACCCTCCAATTGAAGGGTGTGATAATATTACTAATTGAGGAGCCCAACCCCTAATCACAATACCTCTATCATTAATTCTTTCTTCAAATCCATTTTCTTTAATCCACTTTTCCAATCCTTCTAAGTGAATCCCTTCCCTAATAACCCAAATAAAGGGTCTTTTTGATGCTTCTAAAGCCAAAGCAAGTTCTATCAATTGAGGTGGTGTAACATTGCATAAGCTTCCAAGACATGCATAAATTACACTCCTTGGTTTTTGTGAATCAAGCCACTTTATATGTTTCCATTCATCACTATTTGAATTTGAACCCTTAATGTTACCTCTTTGAACCATATCTAAATGATCCTTATTAATAAGTGAAACTGGACCAATACACCAAACCTTATCTTTTTTTACCTTTTTATAACCCTTAGCATATTCTGGCTCTAACTCTTCAAAAGAATTCATGATTATACCATAAGTAGCCAATTCAGCTTCAACTACATCTTTGTTAAACTCATCATATTCTTCACCCTTTAATACAAGTCCTGTTTGTACTTTGGTAATTTCAATTTTGTCAGGGATATCAGGAAGAACAAAGTACTCAGATTCATCAACTATGGACTGCATTAGATTATGAACCTGGATATTATGAAAACACAAAAGGTAAAAGCAACTTACTCCAACAAAAGAAATCCTTGGAATGTTGAGTTTTTTGGCTATGTGGATTGTATATGGCAAACACATGTCAGAGATTATGCAACTTGGAGGTGGTGATATTAACTGATCTTCAAATATCTTGTCCACTTGTTTGTGTAGAAGCTTTGATGCATTGAGGAAGTTGGAAGCTTTGCCAAGTGAAGGTAACATGTCAAGATTTTCACACCCTTCTGGTAATCCAAGTTCTTTCCATGGAAATTGAAGTTGAACTAAATTGATGTGAAAGCCCGATTCATGAAAACGGGCTAGGACTGATGTGAAACGAGATGCATTTTGTGGAGTTGTTACTACTGTGACAAAAACATTGTGTTGGACTAATATTTTTGCAATGTCCATCATTGGATTCATGTGGCCTTGGGCCATCATTGGAAACAATATGAAATGGAGCTGTTTTGGATCTTCGGAACCCATTAATTCCTATTGTTGTTCTTAGAGGAATTAAAGGATATGATGTTAGTTGTACGGTGTAGAATGAATTCACCTTTATGTACTTATTTATATTTATATTCGAATTCCATTTGATATGGCGCTTTATTGGTGATGTAAGCGCTTACATACGTGTATAAGTTGGATTATTTGAGTCTAGTAAGTAGTAATTTGGTGTTACCCTTTTTGTCAATTTCATTTCATTTTCTTCATTAGCTGTCAAACAAAGTTGTTTTACAAAGGGAATATGTCTTGTTTTTCATTGTTGTAATTAACAATGATGCATGTATCTATATTTATATATTACCTATTAAATGTTTGAAATGAAAATTTAGCAGTATTATCAAGACTTATTTTGTAATTTGTAGTAATTGTGTCGACCATCAACAGTGAGATGAGTAGACTAGTAAGCACCTCCCTCCGATGGAGCCCAAGTGGGTTCTCTGTCTTTTTTGATAAATTTGGTTTTTATTTCCAATTTCCAAATACTGTCTATGGCAGCTAGCTAGGTTGTGTTGGGTTTATGCCACTAGTTTTTGTCGCTCTTGAAATGTGAATCATTACTCCACTTTTTGACATTTGACAAGGAACATGGTATACCAATAATTTCTCGTTATTACTTTGAAAAAAATGTATTTTCTCATTATTAGGCGTAACTAGAGATGAGAAAAGGTTAGGCCGCTCAAGATCTGAGTCTGACCTACATTGAAAATATTAGGTTTGAGTTTGGTCTGTGGTTTATCATAGGCCTATGTTTAAGACTTGATCTAACCTTTTTGAAAGTCTGACTAAGTTTCGAATCTTGTTTAAAAGCCTATTTTACTATTTTTTTATGAACACTTACCTTTAAGAACCTAATAAGTCAATTAGATTAAGTTACATGTAAAATGTTTATTTTTAGGTAAGTGTTCATTTACCCTGCTAATTTTTAGTGTTGTTTTACTATATTTTTGAAAACTTGTTATTCTTAACTAATTAAAGTTACAGGTATGCTTTCATTTACACTGCTTCAAGTATGCTTTCATTTTCGTTTTGGTTTCTGCGTTTTTTATTTTCAGGTTTTTGCATGGTTCAAGCGTAAAACAACGAACTGGCTCGGCCCACAACTACAGAACCATGCGAAGTTGCTTTTCGAAAATGTGTGTACGGAACGTAACAATCGAACTGGTTCAGATTTAAACTATCGAACCCTACTTGGCAATCCTGATTTTAATTTATGAATTTTCATTTATGTTTAATGTTTCTTTAGTAATGTCAAAGTCTAGGGGAGGTGGTAGTTCTAGACAGGAACGGGACGACGACAGGGTGCGTCCTATAGCTTTTGTCTGCAATAGGAATGCGCTGATGCATCTACTTGGACGCGGACGAACCATCCCACCACATGTTGACACTGCTCTTTGGTATGATGTCCTTCAGCAAGATGCTGCCGACTTTGTAGCTGCTGACGTAGCTGGTCCAGATGATGTTAGGAAGTATGGTTGTGTCTACCTAGGAGAGGGCGACAAACACAGTAGTTGCTTAGACTTTGTATTTTTATGACTTACGTTTAAGTAGTTGTTTGTAACTTACATTAACAGACTCGTTTATTTATATGAGTTACATTTCATCAATAGTTAAATATGAGTTACATTTTCTTTATATATGCCATTTCATTTTTTTACAAATCAAACACACAAAATTTCACAATTTCAGAACTTACAGAAGTTTAGTACTTCTGTTCTGAACCAGTTCGAGTCCTAAAATTTGGACAGGTTCGATCCCAAACTTCCGGACATGGCAAAAAGTCATTAAAGAAGTGTCTGTCAAGAAATAACATTCGAAACGTATTTTTCGAACTGGTACGGAAGTTATGTTCCGAACCTTCGTAAGCTTAGAAAAAAAGGGGCACGCGTTTCTCATTAATGGCATTTTCGCATTTTCGCTACTTTTGGGTGGTGTCCAGTGAGTAGGGGGTTGCACAAAGTACAGGCTAAAATGCAACCCTTAGTTACTATGTCAGTGGAAGTAGTGTGAGAGCCCATGGGACACATGTATATTCTTCATTTTAATTTTAATTTAGTTTTTTAGTTTGTTTTTAGTATTAATATTTATCAATATTGATTAATAATGATGTGGCACGCTTACGTGGCTCATTAATTGACATGGCAGCCACATGTACTGGTGCCTATATCAAGCGCCACGTCAATTAATATACACATCACCTTTTTCTAACACGCCTCCACATCACCTTTTTTTGACACGCCTCTACATCAGCTAAAAAAGTTCAATAAACCTCATTACTAAATGTCTGAATTTTTCGTAATAAGAGGACTAAATGTTTGAGTTTTAAAATAGAGGGACCAAATGTCTGAACTTGTGAAAGTAGGGCGGGGGGGTGATCAAAATTATAAATTTAGCCTAAAATTTATCAGAGTGGTATGCAAAAATTTAAAATTTTGAGGAGTTGCAGATACCCCTTCATTCAGTGGCGGACCTAGGACCCCGGGTTCAGGGGTGTCAAATTTTTTAAATACAAAATTTGCTAAAAATATAATTAAAAACAACTATAATATATTTACACCATTTGTGGCCATCGGTATACCCGGCTTTGCCCGTCTGTGTGGTGCTCCCCTCTCAACTGAGTTTTTGTCACACCCAAAAAATTCGAACCTGAAACATTGCTATGGGTTCCAAGTTACCACTCAAATCAACTGTTGTTGGTAAAAAAATTCAAATTAAATAGACAAAAATAATCAAAATAAATTAAATAGCACTAATACAAAATACAAATTAATTAAATAGCACTAATACAAATTACCAATTAAATAGTACTAACAGATTCAAAATTAGGATAATAAGAACAAGAAAGGGATCTAAGGAGATTGAGAGATAGAGAAACTTTTTTAAAATAAAATATAAGAGTGTGAGTGTGAGTGTGTGCATTAGAGTGGTGCAAAATTAGGAACTTTGGTGCAAAACTAAGAACTTGGGTGCAAAATATATTTTTCAAGGGGTGCAAAAACATTTTTTTTCCTAGAGTATTAGTGCTAATTTTATTTTTTCAGGGGGTTCACTTGAACCCCCTGAAACATACATAGGTCCGCCACTGCCTTCATTAATACATAAGTTTTTTTTGGTAAGAGTGGGAAAAAAACACAAAGAAAACAACAAAAGCATAAGCTATACATCCTCATAAAGAGGACTCTAGAAGCATCAGATTGTAGAAATAGGATGATGTCATCATGGGGTTTTTCAACTCTTGTCTGCCACCCGAGTGAGATGCTCCTCCCTTAGCCAAAATATATGCAGTTGCATTTGCTTCCTTTAAAGTGTTAGACAACTTAACAGTCCAATCTCTAGCAATAAGCTCCTTAATATTGCAATTAATAGATGTATAATGAAGCCACAAATTAACAGTCCTGTGCACTAGATGACTGGCCAACATACAACATCACAACATCCTTTCTCCCAAGTTAATCATTGCCCATTGTAATGGGCCATTAGCTCAACATAAAGATTATTAGTAAAACCCACCGATTCCATGAATCCGCAAATCCAAATACCACTAGCTTGTCTTAAAACACCACCAAATCGTGATGCACTCGAATTTTCAAAGCTGCTACCATATACATTTAAAACAACCTCAGTTCCTCCCTCAAGATGCCAAGAAACGAAGGAGGGCGCCAAGGAAAAATCTAATACGGATGCATGTCTCCGTGGAATACTCTAATATTGTAAATGAGTCTCAACAGCGCCTGAAGCGTGGTAAACCAGTCGGTTCCAAAGATAAAAATCATCGACCAAAAAAAGAGCTAAAAAGACAAATGATCCAAGCAAGGATATACAAACTTTAAAAGAGTTTCAGACAAAAGTGATTTCAATAAATATGTCACTAATAGAGTGACACTTCAGTTCTAAAAGAGACTAATTAGGTACCTTAAATTCATGAAAATAAAGTGATCTCAATAAATATGTCGCTAATAGAGTACAATGGAAAAGCATTTCAATTTAATCTAAATCAGGATTTCCATTGACATCAATTGAAGATATCACATCTTTGGTTTTTTGCATGATATCTTGGATGAATAAGTTAACATTAGAGTGAGAAGACCCTCCAATTTCTACAGCCTTTTTAGCCATTGCAGCAAGCTCTCTAATCCTTTTTCTTCTTTCTTTACTTTCATCACTTGTATCCATTAACTTTTCTATTGCCTTTTCAACATCTTCTTTCTTCACCAACACACTTGTTTCCTCTTCCTTACCCCATTTCATAGGATGTTTAACTCCAACCTTCACACCAACTTTTAATATTTCCACAACTAAACTTTCATTCAAAAATTGGTCCGCAAACAATGGCCATGTAACCATAGGTACTCCAACACATATTGCTTCTAAAGTAGAATTCCAACCACAATGAGTTAAGAACCCTCCAATTGAAGGGTGGGATAATATTACTAATTGAGGTGCCCAACCCCTAATCACAAGACCTTTATCACCAATTCTTTTTTCAAATCCATTTTCTTTAATCCAACTTTCCAATGCTTCTAATTGACTCCCTTCCCTAATAACCCAAATAAAGGGTCTTTTTGATGCTTCTAAAGCCAAACCAAGTTGTATCAATTGAGGTGGTGTTACATTGCATAAGCTTCCCAGACATGCATAAATTACACTCCCTGGCTTTTGTGAATCAAGCCATTTTACATGCTTCCATTCATCACCATTTGAATTTGAACCCTTAATGTTCCCTCTTTGAACCATGTCTAAATGATCCTTATTAGTAAGTGAAACAGGACCAATACACCAAACCTTATCATTTTTTACCTTTTTATAACCCTTAGCGTATTCTGACTCTAACTCTTCAAAAGAATTCATGATTGCACCATAACTAGCCAATTCAGCTTCATTAAGATCTTTATTAAATTGATCCCATTCTTCACCCTTTAATCCAAGTCCTGTTTGTGCTTTGGTAATTTCAATTTTGTCGGGGATATCAGGCACAACATAGTACTCAGATTCATCAACTATGGACTCCATTAGATTATGAGCGTAGAAATTGTTTAAACACAAAAGACAAAAGCAACTTTGTCCAACAAAAGAAATTCTTGGAATGTTGAGTTTTTTGGCTATGTGGATTGTATATGGCAAACACATGTCAGAGATTATGCAACTTGGAGGTGGTGATATTAATTGATCTGCAAATATCTTGTCCACTTGTTGGTGTAGAAGCTTTGATGCATTGAAGAAGTTGGAAGCTTTGCCAAGTGAAGGTAACATGTCAAGATTTTCACACCCTTCTGGTAATCCAAGTTCTTTCCATGGAAATTGAAGTTGAACTAAATTGATGTGAAAGCCAGATTCATGAAAACGGGCTAGGACTGATGTGAAACGAGATGCATTTTGTGGGGTAGTGACTACTGTAACAATAACATTTTGTTGAACTAATATTTTTGCAATGTCGATCATTGGGTTCATGTGGCCTTGAGCCATCATTGGAAACAATACAAAGTGAAGTTGCTTTGGATTTTCAGAAGCCATTAGTTCCTGTTGATATTGTTCTTGTTGGAATTATGATATATGATAATATCAACTATCAAGGAAATGATATGATGTTGGTTGTACGGTGTGGAATGAATTTACCTCAACTTATTTATATTCCATATGGCGGTTTTTTTGATGATGTAAGTGCTTACTTACATATGTAGGTTGGGTTATTTGAGTGAGTAATTTGTTGTTACCTTTTTGTCAATTTCATTCATTTTCTTCATTAGCTGTCAAACGAAGTTACGTTCTTGTACTTTACAAAAGGAACGAGTTGTTTTTCATTGTAATTGATGATGATATTTCTATCTTTGAGTGCAGTCCAAAGGCGGCATGGCATGCATGCAAAGACGGTGGTGATATATAGGGGTATATCTTGTAATTTGTAATTGTATTGACCACCGTCCGATGGAGCCCATGCAAGTGCTCTGTCTTCTTCTTTCAATAATTTGGTTTCTATATGACTCTTCCGCAAATACTGTCCATGGCAGCTAGCTAAGTTGTGTTGGGTTGGTTTATGCCACTAGTTTTTGTTTCTCTTGAAATGTGAATCAATTATTTGATAATGAACATGACATGTCAACAATGGGAGCTTCTTTTAAATTGAAGAATAACTATCAAAAATTAAGAAAATTCTTTTACATATTAACATTTTTGACAACTTGTAAAGTCTTTATATTTTTGTGAAAAAATATTGCATTACAAAAAATAACCAATTTTTTTAATATATATTATATCCATCATATATTTTAATATATTAAGTCAATACTGTTTTTAAAATAATATTGTTAATAAAATATAATTGTTTAACAATTAGTTTAAAGGACAACTATACCAGGTCCTCATTCTTTAACGGTACCGTAGAAATTTCGTATGTGACTAGTGGCGTACAACATATTCAACCTACTTCGATCAAATAATAAAATTATTTAATTTGTTAAATTTTAAATATAAGAAATTAGATAGATTTCTTAGACATTTAGAGAGGGGGCACACTACAAAAAAAAAAACTTCTTTGCGAGGGACGTTAGTTGTTAGCGAGGGAACACTGGTCCCTCGCAAAAACAAGCATTTGCGACAGATTTTGTGACTGAATTGGTCTCCTCGTTTTTTCAGAATATTAGCGACGGAATTGGAGGCCTTAGCGACGAAAATTCCCTCGCAAAACGTTGGACGCCAATTTGAATCTGCGTGACACAGAAAACGAGGAGATTAGCGACGGAATTGCTAATCCCTCGCTAAATTTTTTGCCATTTAGCGACGGAATTGCCTAATCCCTCGCTATTTTTTTAAAATTTTTTTTCCTAGAATCCGTGTCTCACTCACTCTAATCACTCTTCATCATACTCACACTACTCACATCACAACTCACTCTTCTTCTCTCTTCTTCACCTACAACCAACAACCAACCACCACCACCATCCACCACCTCCACCACCGTCCACCACCACCACTCTTTCTCCTCTCTCTCCTACGACCTACTCTCTCTCCTCTTCACCCTTCCTCTTCCTCTACTCTCTCTCTCACCTACAAACCCTAACCCACAACCCCACCACCACACAACCACCACCACCACTATCACCTACGACCTCCACTCTTTCTTAACCCCAATTTCTTCCCTCTTTCCCTCTTCCTCTCTCCACCTTGCTTCCACACCACCACCACGAACCGTGCACAACCACCACCACCACCACCGGAGCTCTCTTTTGTAGGTGTAGTTATTATTTTTTATGATATTGTGTTGATTTGTTGATTTTAATTTTTTATTTATTGAATTTGTTTTTATTTATTTATTTATTGGTTGAAATTGAAATTTGTTAGGATTGAAATTTGGTGTTTGAAGCATCACAACTGCACCGGAGTGTGCACCGTCACCGAACCACCGCACCGGACTTCAATCTCGCTCATAACGGTTAGTTTTTAAAATAAATTGTTGTTGTTGTTGGTTAGGATTGAATTGGTTAGGATTGAATTATTTGTTGTTGTTGTGTGTTAGGATTGAATTGATTAGGATTGAATTATTTGTTGTTGTGTGTTGTTATGAATTGTGAGTTAGTTGTTAGAATTGTGTTTGTTGGAATTGTTGTGAATTGTAAAATGAATTTAAATGTGAATGTTAGTAATTGAAATTGTTGTGATTTTAGTTGTGAAATGTGAGTTAGTTGTAAAATGAATTTAAGTGTAAAATGAATTTGTTGAAATTGAAATTGTTGTGAGTTAGGATTGAGTTAGTAATTGAAATTGTTGTGAGTTAGTAATTAAAATAGGTTTAGCAGATTTTTTTTTTTGGATTAGCGAGGGAATTTCTCTCGCTAATTAGCGAGGGATTTGAATTCCCTCGCAAATCCAATTAGCGAGGAGGGATTTAGCGAGGGAACTGGTCTCTCGCTAATTCCCTCGCAACTGGCCATTAGCGAGGGATTTGGGTCATTTTGCGAGGGAAATTTCCCTCGCTAATCCCTGTTTTTTTTTTGTAGTTGCAACTATTGATTAGTTTTGTCGATAACTAACACTATACTAGAAAATGGACAGTGGAGAGGGGCCAAATTCTACGTTAACAACTAAAAGTCCGTCACAAGCCTATTAGTGACGGAATTTGTGACAGACCAAAATTTGTAATCCAATTTGGCGTCAAAAAAACTTTAGTGAGGGATCTTGAATTCCGTCGCTATTTGCAAAGGATAACACCCCTCATAAAAAGGAAAAAAATTGTCGCAAAGAAGATACATAAATAGAAGAGTCTCTTTTTTAAAGCAAAAAATGGAATTTATTAAATAAAGAGAAAAAAAGAAGACAAAAGATAGGCCAAGGGAGGACTAGACCAAAACCCAAGGCAAGAAAGAATCTAGGGACAAAGTTGTATGAGGGAGCCCTAATCTAAAGACCCCCTAAAACAAACCAATCAAGCGAAAAATAAAAGATAAAAAAAGAGCTAAAAAAGGAATCCAGATCAAAAAGAGACAGACAGAATTTGTCTTTGAATGAGTATTATATCCAACGACCAATTTCTTTTTTTTGCCTCAGTTTCTTTTTTTGGGTCTTGGACACAACTGATTCAAAGGAATCAACTATTCCATGGGTATCGGAGTCCACAGGGTCACCAACATCACCTGACATCTCACCCAAAAGCTTACATAAAATTCTCATGTCAGATGCTACTACTGGATTAGAAGTAGCAACAGACTCTGAGGTTGTAAGCGAATTATGGGTCTTGGACACAGGCGGAATGAAAATAACATTATGTGCCACAGATGCTTCAGTACTAGAATTAACTTCATCAACCTAGAGGAGTCTCAGTTGCTATTTGTGCGGAGAATATCCATCGCTAATAGTGAGGGATAATTTCGTCGCTAATAGTGAGGGACAAGTTCCATCGCTAATAGTGAGGGATAAATTTCGTAGCTAATAGAGGGGCACTTTTCTTCTCTATTAACGAGGGATTTCTAAGGAGAGATTTCTTTTAATTGCAACAGACCTTTAATCTCAAACTAGTAATTCTTTAAATTTAATATGAATGTACATTAGTTATAGGTTTTACACGTTCACTAATTTAAAACAGATGCTACAAAATCTTTAAAAATAAATAGTAGAAACTTTTTAAAAAACACAAACATATTTCATATAACTAAAAAAGCTTATAAACATAAGAATACCATCAGAAATGTTAATTCATCAAAAAAAAATACATATGAACCTTTTAGTTTCATAAAACTAGTTGTGTTTACAAACTAATTCAACAAAAGAGACATCCACGATTTGCATCTAGTTCATCACAATACTCATTATCATCTTGTTGATCATCCTCATTTGTAGGTGGAGGCGGAGGTCTCGGAGAAAAAGTCGCGATAAATTGACGCATCTGCTCCTCTATTGTAAGAATCCCACCATTTGCTCCTTAAGGCTTTGGTTTTCAATAGTCAAGTTACAAACTTCACCCCTCATATTTGATCATTACGTACTAATGACATGTTAACCAAAAAGTGGAAGGAAACGATACCATATTAAAGAAGGTTTTTTTGACATTACCCTATAAAAGAAGTTGAAGACAAAAAACATTTCAGAGAGAAGCTAATTTGAACACGTCTAAATTCTAAAACCAATGCAATAGATATACACATGAACATGCAACTTACAATATATAGAATTAAGTGGAACCTGCAGAATTGTATCCATATGCTGACAACACATGCAAAATAAGTTGCGGGGATAGCTCAGTTGGGAGAGCGTCAGACTGAAGATCTGAAGGTCGCGTGTTCGATCCACTCTCACCGCATTTTTCATTTTTGAATTTAATAGAAAAACCAACTTTTACTGGTTTATTGATAGCGCTGGTAAACGTAGGCTGATCATTGATTTACTTTTTTTCCTTACATATGCATAAGCAAAGTGAAGTGATAATAATGTAACATATACAATTTTTTTTACTAGATTAACATATACCCTCAAAAGTATGCATGATTCTGAAAAGAAATCATTCTAATTAACACTTGAAAGTGTCGAACCAATTGTAAAACATACAACACCAATAAAAAAAGCAAAAATAAAAAAAAATGACATCAAAAGGGAAAAATAATGCATAACATGTAAATGAAATAGAATCTCTTCATCATGATTCAACTTTACTACTTGCTTGTTGCATGGCATCTTCAATAAGCATTTCAATATATTAAGATAAGAATTCTGTCTCTAGTCTCTAGTCTCTGTTTCTTTTTGTTCTGATTTTTGTTTGTGCGTCTTAGGTTTTTAGAAAATCAGTTTTTAGCCAGAGTTTGGTTGGTTTTATCTCCCGCTTCAAGGACATTTTATGTTTATCTAACTATTGTTAGTTAGCTTTTTTATCTTAGTATCTAGGATGAAGTGTTTTAGGGGTCTCTTTGATGGACTCCCTATTATTGTTTTGTCTTTATTAGTTTCTCTCATGCAAAGGGTTTTGGTCTAGTCCGTCATTGTTCTCTTCTCTGTTTTCTTTCTCTTTTTTAATAAATTCTGGCAAGATGTCTATTTGATTAAAAAAAGGTAAATTCTTGGTTGCCTTTTGAGGTAGCTTATAGCGGATGAGGTAGCGGATAGCAGATAAGGTAGTGGATTGAATTTAAAGTGTTTGGTAAAATTAGCGATTGAAGTAGCTTATAAAAATAAAATTGCGTAAATAGACATTTGTAGTTAATGATTACAAATGAGAGAGAAATTCATTTAATGGAGGATAAGTGAGTAATTTATTTAAAGTAATGAGGGTAAAGTTTGGAGAAAAAATGAAACACTATAAGCTATAAGCTCAAACACTACTTCAAAAAACGTTATAAGCTAGTGGAAAAACGCTAAAAGCTAGTTGTGCCAAACACTTACAACTAGCGAATTCGCTATAAGCTATCTGCTATAAGTTAGCGGATGAGTATTGCCAAACAGAGCCTAAGTTCACTTACATTTTCTCTTCTCTCTTTACTTTCTTTCAATATCCATCACATTACATATTGCCTTCTTTTTTTTTTCCGATACTTAGAATCTTACATATTGCCTTCTTTATAACTTCCTTCTTAACCATCACACCTAACTTCTCTTCCTCTCCCCATTTCAATTGAACCTCTAAACTAAGACTCACTCCTCAAAACTTGAGTAACAAGTTTTTGATTCAAAAATTTATCAGCAAATAATGGTCAAGTTACCGTTGGTAAACTAAACCAACTCTATTTGAGAAGTGAGAACTCACTTGCATGTCACTTTTTGTTTCTTATTTAAATTAATCAGGAGTAATAATGTTGGTTGGCAAATTCATAGGTCCAATTGCAAAGAAAGAGTTTTCTTTGATTGACAAGGAGCAAATTGTCTCTCAAGGAAGAATTCTTGTCTCTTTTATTTCTTTGTTTTTTCCATTAATTTTTAAAAGTTAGCAAAATCCTACGTGATTCTTAGATGCTAATTAGAATTAGTGTCAATAGAATCACAATTGCATACTTTTAAAACTAAGGGGACTAAATTAGCTCAAAAAATAATTGGAGGACTAAAATTGACTCAAGTTTATCCAATTAATATTACACATGGTGAATTTTTTACGACACTATACATATATACATACATGGTTAATTATATTGAGAAATCGGCCTTAAATAAAAACTCATAGTATTTGCTTATTTTGGGTTTCTTCATATAAACACTCTATTAGTTTCAACATAATTGTTATTATCCTTCAAAAAAAAAAACATAATTGTTACTGTAGTTTAAAAACTTGAATTTTTATCGAATTGATTTGTTTTTGAATTTATTCCATGCTCAAAGGGACGTACTACAATGTAGTTAAACTTCAGAAGGCTCTGTGGACAAGGATGAGTCTGTGCCATAATTCCAAAGACTCTTCAGCTCCCCTCTTACACCCCAATACAATAATGACACCTGTCGATTTAATTGAACAAGGATTGGGCATGCATGCATGAGAGAATGAGACAGCTAAAATAAGTTATCTCTTGGAATCTGAAACTTACAAGAATATCTTGGCCAACCCACGAATAAGATTCTCTTCGAGTAACAGCCCAGAAAGTTGCAAAACCCACACAGAACAAAAGCACTAGCAGCGAGAAAATAGTAATCTTCCCAAATAGAGGTAAATTCACAGTCGTCTTCTTACTACAATTTTGGCATTTTCTGCTCACATGTAAGTTTTGAATGAAGTTAATTAACATGGCATGCAGAATGAATACTGATTTGCTTTTCTATTCAGAAAGAGAGATTTTGTGTACCTTAAAGTGAGGCTTACAATACAATAGTGCATTCCCTGAAAATGAATACAAACTAACTCACAGTTTATATAGAGAGAGTAAAGTTAATCATGCATGATAATTCTGTCAAAAAGACCAAGCCATGGAAATGAATCGATTAAATTACCTTAATACCACCAAGGGAGAAAAGTACAATCAGTACCAAGATAAACCAATGCGACATGAAGAAGAACATTATAAGGAGAAAGATACTCCCTCCGGTCTCTTTTATAAGCAAAAAACATTGTTCAATTTTTGGTCTCTTTTATAAACAAAAGTTAACTACTTTTACCATATTTAATGCTATTGTTCCATATATACCCTTCATTTAATTGAGTGGTTGAGAATAAAGTCAAATAAAAGATTCTTTTCATTAAATGTTAAAAAGGTTACTTTAGTAAATTTGGTTAACTTATTTTATGAAAACTAGACAATCAATTTCACTTAACTAACTTTCTTAATCACCGTGAAAGTAGTTAATTTTGCTTATAAAAGAGACCGGAGGGAGTAGATGCTAATACGACAAATACGATAGCAGCCTTTATATCGATGTTAGGAATTTTCTTATCAGAATCACGTTTTACTGCTGCAGCATTTGAAGAGGCCTGGCAAAAGAAGCGCTTGCTTAAAGCATCATGAGAAGACATTTAAGTACATATATCATACTACCTCCGTCGCATTTTATATATAATTTAAGGTTTTTGCACACTTATTAAGAAAAATAATTATTAGTCTAGATTTTATAAAAAGTATTGTATAAATTATTTTTTATCTCTCTACATAAATAAATGAGAAACATTTATTTAATGTAAAAAAGTTGTCATAATTAATAAGGGCACTAGTAAAAGCATATTAGATGCTTCCTTGGAAATGTAAAACAACAAATAATTTAGGATAAATTGATTTTACTAGAACAACTTATAAAATGGGACGAAGGTCGTAAACTTTAAGGCTGATAGAGAATTGCAAGGGAAAACCTCATCAGACATCTTAGGAGCAGTTAGATCTGACCATAGTGAAGCACATACAATTGTTCCAACAGACACCAACCACAAAAATGCAGTTTACAAGTTCACCATTGCTCGAGGTAGAGTATATAACAAAATTTCCACTGCAATTCAAAATTAAACATATGGAGACAATGAGGACAATAAATCTGAAATTTAGAATAAATATGTATTTTATTGATAAAACTAGCCATATTTTACGTACGGCACTATTGGACTTAGTGCATCGATAATATTGGTGGGTGGCCGATGAATATGGGAAAAGTTTTGATACCATATTAGGGTTTTGGTCCTAAGTCCTCTTTACATAACTCATATACACATCTTACTATTTGCTTTTAACTAGCAGCATATGACAAAGTTAAATAGATATACTAGCCTAATTAAATTAAATATCTTCCCCAAAGACAATAATAACAAAAACAAAATTCTAAAAGAATTGAAAGTCTGACCTGTACTTCCAGATGTTAAAGATTTGTTGAGAGCTTCTCCCGCTGATTTTGTTATCATCACAACTGGAATTGAAATGTTTGGCTGAGTACTCTTGGAGCAATCCATCTCAATAAGATCTGACAAAAAATAAATAGTTAAATATCATATACAAGCCTAACACATGATACTAACTAAAGTCTTATTATGACTTATTATGAGACCTTGATAAAAAAAATCTTATTATGAGACCCTCTATGAATTAAACAAACAAATTAAAATAGAAACAAAATGGGTGGTGAAGCACTAAAATGAACCTTCTGAGTCATTTATAACCAGCATGGCAGTAGCTCCTCCAGACTGTGCAAACTCAGCTTTAGTTGTGAAGTCACAACCCCCACGAACACATAAAGCAACTGAACCAGATAACTGCAACATTTTTGAATATCAACATACGGTACAGAGATCGTTTGTCAATTTTGAAGAATTTGGAACACGTGATGAAGAGAATATAATTTCTGATTTAGGAAGAGTCATTAATTAATATAATTAATACTCGTTGAATCTATTATCCTGGTGTGTGCACCCAACTCCATGATAATAAGGCGCGCTGTAAATTTACTATATATGGTGTTGTTTACATGCCATAGGGTATTAAAAGCTAGCTACAAGGTTAGAGAAAGCCACTACATAATATCAAAATCATGTATCACAGAGTGGGCAATGCATAAAGACAAAAAAGATTTATAAGTCGAGGTTCTTTAGTTTTTTTCATATGATCTTGCGTCTTATCTTAGCTCAAATTTGTGTATATTTCATGATAACGAGAATGATGATTTAGCTATTGACGAGAATCATTTTTATGTCTACTTTGAGAGTTTAACATCAATTACTTAATTTTATTCAATTGTGAAATTATTGACCATTATTTTTCTGGTCGCTTACACAAGTCTTCCATTCTCTATTAGTAGTTGGATACAAAGTATTTGGATGCATAAAGGTATTCTGTTGAAGGTTTTTTTGCAAAGGCCACTTAGATGACACCTCTCTCTATAATGTCTATATCGAGAATGTTTCAAAAGGAGACAATATTTGGTCACTATATTTATTACATTATTTTGCTTTTACCAATATAAAAACTTTTTATTTCACTATTTTTACTTTTACCAATGCAAGAATAAATAAGAGCAATTTTGGAACAATACTTCTTTTTCTAACTTTTCTTAAAAAAATTGTCTAGCCGTCATTTGCTTATGATTGAAAACGGAGAGAATATATAACAAACAGAAGAGAAGATGTAGACCTCCAGAAGCCCCAATAATATGCCCAACAACAACAACAAACAAGGGCTGCAAAAGGAAGGACTCAGTATCTGACTTCTTAAGGCATCTAATCTCTTTTTCATTGTCTTTTCTTCTCTTTTTAACAGCACATTGATATTAGCAACAACTTACATTGAGTGGATACAATCCAATTTAAAAGCATCCACAAGGTAGAAACGCTCATTTGAGTACTTAAATGGGTCAAACGTCTACACATCACTTTTTTATATTTTTTAATAATAGTACTTGATAAAAACTTCATCTCTCAAACCCAGAACCTCAACAAAATTTACTAAATAGGCCCCACACTAATAACTTGCACCACTCTTTTATTAGTTTTTTTAATCAAAAGTAAGGGCAGGTCAACGCGTCAGAAGAGAGAGAAGATTTCCTACATAAGAGTTTCATCTCAATAGGCACCCACTTTTTATTCTCCACAATGAGATTACCTATTAAATTTCAAGTCTTAAGAGATAAGAAGTCCTCATTGTAGATGCTCTATTTAGTAAAAATATTATAAGAACTCGTGCGAAAGAACCTTGGAAGTAGAAGGGGAGCAGCAATGAGATGGAGTGGAAAAAATAACAGGAGTTCTGACACTATTCTCAGCCTTATTTGGCAATAAAGAGCCAAATGTTGCAGTCACACCATCATCTATACTGCCTTCCACACCATCGGCCCAGTTCTTCACCTTAACCTACAATTCTCATAAATAATATATAGTTAATGCACGAGACGAGATTGATATTAAAAGGACAGTGGGTTTAGCTGGAATCAATGAAAATACCAATAGGGAGGGGTTTGTTGCAGCATTTGGACTTTGGAGTCCGCTTCACATCGTCCGCGACTGATGTAGTCACAAACAACACCAACACCAACACATGCATGCACTTAGAAATTGACGATGTCATTGTTGCCTTGCCAATCTGAGATGTAATATTTGTTGAACGATGTTCTCTTCTTTTCTCTCTCACGTGGAATGTGTTGTGAGTAATACAAATCAGTGTATTGAGTTTTTACTATATTAGTAACTAGTAAGTATAGGTGTTAACATTTTGTTATTTTCTAAAATTGTATATGTAAGCATCCAAGTGGGATTGCCTTTGACAAGTGTGTAACACACGTGTAAACAGAAGTGAATAAAGAGGGAGTTAATCACATTGATTAACTCAACCATTCTCAATAATTCTGTTATCAACTGATTTCTCTCTCTCTCTCTCTCTCTCTCTCTCTCAACTGAAACTGTGTGTGTGTGAGTGCACTAACCAGTGATTGCAAGATTGTGAAGAACAATCAGAGAATTGTTCCAACAGAATTGGTATCCAGAGCATATGATCGAGATCCTGTGGTGACATCATGACGAATTCGAATTCGAACAATGGCCAATTTCCGGCGAAGCTTCCAGTTCTTGATTCGAAGAATTATGACAAATGGATCATTCAGATGAAGGTGGTGTTTCGTTATCAGGAGGTTTTAGAAGTGGTGAGAAATGGTGTGACGGCCACCACCGGCGACGCGCTTCGTGATCAACAGAAGAAAGACAGCAAGGCGTTGTTCTTGATTCACCAGTGTGTTGATTCAGAGGCGTTTGAGAAGATTTCTCAGTACGAAACTGCAAAGGAGGCATGGGACGCGCTAGCCTTAGCATATTCTGGTGACTCGTCGTTGAAGCAGGTGAGATTGCAAACGCTGCGTAGAGAGTATGAGCTGCTTCAAATGGGGGAGAAGGAGACAATTGCAGAGTATTTCAATCGACTGACGCTGCTCACCAATCAAATGCGCACTAATGGAAAGATCGTTTCTGATCGAAGGAAGATTGATAAGGTACTTCGAACCCTAATTCCTCAAATCGATTATGTGGTAACTTCCATAGAACAATCCAAGAATCTAGATATCTTGAAAGTTACTGAGTTGCAAGGGATTCTTGAGGCAAATGAGACCAGAATTAAGGGAAGGTCTGGTGATAAACCTGGTGATAAAACTGGTGAAAGTGTGCTGTTAGCCCAATCTCAGAAAGGGAAAGGAAATTGGGGCAATAATTGGAAGAATAAGAAGGGAAAGGGGAAATGGAGCAACAAGAATGGTGAGGGCTCAAGCAAACTGGGTGAACAGAAGTCCAATGACTACCAAAAGAAGAAAGAAGCTTGGAAGAATAAGGGAGAGAAGAAGAAGTTTAGCAAGAAAGATGTGCAGTGCTATAATTGTGACAAATTTGGACATTTTGCAGATGAATGCAGATCAAAGAACCCACAAGAAGAGGCTCAACTAGCAAGAGGTGATTCAGATTCTGATGATGAGGTAGTCTTGATGGCTGAAACAGATGCTGTCGAAGTCGAATGCAGAACTGATGCTGTCGAAGTCGAATGCATAACTGATAACAAGCAGGAAGAGGCTCAGCTAGCAGGAAGTGATGCTGATGAGATAGTATTGATGACTGAGATAGGTGGTAGCAGTGATGATTTGTGGTATCTTGATACAGGTTGTTCAAGTCACATGACTGGCAACAGAAACTGGTTCATTAACCTGGATGAATCAGTGAAAAAGACCATCAGATTTGGTGATGACAGAGTTGTTAGAGCAGAAGGAATTGGAACTGTGAGAATTCAAAGGAGTGATGGGAAGGTGTGCACCATCACCAATGTCCTGTTTGTGCCATCCATGAGAAGCAATCTGATCAGTTTAGGTCAATTGTTGGAGAAGGGATACTCCATTCAAATGGAAGACTTGGAACTGACCTTGTTTGATCAGAAGAAAAGAATAGTGCTGAAAGCAACACTGAACAAAAAAAGAACATTCAAGGTTGGCATGAGTGTGGTCCAAAATGAATGTTTAAAGGCTGTGACAAGTGATGAGGCATGGAGGTGGCATGAAAGATATAGCCACTTGAACTTTAGAGACTTGAGTAAACTGAAGACTCAAGGAATGGTGCATGGTCTACCTATGGTGAAACTCCCAGACAGAGTATGTGAGCAATGCTGTGAATCTAAGCAGGCCAGGAGCTCTTATAATGCTGATCTAAAGATCAAGGCTTCAAGGAAACTTGAAGCAATTCACTCAGATGTATGTGGGCCCTTTGAAGTAAAGACACTGGGAGGTAACAGTTACTTTGTGACATTTATTGATGAATTCACTAGGAAAGTGTGGATATACTTGCTTAGTAAGAAAAATGAAGTGTTTGAAGTGTTTAAGAAATTCAAAGTAATGATAGAAAAGGAATGTAGTTGTTGTATTAGCAGAGTGAGAACTGATGGAGGTGGGGAATATACCTCCACTGAATTTAAGGAATTTTGTAAAAATGAAGGGATTAAACATGAGATTACAGCACCCTACACGCCACAGCACAATGGCACAGCAGAAAGAAAGAACAGGACAATCCTAAACATGGTGAGAAGTATGTTGAAGAGTAGACAGATGCCAAATTACTTTTGGGGAGAAGCAGCAACTACAGTAGTGTATATACTCAACAGGAGTCCAACTAAGAAATTAGAAGGAATAACCCCTGAAGAAGCATGGTCTGGTGAAAGACCAAGTGTCAAGCACCTAAGAGTGTTTGGATCATTGTGTTTCAGGCATGTGCCTGACCAATTGAGAAGAAAGTTGGATGATAAGGCTCAACCAATGGTTCTATTAGGATATCATACAACTGGTGCCTACAAGTTATACGATCCTAATAGACAAAAGGTGGTGATAAGTAAGGATGTGATTTTTGAGGAATCAAAAGGATGGCATTGGAACAACTCTGTGCAGAGTAGTGTTCCTGCAACTGTGATACTTGAATCTGCCAATGAAGTAACAGATCCTGTTGATACAAATACTGAGAATGAAGTAGTGAATGAAGAAGAATTGAGACCCAGGAGGAGCAGGCAACCTCCACAGAGATTAAATGAGTATCAACTATTTCCTGACAGTGCAATTGGGAGTGATGGTGAGCTACTGCAGGAAGCTCTAATGGCTGATTGTGAACCAGTGACTGTAGAGCAGGCTCTCAATGAGGTAAATTGGAAACAAGCAATGATTGAAGAGCTAAAATCAATTGAAAAGAATGACACATGGGTGCTGGTTGACTTGCCTGAACAAAAGAAGGTAATAGATGTGAAGTGGGTGTTCAAGACCAAAATGAAACCCAATGGTGAAATTGGGAAATACAAGGCAAGGCTAGTGGCAAAGGGGTTCCTACAAAGACCTGGATATGACTATAATGATGTCTTTGCTCCTGTAGCAAGGATTGAAACAATTAGGTTGATTGTTGCCATAGCTAGTTTTAAAAACTGGTCTATGTATCAAATGGACGTGAAAGCAGCTTTCTTAAATGGATACTTAGAGTAAGAAGTATACATCAATCAACCACCAGGCTTTGTGTTAAAAGGGAAAGAAAATAAAGTGTATAAGTTAAAAAAGGCTCTCTATGGCTTGAAGCAAGCCCCAAGAGCTTGGAATAAAAGGATAGATTCCTTTCTACTACAGCAACAATTTGTGAAATGTGTGAATGAGCATGGCATCTATATCAGGAGGTCAGGTATTGAGAAATGGCTGGTAGTATGTTTATATGTAGATGATATGTTGCTAACAGGAACCAGTGAAAGTGACATGGAGAAATTCAAGAAGAGTATGATGATAGAGTTTGAAATGTCAGATTTGGGAAAGCTCACATACTTCATTGGTATGGAGATTGTTGCTACTGACAGTGGTGTGCTACTACATCAGAAGAAATATGCAAATGATGTGTTGAGAAGGTTTAAAATGCTTGAATGTAATCCTGCTGCTACACCTACAGACATTGCAGTGAAGCTGGTAACTGACAGTATTGAAAAAACTGTTGATGCAACTCTGTATAAACAACTAGTGGGATCCCTGAGGTACTTGTGTCACACAAGACCTGATATTTCATATGGTGTTGGGCTAATAAGTAGATTCATGGAGCAACCTAAAGTGTCACATTTAGTTGCAGCTAAGAGGATACTTAGATACATAAAAGGATCAGTTGACATTGGTGTGTTTTATCCTAGAGGTACTGGAAGATCTGATCAGGAGGTGTTTGGATACTCTGATGCAGATTGGTGTGGAGACAAAGGAGATAGGAAGAGCACAGCTGCCTATGTGTTCATGTATGGTGAAGCTCCAATCTCTTGGAGCTCAAAGAAGGAGAGTGTAGTTGCATTGTCATCGTGTGAAGCAGAATACATAGCTGCTGCTATGTCTGCTTGTCAAGCACAGTGGCTTGACATGCTACTCTGTGAACTGAAGTTGACGAATAATGATACTATGAAACTGCTGGTGGACAATAAATCTGCCATAGACTTGGCAAAGCACCCAATTGCTCATGGTCGGAGCAAGCACATCGAAACAAAGTTCCATTTCTTGAGAGACCAAGTGGCCAAGCAGAAACTAAAGTTAGAGCACTGCAGAACAGAAGAAAATTTGGCAGATATGCTGACCAAACCTTTGAAGATCAGTAAGTTTGAAGATTTAAGGAGCAAAATTGGAATGAAGAGTGCGACAGATTTGTATTAGGAGGTGTGTTGTGAGTAATACAAATCAGTGTATTGAGTTTTTACTATATTAGTAACTAGTAAGTATAGGTGTTAACATTTTGTTATTTTCTAAAATTGTATATGTAAGCATCCAAGTGGGATTGCCTTTGACAAGTGTGTAACACACGTGTAAACAGAAGTGAATAAAGAGGGAGTTAATCACATTGATTAACTCAACCATTCTCAATAATTCTGTTATCAACTGATTTCTCTCTCTCTCTCTCTCTCTCAACTGAAACTGTGTGTGTGTGAGTGCAATAACCAGTGATTGCAAGATTGTGAAGAACAATCAGAGAATTGTTCCAACAGAATGGAATGAAATATCAATATTCTATATATACAAAAGGATTTAAGTATTCATAGTGTTATAATATTAAGAGTGATGAATTACAGAGATAAATAAAGAAATTTCTGATTATGATAATTCACTCCCCTTTTTCTTTTTCCGCTTCAAAACTCTCTCACAATGTGATGATACCAAAACCTTGCCTTTATCTCCCTCAAAGTCGACGTCACTTGAAGTCGACCTCAGTCCTCTTTCTTTCTGATTGTGTGCGTTAGGCTCCCAGTTTACGACTTTTGTGTGCTGCTCCTTTTTTTTCTTAATTCTTGCGTGTTCTCCTTTCAAATGTTGCAACGTTATTTATATTTAACAATGGTGTAGGGGTAAAATACAACGTTAAGAAATTCTGCATATTAAATTGAAAGGGTCGAAATGGGGCGACAACTTCTCACGTGTCGGTCGGAGTTTTTTATTCGGAGAAAATTGTCCTCATCTTAATTATGGAGGTGTGGAGAGGCAGCAGAAAAATCTAGATTTTAGAAGCAACAACGACTACATCAATTAGAGCATTTCTTACTTACGGATACACTGACGGTTAAGCTATCCATCAAATAAAGTTAGGAACTGCACCTATAGTGTGTCAAAATTAAGTTTTGAGACTAATGCAAAACAGTTTTTTAGGGTGTACGTTGTCAAAATTAAGTTTCGTTATTCCTTGATGAACTTTAAGAGCATCTCCAATGGAGTGTCTCTTAACTAGCTCATTTTGAGTTCTTTAAGTGGGTCCCACATACCACCTCTTTTTTAAAGACACACTCATTTTACTCCTCATGCTACATTTTATTAGTTTAATATTTGTAGTTAAATTTATTTAAAATTTTAGTTTTTTTATTTGTTTTTAGTATTAATATTTATTAATTAAAATAATGATGTGGCAGACTTATGTGGATCATTAATCAACGTGGCAACCACATGTGGTGCCTATGTCAGACACCACGTCAGTTAATGATGTCCACATAACCTTTTTTGACACGCGTCCACATCCCCTTTTTTTTTGACACGCCTCCACATCAGCTAAAAAAATCAATAAACCCAATTTTTGGACTAAATGTCTGAATTTTTCATAATAAGAGAATTAAATTTCCGAGTTTTAAAATAGGGGGACCAAATGTCTGAATTTGTGAAAATAATGGGACCAAAATTATAGTTTAGCCTAAAATTTACTAGAGTGGTAAGCAAAAATTTCAAATTTTGAGGAGTTGCAGAAACCCCTTCACTAATACACGTAGGTTTTTATTGGTAAGAGCGGGAAAAAACAAAAAGAAAACAACAAAACATAAGCTAAATTTCTAGTAATAAAGAGGACTCTAAAGAGGACACCATCCCATTCCTTCAAAGTGTGAGACAACTGAACAGTTTAATTTCTAGTAATAATGATGACAACCTAGGAATGATTCCCTAAAATAAATAAAGTCTTCATCACCTGAATCAAAAAGAGACAAGTCAGCCACATTAAAGGTTGCACTAACACCATACTCACCGGGAAGTGCTATTTTGTAAGCATTGTCATTGATCCTGGATAGCACTTGGAACGGTCCATCCCCCCTTGGGTGAAGTTTAGATTTCCTTTGCAAAGAAAATCTAAACTTCACCCAAGGGGGGATGGACCGTTCCAAGTGCTATCCAGGATCAATGACAATGCTTACAAAATAGCACTTCCCGGTGAGTATGGTGTTAGTGCAACCTTTAATGTGGCTGACTTGTCTCTTTTTGATTCAGGTGATGAAGACTTTATTTATTTTAGGGAATCATTCCTAGGTTGTCATCAAATAAGCTCCTTAATATTGCAATTAATAGATGTATAATGATGCCACAAATTAACAGTACTCTTGTGCACTAGATGACTGGCCAACATACAACATCACAACATCCTTTCTCCCAAGTTAATCAAAGGCCATTGTAAAGGGCCATTAGCTCAACATAAAGATTATTAGTAAAACCCACCGATTCCATGAATCCACAAATCCAAATACCATTAGCTTG
The DNA here is from genome assembly GCA_963573325.1 of Astragalus glycyphyllos. NCBI lineage: Eukaryota > Viridiplantae > Streptophyta > Magnoliopsida > Fabales > Fabaceae > Astragalus > Astragalus glycyphyllos. The sequence goes on from OY754312.1 coordinate 28,203,758, forward strand.
TCTCAACACACCAAATCGTGATGCAATTGAATTTTCAAAGCTGCTACCATATACATTTAAAACAACCTCAGTTCCTCCCTCAGGATGCCAAGAAACGATCGAGGGCGCCAAGGAACAATCTAATATGGATGCATGTCCCCGTTGAACACTCTAATATTGTAAATGAGTCCCAACAGCGCCTGAAGCGTGGTAAACCAGTCGGTTCCAGAGATAAAAATCGTTGAACAAGAAAAAGAGCTAAAAACACAAATGATCCAAACAAGGATATTTAAACTTTAAAAGAGATTCAGACATGAGTGATACTTAAGCTCTAAAAGAGACTAATTAGGTACCTTAAATTCATGAAAATAAAGAGATCTCAATAAATATGTCACTAATAGAATACAATGGAAAGGCTTTTCAGTTTAATCTAAATTAGGTTTTCCATTGGAATCAATTGAAGATATGACATCTTTGGTTTTTTGCATGATATCTTGGATGAACAAGTTAACATTAAAGTGAGAAGACCCTCCAATTTCTACAGCCTTTTTAGCCATTCTAGCAAGCTCTCTAATCCTTTTTCTTCTTTCTTTACTTTCATCACTTGTCTCATCCATTAACTTTTCTATTGCCTTTTCAACATCTTCTTTCTTCACCAACACACTTGTTTCCTCTTCCTTACCCCATTTCATAGGATGTTTCACTCCAACCTTCGCACCAATTTTTAATATTTCAACAACTAAACTTTCATTCAAAAATTGATCCGCAAACAATGGCCATGTAACCATAGGTACCCCAGCACATATTGCTTATAAAGTAGAATTCCAACCACAATGAGTTAAGAACCCTCCAATTGAAGGGTGTTATTATGCAAACACAAAAGACAAAAGCAACTTTGTCCAACAAAAGAAATTCTTGGAATGTTGAGTTTTTTGGCTGTGGATTGTATATGGCAAGCACATGTCAGAGATTATGCAACTTGGAGGTGGTGATATTAACTGATCTTCAAATATCTTGTCCACTTGTTGGTGTAGAAGCGTTTATTAAAACTGTAAAATTGAGGAGATGTGAGTGTAATTTTCCCTATTTTTTTGGTACACCGGATGAGTTTTTATTTGACAAAAATACAAAGAATGAGTTAACTTAAGATTTGATTCAATTCAAACTCAAAAAAAATATATATATATATATATATACCAAGTGCATATTTAGAGTGAAAATGAAGTGTATTTTGAGTGAAAAAAATTCTAAGAGTTAGAAGCTAATTTGGACACGTCTAAATTGAGTGAAGTGTATTGGAACACGTCAAAATTCGAAGAGAAGCTAATCTGAACACGTCTATATTCTAAAACCAATACAATCTACTATAAAAAGTGGATACCAACCGTCCACCAAAGTTACTATTATATCCTCCTTCCATTGGTTATATCATTAGGGTAAATATGTCATTTCAAATTATTTCGTTTTACTTTTTCTTTCTCTCACTCACAATTCTTATTAGTGAGTCCCACTCTCACATCATCTTTTATCTTTCCTCTATCTCTCTCGCTCTTTCCACGTTTCTCTACTATCAACATAATCAAACACTCCACTACCAAATTTTTTTATTTTAAAAATCAATAACTACATAAAATTAATTAAATTAATATGAATTTACAAATAATCTACTAAACTACTAAACCCAATTAATTTGACCACTACCAATCGTCAAAAAACCGATACCGTTAGCAAAAAAATCCAAAAATATTTTTCCTAAAAAAATAAATAGTTAAATCTCATCCACTTTTTTTTGGTAATCTGTACGGGAGCCGCAAAAAAAATATTTATCCAAAAATATTTATCCACTACCGATGGTCAAAAAAGCGATACTACTAGCAAAAATTGCAAAATTATTTATCCAAAAAAATAAATATTAAATCTCATCAATTTTTTTCGTCAGCCGCACTGGAACGGCAACGAGAGAAGCAACGACAACGCCAACGGAATGACCAATAGAAGCGCCAACGGAAGCGCCAACGGGAGGGAGCAGCAACGAGAGCGCCAACGGGAGCAGCAACGAGAGCGCCAATACGCGCACCAACGGGAGCGCCATTTATGGAGTTTTTCCTTTTTCTTTTATTACATTTTGCAACAATCCTTTACCAAAATTTTTTTATTTTAAAAATCAATAATTACATAAAATTAATTAAATTAATATTAATTTACTATTCACTATAATCTACTCAAACTACTAAACCCAATTAATTTGATCACTACCAATCGTCAAAAAATGATACCGTTAGCAAAAAATTCAAAAATATTTTTCCTAAAAAAAAAATAGTTAAATCTCATCAAAAAAATTTCGTGAGCTGCACGGGAGCCGCAACGAGAGCGACAATGACAACGCCAACGGGAGCGCCAAAAAAGTAGCAAAAGTTGTCTGCCGCGCTGACGCTCGCCATCAATTTTTTTTAAAAAAAAATTATTTATTTTTTCTAAAAAATCAGTAATTGAATAAAATTAATATTAAATTATGTAGAATTTATTATTTACTTTAATCTACTCAAAACTACTAAACCCAATTAATTTAACCACTACTGATTGTCAAAAAAAGTAATACTACTAGCAAAAATTACAAAATTAATTTTCTAAAACAAATAAATATTAAATCTCATCAACTTTTTTGGTCAGCCGCACTGGAACGGCAACTACAGCGCCAACAGAATGACCAACAGAAGCGCCAACAGGATGACCAATAGAAGCGCCAACGGGAGCAGCAACGAAAGCGCCAATAGGCGCACCAACGGGAGCGCCATTTATGGAGTTTTTCCTTTTTCTTTTATTACATTTTGCAACAAACATTGACCAAATTTTTTTTATTTTAAAAATTTAGTAATTACATAAAATTAATTAAATTAATATTAATATACTATTATCTACTCAAACACTAAACCCAATTAATTTAACCACTACCAATCGTCAAAAATATTTTTCCTAAAAAAATAAATAGTTAAATCTCATCCACTTTTTTCGTGAGCTGCACAGTAGTTGCAACGAGAGCAGCAATGACAGCGCCAACGGGAGCGCCAAAAGTAGCAAAAATTTTCTGCCGCGCTGACGCTCGCGCTCACTTTTTAAAAAAAAAATTGATTTAATTTTCTTAAAAATCAGTATTTAAATAAACTTAATAAAATTAATATTAAATTATGTAGAATTTATTATTTACTGTAATCTACTCAAAACTACTAAATCCAATTTATTTAACCACTACCGATTGTCAAAAAAAGCGATACCGCTAGCAAAAATTGCAAAATTATTTTTCAAAAAAAAAAAATTAAATCTCATCAACTTTTTTCGTGAGCTGACAACGATAGTAGCAACGACAGCGCCAACGAGATGACCAACAGAAGCGCCAACAAGAGCAGCAACAAGAGCCGCCAATAGGTGCGCCAACGGGAGCGCCATTTATGGAGTTTTTCCTTTTTCTTTTATTACATTTTGCAACTTTCAATGTTTTTATAATTTCATAATAAATTTTAATAAATACAGTTTCACCTGTGCGTATGCACGGGTAAAATACTAGTGATATATAAGAACAAGCAACTTACGATTTCCAGAATTAAGTGGTACCTGAAATGTATCCATATAGTGACAACACAATACGAACAACATGCGGGGATAGCTCAGTTGGGAGAGCGTCAGACTGAAGATCTGAAGGTCGCGTGTTCGATCCACGCTCACCGCATTTTTTACTTTTAAATATAATACAAAACCAAATTGTAATATAGGCTTAATTTATTGATTTACAATTTCGGGAATGATAAAAACATACAAAACAAGGAACAGTTACACTCCAAAGCATGATTCTGAAAAAGAAATCATATTCTAATTAACACTTGAAGTGTGGAACCAATCGTAACAAAAATACAATAACAGAAAAAATCAAAACAAGTAAATTAAATTGAATCTCTTCATCATGATTCAACTTTACTACTTGCTAGTTGCATGACATCTTCTATAAGCAATTCAATATTAAGATAAGAAGACCCTCCTTTTTCAACTGCTTTCTTTGCCATTTCACTAAGTTCACTAACCCTTTTTCTTCTCTCTTTACTTTCTTCTCCTTCAATATCCATCACATTACATATTGCCTTCTTAATAACTTCCTTCTTCACCATAACACCTAACTTCTCTTCCTCTCCCCATTTCAATTGAATCTCTACACCAAGACTAACTCCAATCCTCAAAACTTGAGTAACAAGTTTCTCATTCAAAAATTGATCAGCAAATAATGGCCAAGTTACCATTGGTAAACCAGCACTTATACTTTCAAGTGTTGAATTCCAACCACAATGTGTTAAAAATCCACCAATTGAAGAATGTGATAATATCACAACTTGTGGAGCCCAACCTTTAATTACTAAACCTCTTTCTTTATTCCTCTCTTCATACCCTTCTTCAATTATCCACTTTTCTAACTCTTGTGACTTTTCACCTTCCCTGATTACCCAAATAAATGGTTTTTTTGTCTCTTCTAATGCCAAAGCTAACTCCATAAGTTGTGAAGGAATTAAATTACATAAACTTCCAAGACAAACATAAATAACAGATTTTGGTTGATGTAAATCTAACCATTTTAAACAATATTGTTCACAAATTGAAGCCATGTTACCTCTTTGAGCCTTATCCAAATCATCTTGATTGCAAAGTGAAACTGGACCAATACACCAAACCTTATCATTTCTTTCCTTTTTGTAACCTTCAACATAAGCTTTCTCTAACTCTTCAAAAGTGTTTATGATTACACCATATGATTTCATCTCAGAAACAAAAGTTTCCTCTCCAAATTCCTTTAGTTCTTCTGTCATTGGACCAGGAATCTGCTCTTTAGTAACTTGAATTTTATCAGGTATGTCAGGTACATTGAAAAAATCAGAATCGGAAGTGATGTTTTCAAGAATTTTTGAAGTGTGTACTTTGAGCATGCAATGGAGACAGAAACAACAAAAGCCATGAAATGAAATCCTAGGAATGTTGTTTTTTTCAGCTATTTGAGAAGTCCAAGGTATGCAAAAATCAGATATTATGCAAGTTGGTTTTGGTGTGAGTGTGTTGAAAACTTCTTCAGCTGGTTTGTGAAGCATTCTAATGCCATAAAAGATGTTGAACATGTCTTTTGTATTTATCATGTCAAAATTTTCACAACCTTCTGGTAATCCAGCTTGTTTAGATGGAAAATTGAGTTGAATTAATCTGATTTGGAGACCAGAAAAAATGGCACGAGAGAGAACTGAAGTGAAACGTGATGCATTTTTTGGTGTTGTGAATATGGTGACAATAACACCACGTTGTGCTAAGATTCTTGCTATGTCTACCATAGGGATGATGTGGCCTTGAGCCATTAAGGGAAATAAAGTGAAGTGAGGAATATTGTTTGCTTGGAAAACCATGGCTACCAATTAGTACAATGAAGCTAATTAGTAATATTTTGGGGATGGATACACTTGAAATAGTGAAGTTTGTTTCTCCCTCCCTCCTTTTATAAAGAATATATAAAATATGATATTTTATATATTCTTTATTATTTTAGGAACCCATATTTTAGACAATGTGTACGATTTCAATATACGTGTGCAACCAATAACATGATAACAAAAAAAAAGTATATCTGTGCAACCTATTATGAGAGTGTGGTCCGTGTGGATGATTACTAGGCCTTACGCCAATTGAGTACTAATATCCTGACTTTTTATGTTAGTTTCATTATTTATACTTTTTAGTGTAGTAAGAGACTCTGACCGTATTTATTTTCAAAATTTTAAAGATGTTAGGTCATTTTGGTCCATGAATGTGTGGAGGGCTGTCGTTTATAGTCCTTGGTGTATTGAAGTTGCAAATGCATCCTCAAGTGTGTCTTTATTAAGTCATTTTGGTTATCAGATGTGTTTTTTATTAGTTATTTTGATTCTCAAATGTGATTTTTTGTTGGTAAATTTAGTCTCTAAAATTACTAAAAAAGAATGTGTTTGTAATTTGATACATTCAAAGACTATAATGACAATGTTTCACACATTCAGTGACCAAAATGTGTGTTTACCCTAAAAAGTATGGTTTGAGTTTTAGGGACTTGAATATTTATTTAATTTTTCTTATTTTTACCTCAATTAGATGAGATTATGTTTGGAAACATTTTATAACTCGTCAACTTAAAATTGAAAAATAAGCATTCTTGCTCCTCTCCCTCTAAAACTTTTCATCCAAACATACTCTTAGAAACTTATTTCCTTTTATTTTTGTTGAATTGATACCCATCAAGTAATTACTTTTTTTTAAAAAAATCCGGGAAGGGATTATTAATTAAAGTTATACTAATGATCATTTTACAACTGTTCTCGAGGAGATTTAAACTCAGCACCTTAAGAATACAAGACTAAACTCTTACCACTGAACTAACACCTCAACTCCAAGTGTAAGTCATTACCTCATGAATATATATCATTAGATTATGTTTTTGAGGTGTAATATGTGGTTGTTAGAGTTCGAACAATATTCAGTTACTAATCCAACATGAACCACTTATCAACATGATACATGATAGAATTTGCAATATATACATTAGTTCTGGAAGTTTTGAATTGGTGATGTAAGAGCATATGCAATGAGAATTTGGAGTATATGGTGTAGTCGTGGTAGTGCATGGATGGGGCTAGAATCCTGTGGACCTCGCAGCATGATTTATGAACCAATCTGTTGGGACACAAACAAAAATGTAAGAGAAGTGACGTGTGTTCAGTTCTCTTCTCTTCCTTGACCAAGAAGAAAAATAAAAGAGTGTCTAGATCCATGCCTTGTTTTTTTATAAATTAAGTATCATCTACGCGTAATTGCAAAAACTAATTCCTCGAGTCGAGTAGAATCATAATAAAAACTCATGAACAATCACTTGTTTACTATGTATGATCAATTTAATAAAATAATAATAATACTCAAGCAATTTTAACACAAATTTTAATGCTTTTACTATTTTAACATATTTGTGGATCTTTTTAATTTATTTTTCTCGAAAAATCATATTTGTACTTGAAAGGAAACTTTTCTAAATAATTGAAGTGTGATAAATAAAAACAATAATTATTATTATAATGCAGAAAGGATTCGAAAAAATGAAATTGAATTCTTTTAATAGATTTTGTCTATCTAGTAAATACTATATACTATATTAATGTAAAAAGTTCTCTAATTGGTTTGGTCGTTGTTGCTTCTAGAATCTAGCTAGATTTTTCTTCTTTTTGGTTACATTGCTAGATTTTTCTGCTACCTCTTCACCTCCATAATTAAGATGAGGACAATATTCTCCGGAAAAAATACTCCGAGCGAAACATATTTCTAAGCCTTTTTTTATAAGCAAACACTTCATTAAATAGAGTATGGGATGCTCAAGCCTAAACAACAAAAATATTACTCCCTCCGTTAGTGGTTCCTTTTGATAGGAATGATTAGTGGTTAATTGAAAGTTAGTAAAATTGTTTAGGAGTTAGTTAGTGCTGTTAAACTAACCTGTCTACTTAACAGAATTAGTTACACTTGTATAGCTCCTATATGTACCACTCACTATTCATTTTTTCAATACAGTGAAAAGTTTCCCTCATCTCTTTCTGAAATTCTCTCTGATTACTCATCATTTGGTACCAGAGCTCCACTCACTGGGGCTTGGAAAAGTGAAACAGAATTGCAATTCTTGAAATCGACGGCGGCGAACGGCGAAAATGACGAATAACACGAACGACGAACCCTTCGTTCAACCATCCATTCCCAAGTTTGATGGTCATTACGACCATTGGAGTATGCTCATGGAGAATTTTCTTCGATCAAAAGAGTACTGGTGCTTAATCGAAGACGGAATTGAACAACCACCACCGGGCGAAACCGTGACGGAGGCGCAGAAGAAACGCATCGAGGAATCAAAACTCAAAGACCTGAAAGCCAAGAATTATTTGTTTCAGGCCATTGACAGAGCAACGTTGGAAACGATCCTAACAAAGGACACCTCGAAGGACATATGGGATTCACTGAAGAAGAAATGCCAAGGGAACGCTAGGGTGAAGAAATCAATTCTTCAAGCAACAAGGAAGGATTTCGAGGCGCTTGAGATGAAATCGAGCGAGAATGTCACCGAATACATTGCCAGGGTCATGGGAACGGCGAACAAAATGAGGATCCATGGCGAGAAGATTGAAGATGTGGTGATCGTTGAAAAGATTCTCAGATCGTTAACTGAGAAATTTCTACATGTGGTATGCTCAATTGAAGAAGCAAGAGACACGGACAAAATGTCAATTGACGAATTGCACAGTTCGTTAATTGTGCACGAGCAGAAAATTCAAAGATTTCACAAGAATCACAGTGAAGAACAAGCCTTGAAAGTCACAATTCAAGAGAAAGGTGATTCTTGGTCCAAGAACAGAGGAAGAGGAGGATTCAGTAATAGAGGAAGGGGCCGAGGAAGAGGAAGGCAGAGCATTGAGACAGTGGAATGCTATAAGTGCAAGAAATTGGGACATTACAAGAGTGATTGTCCAGAATGGGAGAAAGAGGCAAACTATGCAGAGCATGATGAGCAAGAACCAATGCTGTTAATGATGGTAGCAGATGATCCTCTCACCAACAAAGATGAGGTATGGTTCTTAGATTCTGGTTGTTCAAACCATATGACAGGGAATAGGAATTGGTTTATTGAATTAGATGAAAGTTTTAAATTGACTGTGAGACTAGGAAACAACACACGAATGCTGGTTGCTGGTAAAGGAAAGATCAAGTTAACTGTAAATGGCATAGTGCATATAGTTTCAGATGTGTTCTATGTGCCTGAACTTAAAAACAATTTACTGAGTCTTGGTCAATTTCATGAGAGTGGTTTAACTGTGTTGTTCCAATCTAATAGTTGCAAGATATATCATCCTGATAGAGGCTTAGTATTTGAGAGCAGAATGACAAACAACAGGATGTTTAAACTCACAGCTCCATCTACCTCAAATGAAGTAAGTAATGCTGGTGACTGCTTATACACTGATCACAGAGACATATCTCAGTTATGGCACTGCAGATATGGGCACTTAAGTGTAAAAGGCTTGAATCTGCTAAAGAACAGGGACATGGTAAGGGGCTTGCCAAGTTTGTCTGGTGAAAGAAGAGTTTGTGCTGACTGTATGAAGGGTAAGCAACACAGAGATTCAATACCTAAGAAAGGGCAGTGGAGAGCCACCTCAAAACTGGAACTCATTCATGCAGACCTTTGTGGACCTATCACACCAGCATCCAGCAGTAATAAAAGGTATTTTCTGTGCTTGATTGATGATTTCTCTAGAAAAGCATGGGTCTACTTTCTTAGAGAGAAGTCAGAGGCATTTAGTTGTTTTAAAGTGTTTAAAACAATGGTTGAGAAAGAAACAGATTTGAAAATAAAGTGTCTTAGAACTGATAGAGGAGGAGAGTTTGTATCCTCAGAATTTAATCAGTTTTGTTTAGATAATGGAATAAAAAGGCAATTAACAAATGCATACACACCTCAACAGAATGGGGTAGTAGAAAGGAAGAATAGAACTATAATGAACATGGTTAGATCTACCTTAAGTGGAAAGAAAATGCCAAAAATGTTCTGGGCAGAGGCTGTTAACTGGGCAATTTATGTGTTGAACAGATCCCCCACCTTGGCAGTGAAGAACAAGACTCCAGAAGAGGCATGGAGTGGACAAAAGCCATCTGTGGAACACTTGAGAGTATTTGGATGCTTGGCTCATGTTCACATACCTGATGCAAGAAGATCAAAGCTAGACAACAAAAGCTGTGAGTGTGTCTTGCTTGGAATGAGTGAAGAGTCCAAGGGGTATCGTGTGTATGATCCCATTGGAAGAAAGGTGCTGGTAAGCAGAGACATTGTATTTGAGGAAGATAAGCATTGGGATTGGAACAAGACTCATGAGAAGGACACAACAACAAACCTGGAATGGGGAGAACCAGAAATAATTGATGATGAAGGTGAAGACAGTGAAACCAGTGGAGATGATAATGAAGAGACAGGAAATTTAGATGCACCAGAGACCTTTGCTACCACTGATACAGAAGCCAATGCCACTGCTGACACACCAGAATCATCTGGCAGTAACAATGAACACAATGGGATAGAAGAAGATAACAATGGTAGAGGGAGAATTAGGAGAGCACCAGGGTGGTTAAGAGATTATGATGATGGTGAAGGATTATCAGAAGAAGAAGAAGAACTAAATATGGTGCAAATGAATGATGATCCAGAAACTTTTGAAGAAGCAGTTCAAAGTATCAAGTGGAGACAGGCCATGAAAGAAGAGATTGCATCTATTGAGAAGAATGAGACATGGGAACTAACTGAGTTGCCTGCAGGAGCAAAGAGAATTGGTGTGAAATGGGTTTACAAGACAATTCAATGAGCATGGTGAGATTGACAAATACAAAGCAAGATTGGCGGCTAAGGGTTATTCACAACAGCCAGGAATTGATTACACAGAAGTTTATGCTCCTGTGAGCGGAATGGACACAATCAGAATTGTTATAGCTATTGCAGCACAAAAGGGGTGGAGTTTATATCAATTAGATGTCAAGTCAGCCTTTCTATATGGAAAGATAATTGAAGAAGTGTTTGTTGAGCAGCCAAAGGGGTTTGTGAAGCCTGGTGCAGAAGAAAAGGTCTATAAACTTCACAAAGCATTATATGGACTAAAACAAGCCCCTAGGGCATGGTTTAGTCACATAGAAAGCTATTTTGTGCAACAAGGGTTCACTGCCAGCAAGAGTGAACAAACCTTGTTTCTGAAACATGGTAAGAATGGTGAGATTCTGATTGTTACACTGTATGTAGATGATCTTGTGTATACAGGAAACAGTGAGGCTTTAATGACAGAGTTCAAAGCATCAATGATGAAGGAATTTTCAATGACAGATCTTGGGAAGATGAAGTACTTCTTAGGAATTGAGGTAATTCAATCAAATGAAGGGATTTGGATAGGACAAAAGAAGTATGCTGCAGATGTATTGAAGAGGTTTGAAATGGCTGAATGCAACTCAGTGAGAGTACCAATGGTGCCTGGATGTAAATTAGGGAAAGATAGTGGAGGTGAGAAGGTGGATAGTACACTCTATAAGCAACTAGTGGGCAGCTTAATGTATATTACTGCCACCAGACCTGACATAATGCATGCAGTGTGCTTAATCAGTAGATATATGAGTGAGCCTACTCAAACTCACTGGCTAGCTTCAAAGAGGATCCTAAGATACCTTCAAGGTACTTTGGATTTTGGAATCATGTACAGAAAGGGAGGGGATAGCTCACTGAAAGGCTACACAGATTCTGACTATGCAGGTGACTTGGAGGACAGGAAAAGTACATCTGGCTATGTCTTTTTGCTGGGAAATGGAGCTGTGGCTTGGGCTTCTAAGAAGCAGCCCATAGTCACATTGTCTAGTACAGAAGCTGAGTTTGTAGCAGCAAATGCAGCAGCTTGTCAAGCTGTTTGGATGAAGAAAATACTGACAGAGATTGGACAAACACCAGCAGAAAATATCACAATTCACTGTGACAATAGTTCAGCCATCAAGCTGAGCAGAAATCCTATTCTACATGGCCGTAGAAAGCATATAGAGGTAAGATACCACTATATAAGGGAATTGGTGAAGAATGGAGTGATAGAAATGCAGCAGTGTGGCACCAATGAACAACTTGCAGACCTATTCACAAAACCTTTGAATGCTGATAGCTTTTGCAAGTTAAGAGAACAACTGGGAATGTGCAAAATGTCTGTAATAAACTGATTGTTTGTTGTATAAAAACAATCAGTTTAAGGGAGGGAATGATAGGAATGATTAGTGGTTAATTGAAAGTTAGTAAAATTGTTTAGGAGTTAGTTAGTGCTGTTAAACTAATCTGTCTACTTAACAGAATTAGTTACACTTGTATAGCTCCTATATGTACCACTCACTATTCATTTTTTCAATACAGTGAAAAGTTTCCCTCATCTCTTTCAGAAATTCTCTCTGATTACTCAACACTTTTGGCCTCTATTTTTTGTTCCAAAACGTTGGTACTTTTGAGATACCAACGTAAAATTTACCTAATTTTTCTAAGTTTACCCTTTATCTTTAATTAATTGTCACTAATTCACAATATTAACTCATTTGGATTCTTAAGTTAGTGGACTTCTTGAAGCCAATTTTTTTCTCTTTCCAATTTGGACATTAATTCTACAAAGGGATACTTTAATAATTAGGTATTGCAAATTTATGATTTCTTAATTTGTGTCCAAAAGGACCAAAGTTTAGGAATGGAGGGAGTAATTATTTAGCCAATGAAAATGATTACTCCACCAAGAAGAAATAGATAAATTAGAATTAAAACCCGCTCTATAAACAAGCCAACTCCAAGATAAGCTTTTGATACGCCTGATAATCAAATCACTAGTTGCTTCCTTGTTGTGTTAAAAATACACTTAGAGCAAGTGTACTCTCTTGCAGACGTAGTATAAAAGATTATCGTCTCCATAAAGATTAATTAACAAGTACCAAACTACTTAAGACTTATTATTATTTAGACGAATAAATATTTGATTATAGCGACTAAAATAAAAAGAAATAAATAACAATAATAAAAAGCAAGATTTAATTCAATGGAGAGAGGTCTAGGGTCACGGTTTCACTTGCAAGTTTCGATTCCCCTGTGTCTAATTCTACCTGAATTCTCCCTGGAACTTGTGCTTATGGACAGATCTATGGGTTTCTATCAATTACCTCAATTTTTTATTAAGTTGTTTCCTATTTACTATACATATTCTAACATTTATCTTTCTTCTTATCTGCCAAAAATATGGGGATAGAATTGCTGCAACTGTTAAGAAACAGTTGATCTACCGATTTCTGTTGACAAAAATTTAGATGAAGTCATGCTGAACTTATGCAACCGTTTGCTAATTTTAAATTTAACTCATTTATAATCAGGTCAACAATCACATCAATTGTCAATTTATGAATTTATTACACACGTTTCATTATACTACTAAATAAAACAAACTCAATACCTGAATTGATCATATGCTGAACTAATGCAATTGATTCCTCAATCGAAAATAATTATAATAAGTCCTTATCAATTAGGTATTGTATATTGCAATTAAATTAGTGATTGGACGTTTATATAACAACCAACAAATGAGTTTTTTTGTCAAAAAAAAAAACAAATAAATTTTTTAATGTATTTTCTTAAGCTATTATTCAACATTATTTTATATTAAATAAATGTTATTGTCTACTAGCTATATAATATACATAAACGATGTAATTTATTATATGATCATATGCTGCATGTCGTTGATGAACAAAAAGGCCACTTGAAATGCACAATATTCCAATCTTTCTTTCCAAACAACCAAGCACAACAAATTCTGACAAATTTGGGTTTCATTCTCTTCTCGAGCGCAACAAAAGTAACTCAAGCCTCCATATCTATCGAGTGTTTCAATCCCACAACTAATTGCCAAACTGATGTCCGCACAAACTCTCTCTTTTTTTGACAAATATGTCCCTAAACCCTTATTTTGCTATTTCAACTTATTCCCCTTTTATTTTGTAGGGTGAATTTACTTTTTTCCCTTTTATAAGATAATAACATAATAAAAGTAGAAGATTATCACTACCGAAAACTTTAATCTTTAATATTTAGACAAACAACTAAAATACTGATAAAAAACAAACAACTTATCTTAATTTTTCAATTTTAAATTTATATTTATATTTGTATTAATATAACATGATAATTATTTAAACTTAGTTATTTTTACAAATTATTTAAATTTAATATAACATGAAAAATGCTCTAATTCGTTTGGTCGTTGTCCTTCCTAGAATCAAGATTTTTTGTGCTGCCTCTTCACCTCCATGGACCATATAACTAAGATGAGGACATTATTCTCTCGACCGAAACATACGGTGGAAGTTGTCAGCCTTTTTTGACCCTTTCAATTTGATATGCAGAACTTCTTAGCTTTCTTTGTATTTTGTCCCTATACCATTGTTATTATTAGGGTAGGAATATAAGTTGTATTGTAATGGGGTTTGGAAATTCTTAGTATGGGTGGACATTCTTGGATTAGACATTGTTTGTCTAGCTCTACCTGCTTGTCTTTGAATCCTATGCAACTTTCTGAATCTCCTCTCTCTTTCAGGATCTAACTGGAATTCTGGTGTGTTAGACCTAGGCATATGCAGTAGCAACTATTGCTGGTGCAATGGTTGCAGGTGCAACACTTTGCTGGTGCAATATCTGTTATACCACAAGGAATAAACAACCAAAGTAAAATTGATCACTAAACTAATACTAAATTAAACACTAAAAATTAATGGCAATCCCCAGCAACGGTGCCAAAAACTTGTTGTGTAGAAAAGGTGTGCAAGTGTACACAGTCTAAAACAAGTAATACAATGATAAGAAGAGATCATACCCACAGGGATTGAATTAATTTTTGAGAGTTTAAAGTTCTAGTAATGCTAGTGATAAAGGAAAGTAAAAATGAAATAAAGTTGATATGATTGTGCTGTGTGTAGAAAGAATGTAAATCAAAGCAAATTAAAATGTGTTGTGTTTCAATTGAGAGAGATAAGGTTGAAATGCTCATTTCCTAAGTACGTAAGTTCACTTTGATAGCATTATGTCATATATGATGCTCCTGCAATGACTGCGGCTGCAACCATTGCTCCTGCAATGGATGCTGTGATAAAATGATTTTGTGTTTTTCAGCAACTGTCTTCAAGGTTTCATTACAAGTCTTATGTCTAAGCCCTAAATAAGTTCACCCTTAACCTTTACAGAATCACCCTATGGACTATGCTATCCTATGTCTAGGTTTTAGCATGGTTTTAACAAAGTTTCCTATTATTAAAACACTTATCCATATTAGTTCTTGAGTTCAAATCATAAACCATCTTTGTATTCATGACCCTACTTATTCTAAGTGATCAATCTCAAAATAAGTTTGAAAGAATTATAGCACAAGAACTAAATTGCAAGATTATCAACATAACATAATAACTAGTCAAAGCTTCATTACAAAGTTAAGGCATTCCAACCAAAGAGTATTTAGTTCATGCTTAACATAACTAGACACATATAAACAGAATGAGACATGTTTATAAGAAGGAAAATACAAAGGAAATAAGATGAGATAAGAATTACACAAATGATGATCCTTTGCATATTCTGCCTAGTAAATGTTGAGGCAATCACCTCTCAACAATGAAAACACCAACAAGAACTCCACGAGAAGAGAAAGGAGAAGTTGTCACTTTCTTTCCTTTCTTCAAGCTTTGTTGAATACATGTAACTCTAAAATGAAAATAAAACTATCTACTAAACTTGGGAGATGGAGAGAATACGATGTCCTTTGAATGAAGAAGAGGGGATGTATTTATAGGCTCCAAAAAGTGAGCTTGCCTTGGTCACCAAGCTGAATTAGGGTTTCCTTTTCCACTTGTCTTCAAAAAGCATGATTAGAAGTCCCACCAACTATGAAGAGGGGTCCAATGATGTGTGGACAAGTGTCTCTCAAAAGTTACCACTTGTTGTCTAAGGGGGCTGAACTTGGCGCTGCACCTTGCCACTTGTGCAACTTGTCATGCTGACATCATCATCAAAGTGAATGGGCATTCTGTGTTGTGACCATTACTGGTGCAATGAATGTTAGTGCAATGCTTCTGCCTTTTGCTGAAATCCTTATTGCTGGAGCAATGACTTCAATTCTGAGCTTATTGCAGGGGCAATGGTTGCTGGCTCTATTGCAGGAGCAACGGATGTTGCGGGAATTTGAGCAAACACATAAAATACCACAAATCTTGATAAACAATGATGATGAGTTCCATATTTAAAGATGCTGATTTTATTTTGTGTTTCTTTATTTGACACTATATTACTGAGTTCTTTACAATAATTTAGATTTGAAAGCCTATATAACTCTATATAAAATAGAGTTATCAGAAGTCGAATCAGCATTAATCAAGTTCTTAAGAAGCAACAATGACGTCTTCGCATGGCGACTTGAAGACGAGAAGGGAATTGACCCGAACTTCATATGCCGCAGACTAGCAACCAATCCTAACTTCAAGCCGGTGGCCCAACGAAAAAGAAAATCGGGGGAAGACAAGCAGGAGGCGGGGAAGGAAGAAACGAACAAGCTATGCACAGCTAAGTTCATCCGGGAAGTCAAGTACCCTATATGGTTAGCTAACCTGGTGTTAGTCAAAAAGGGAAACAAGCAATGGTGTGTCCTAAAGGGAAATGGGCAGTATTGGCAAAGTGTGTCCTAAAGACCCCTACCCACTACCCAGCGACGATCGGTTGGTTGACAGAGCGTCGAGTTTCGGTCTCCTCGGCTTCATGAAAACCTAGTCGAGATACAACCAGATACGCATGAGGTCGGAGAACGAAGATAAAACTGCATTCAGGACACACAAGTCAATCAATGAATGCTTGCAAGAAATCATTTTAATGCTTGTAAGAGTGGATCTAATTTATAACATAGTACACTAACACGAAAAAAAAAAAAAGAAATAATATCACAAGGACAAAATGAATCAGAACATGTAAATTAAATTAAATCTCTTCATCATGATTCAACTTTACTACTTGATAGTTGCATAGTATCTTCTATAAGCAATTCAATATTAAGATAAGAAGACCCTCCTTTTTCAACTGCTTTCTTTGCCATTTCACTAAGTTCACTTGCTTTTTCTCTTCTTTGTTTACTTTCTTCTCCTTCATCCATCACATTACATATTGCCTTCTTAATAACTTCCTTCTTAACCATCACACCAAACTTCTCTTCCTCTCCCCATTTCAATGGAATCTCTACACCAAGACTAACTCCAATCCTCAAAATTTGAGTAACAAGTTTCTCATTCAAAAATTGATCAGCAAATAGTGGCCAAGCTACCATTGGTAAACCAGCACTTATACCTTCAAGTATTGAGTTCCAACCACAATGTGTTAAAAATGCTCCAATTGCAAAGTGTGATAATATCAATACTTGTGGAGCCCAACCTCTAACTATTAAACCTCTTTCTTTGTTCCTCTCTTCATACCCTTCTTCCATTATCCACTTTTCTAACTCATGTGACTTATTTCCTTCCCTAATAACCCATATAAATGGTGTTTTCGTCTCTTCTAATGCCAAAGCTAACTCCATAAGTTGTGAAGGAATTAAATTACATAAACTTCCGAAACAAACATAAATAACAGATTTTGGTTTATGTAAATCTAACCATTTCAAACAATGATGTTCATTAATGGAAACCATGTTACCTCTTTGAGCCTTATCTAAATCATCCTTATTGCAAAGTGAAACAGGACCAATACACCAAACCTTATCATTTCTTTCCTTCTTGTACTCTTCTACATAATCTTTCTCTAACTCTTCAAAAGTGTTTATGATTACACCATATGATTTCATCTCAGCATCATGCATTTCAAATCCAAATTCCTTCAGGTCTTCTCTCAATGGTCCAGGAATCTGCTCTTTAGTAACTTGAATTTTATCAGGTATGTCAGGTATATTGAAGAACTCAGATTCTGAAGTGATGTTTTCAAAAACTTTTGGAGTGTATACTTTGAGCATGACATGAAGACAGAAACAAGAAAAACCATGAAATGAAATCCTAGGAATGTTGTGTTTGTCAGCTATTTGAGAAGTCCAAGGTATGCAAAAATCAGAGATAATGCAAGTTGGTTTTGGTGTGAGTGTGTTGAAAACTTCTTCAGCTGGTTTTTGAAGCATTCTAATTCCATGAAAGAAGTTGAACATGTCTTTGATGTTTATCATGTCAAAATTTTCACAACCTTCTGGTAATCCAGCTTGTTTTGATGGAAAATTGAGTTGAATTAATCTGATTTGGAGACCAGAAGAAATTGCACGAGAGAGAACTGAAGTGAAACGTGATGCATTTTTTGGTGTTGTGAATATGGTAACAATAATACCATCACGTTGTGCTAAGATTCTTGCTATGTCTACCATAGGGATGATATGTCCTTGAGCCATTAAGGGAAACAAAGTGAAGTGGGGAATATTGTTTGATTGGAAAACCATGGCTACCAATTACAAATGAAGCAAGCTAATCAATAGTGTTTTGGGGATGCACTTGTACTAGTGAAGTATGCTTCTCCCTCCCCCTTTTTATAAAGAAGATATAAAATAAAATTGTAAGGTTAAAATGCACTTTTGATGCTTGTAAGTTTATTTTAGGCAAAATTAGAGGTCTTTTAAGTTATTTAATTGTAACAAGTTGGTCCTTTAAGTTTTTTCGTTTCACTTAGGTCCTTTAAGTTACAGAATGTGTACACCGTTAGTTCTTTTTTCATTTTTCGTTAACAAAAATCCAAGTTGGCACTAATAGAACCGGCGTGATCGTGACGGAGCCTACGTATCATCTGTCTCGTAACAATTTTGTCATTTAAGACTACTGTCATGTAATAATTTGGTCCTTTTATTTAACTTAAATGAAAAAGAAGATGAACTATTATTTTAACCCTAAAGAAACAAAAGTGTATTTTAGCACAAATGTAAAATATATATGGGTTCCTACTAGAATACGTACTTTTTATTTTATTTTTATTTATATTTTTTAGTGTAGCAAGAGACTCTAAAGATACCACCGCATTTATTCTCAAAAAAATATCTAAAGATATTGGATTACAATGTCTAAACTTATTAGGCAATGTGAAATTATATCACATTTGGTGGCATAACCCAAAAGTAGTAATGGTCATAATATCATGAGACTATGCTTTCAAGATGTAATATGTGGTCGTTAGAGTTTCAAACAAATTTCATCGAATATAAACCACTTATCAACGCGATACAAGATAGAATTTGCCATGATGATCGGTGGAAGCTAGGGATAGCAATGGGTAGTACCCTATGGGCATAGTACCATACTGTCCGTCCCCGAGCCCGCAAATGTATGGACAGGGTACTGTAGTGCCCGTCCTCGTACCTTATGGGCACCAAGTGTTCATGGGCATGCCCATTACCCACACTTTAACAAAAAAAGTAATAAATAACATTAAAAATATTATAGTTTAGTTTAAAAAGTTATTACTTTTGTATATACTAATTAAAATATTACACATGCAAGCATTTAGTTAATTAAAAACATTCAAAATATTAGTAGCTTGGATTTATTTTTTAAAGTTGGATATACTTGGAATTGTAATAATAGTAACAAAATATATATATATATATATATATGGTGCCCGTTCTCGAGCCCACACCCATGTGTGCGGGTAATTACCCTCCCGTTTGTAGATAATTTTTGCGGATATTTTATAGGCATGGGCTCAATTACCATCCCTAGTGGAAGCTTTGAATTGGTGATGTAAGAGCACATGCAATGAGAATTGGAGTGGTAGTGCTAATGCTAGTGCATGGATGGGGCTATGCTTTATCACCATCAATAATCTGCCGGGACGCAAACAAACAAAAAAGTAAGAGAAGTGACGTGTGGAGATTTTTCTCTTCTCTTTTAACCAAGAAAAAAAAATCAAAAGACCCGTCAAAAAAATGAAATCAAAAGAGAATGTCTACATCCATGCCTTGTTATTAACTTTATTTCAAAATAATTCATGAACAATCACGTGTCGACTAAATGATTAACTTTTAGGGTTCTTTTTGTTACCCCTCTTTATCACCCGTACCTTCATAATTGACATTTCGACTAAAATGTCCCTGACTTTTAAAAAAACTTTTTTTATTATTTTCCTGGATTTATGCATATATCCGGAATGCATGTTTTTAAAATTTCCGGATTTACGTCGTTGGCACGTAAATTCGGAATGCATTCGAAATGATTTTTCATTCCGGATTTACGTGTCAACGACGTAAATCCAGAATTTTTTTTAAAAATGCATTTTGGATTTACGTTCCAACTACGTAAATTCGGAAAGAATATTCCGAATTTATGTCCAGGGTTGCATAAGTTCGAAATGCAAAACTATGGGGGGTGGGGAAATTTCCGGATTTACCATAAATCCAGAATGTATTTTTTATAAATCCGGAATGTATTTCATAAATCCGGAATATTTTTTTTGTATTCCGAAAATAAGGTAAATCCGGAAAACTTGAAGAAATACGTTCTGGATTTATGTGTAAATCTGGAAACTTTTAAAAAAAACATTTTTGTTTTAAAACTTGGGGGCATTTTCGTCCAAAATGCATTTATGGGGGTATGGATGATAAGTATGGGGGTATGAAAAAAAAACCTAACTTTTATTTATTGTGTCACTAATGCACAATATTCACTAATTGGTGACTAATCTATATTAGAGAATTAAGCTAGCCACACGTAACGTCTATTCAGCTTTGTTCACCTATGTAATTTTCTCTCTCCTAATAAAGTTTTTACCACACCTAAAAGACTAAGACTCGTCTATAAAATAATATTAAAGATCGAAAGCCAATAAGAAAATCTTTCTCCAATGCCATCGATCTCTCACATAAAGTCTACAATCTACAACCTCATGACTTTAATCACGTCGTCGACTACAACCAAATATGCCAAACGGGCGATTTTACTCCTGATTTTAAAAAAAATTCGGAATTACTTATTAAGACATGATTTCGGAACGCTTTTTTTAAGGATTTCCGGAATTTCTTGAAAATTTCCGGAATCATATGAAAATGGCTTCCGGAATTACGTTAAAAGGGTATTTCCGGAATTCCCAAAAAATGGCTTCCGAAATTATGTTAAAAAGGGGTATTTCCGGAATTGAAAATGTTGTTTTGGAAATTTTAAAAAACTGGACCTTTACCCACGATTTTGTCCATAGGTAGAAACTTTTTTTTTAAAAATGGACTTTTACCCACGGTTTTGTCCGTAGGTAAAAGTCATGGAATTTTTTAGGAATTCCAGAAATATGGTGCTTCTAATGCGTTTTGAAATCATGTCTAAATAAGTAATTCCGAAATCATGTCTTAACAAGTAATTCCGGAATCTTTTTGTTACTAGACAATGTAAGTTATATAACTAGTTATAATAACGGTGAATTGGTTAAACTTTTGCTTCTAATACATTCCAGGGAGTAACATAACTAGTTTTTCATCATGTCCTTATTATTACTCCCTGGAATGTATTTGAAGCAAAAGTTTGACCAATTCACAGTTATTATAACTAGTTACTCCCTCCGTTCCTAATCTTTGGTACTTTTGGCTTGTTACACACATATTAAGGTACCATTAATTTGTGTTGTTTAAGTACTAAAATGCCCCACTTGTAGTTGTATTGGGATAATTGAAGTTAAAGTAAAATAGTCTTGGGACAATTAATTCATGCGTTGGAACCCTAAAAGGATAAATAAATATAGAGGGTATATTAGGAAAAATTAGGTGAATTGTACATTGGGTTTTTAAAAGTACCATTGTTTTGGAACAAAAATAAAAGGCCAAAAGTACCAAAGATCAGGAACGGAGGGAGTAGTTTTTTTTTTGGTGAACATTATAACTAGTCAGTTAAACACATTTAACTTTTGTAATCTCAATAAAGTTTAACTCTATTTCCCAAATTACCATCAATGGCTAATAAATTGGTTCATTGAAATTACGAAAAGTTAATTTAAATTTGGGGTATATTAGAGATACTAGCTATCATTAAATAAGAGAAATAGTTAATATTTATTATATTTCATTACAAAAAATATAAGAAATCTTTTGCTTGTAATTTATTCTGGAGGGAACATGTTCCATGTTAGTTTCCTGAATATGCAAGATCACGGCCAATACATTACCTAGTTGTTGCAAATTGTTTAATTCTAATTTACAATTGAATAAAAAGTCTTAAATTTTTCATTTATTTTTATCCAATTTAAATCAAATTCTTTATTTTAAGCTATTTAAACAATATTTTTATCTCATAAGTCTCATCTTAGGATTCGCTTTATCCCCCCCGCGTAAGTGTTGGACTGTTCCTTTGGGTTGCCAACACAACATCTTCTTTGAATATGATGTTCAATTTTCGGGGTTTAGGATTCTACTCTTCCTTGTAATGATTAATGTTTGTTGTTGGATATTGTGTGTAGAGAAACAAAAGTTGTAAGCATTTTATTTGGAATAATGAATTGCAGGGAAATAATCGACATCCATTTTCCTCCACTGCCTGACGATCAATATGTAATTACTTTGAAGTAGTGAAGGGCTTGCTGAAAGGCTGAAAGATTTTGCTAAGGAATTTCGTAAAGAATTTGGCAAGGTTTTATGGGACAATTTGAAGAAGGTTGAAGAAACACTATATATAGTGCAGATTCAGGGGGTAAGATGATGGCAAACCTTAGCATAATTCATCAGTTAAGTATAAATACTATTAATTATTCATCACTTAAGTTATAAAACAAAATATAGTTGTTGGCAATAAAACAGTTTAATGCAGAAATAGCTGTTGGAAGAAAAAAAAAAGTTACGAAATAAACAGCAATTAAACAAATATCTGTTTGAAGAAAATAATTTTTCTGTTTTGAAAAAAAAGGGCATATCCGGATAGGCTTATCAAAGTCTAAAAATAAAAAAATGATTAAGTAAAAGTTAGCATCAAGCTAATCGTGCGCAGGGGGAAATAGGAAGATTTGCACTGAACCAAACTAAGTTGGTATATAAAGGCTTTGGCAAGTCAAAGACCAAACAATGTGAGACTTCCCACTTTTGAAATATACTTTGTTTTTCACCAAAAAAAACACAACAGTGGGAACAATCATCGCAAAGTCAGACTTATGATTATATCCCCCATGATCTCATGACGCACACACAACCAAGTATTGATCACGTGCCTTATTAACATCCTTTTGAATTCAATTATTAAGGGCCTTGCAACAGTACTACAGCTTATGTGGTCCTCAACCTGTCACTGGTTCTTCTTTCGTTCATCTCCAACTTCGTTGACACTTTTTGCATTTTTATGGCTTTGTTGAATTTCCCTATTACAAAGAACCAAACAAAATTTGGTTTAATACACTTGAATTTGGTTAATAACAAGACAGTTGATTCAGTTTAGTTCCTTAATGTGGTCGCTTGAGAAATAGTAGGCACATAATCTTGGACAACATCAACATCTTCAACAATTTGCACATTCACAACAAAATTACCTCATGCTGCCACCTACGAAGTTTAAATCTCACATTCTCCATTCAACCACCAGATTAAAGTCGAGAGATAATAATATTGGTGATTTGGTCTCTCCCTATATCTACAAATTTGATATGTCCACGCTTTGCGTCTTACTAATTTTTACCATTACTGGCTGAATCTGAAGCGGTTTCGCTCATTCTGCACTATTTTACACTGTTTAATCAAGTGGCTTGTTAACTCGGGCATCGAACCTATCTATACTTTAATACACATACATTTACTAAAAGCATTCTGACTGTTATTTATTTGTTTTTTTAAAAATAGCATAAGTCAAAGTCAATTTCCCCTTAAACGTCGCTTCTTGAAAAAATAATGCCACATCACATAAATGAAATCTTAAACTGTTTCCGATTTTTTTTGTCTAGAGGTCTTTGACCCCGCTTCGGTGTCCATGGGAAATGAGCCTTGAATAAACCAGAGTTCGACTGGGAGGTAAGTAAAAATTGGCTCCAACGAATTAAAAAATGATATCCTGGGTTCAAACCTGAGTGTGACTGTGTGATGGTAAGTGTGTGGTGTTTATTTGTCATTTATCTAAATTGACAAAAAAATCGGAACAATTATACTGATAAAAAAAATCAATAGAAAATAATAAAAAATTATAGTAATTAACTTTCTTATATTAAAAAATTGTATCCTAAGCACCATTCTTATATGGTTTATGTATTTGTTAATATATATATATGTGTATATATATATATATATATATATATAATTTTCAATAACTTTTGTGAGCTTAATTACTGAAAATAAAATTTTAATAACATCATTATATTTAGTAATAAGAAATGTAATTCTATTTAATATGCTGAATTTGAGGGCATCAATTTTAATAATAGAGACAGATGATTAAGGCAGAACTTATATCTTAGAAAACAAATATTTATTGATCTTTATTATTTTCTTTCATTGAGTTTTATCACTAATTATTAATTAATAAATTGGAACTAAAACTGAAAATTAAGATCAAAAGAAAGTGGATTTAAATAAAATTAATTTACATTAAATTTATAATAATAAAATAATCAAAATAAAACATTCTTTATTATTTTATTTTTAAAATAATATAAAAAAATTGAAAAAGGAATGGTATTGACAGTATTTAAATAAAGACTATTTTCTTTGTAAAAGAAAAAATAATCGAAATATTTATTGATATAGCATATAATATAAATAAAATTATGTCAAAAATATACTATATCACCCTCTAGAAAAATAATTAAGGAAAATATCTCAATGTAAACGGTACTCAACATTTTGTTTATCTATAAACCCAAAGGATGGTTTTTAAAGTAAATGTATTTTGTAAACATATTTTCATGTTAGCTTTTAGAGTAGTAAAATATTTTTATTATATGTAGTATAAATAATAAAGTCAATTCTTTGGTAAAAAGAATAAATTGAATACTAATTAGTATTTTGAATTTATGGGCATAAATTTTAATAATTGAGACAAATGAATGAAGCTTATATAATACAAATGAATGTTAGCTTTTAGAGTAGTACAATATTTTCATTGTATATAGTGGTCTTTATTATTTTCTTTCTATGATTTTCATCATCAACTAATAATTCATAAGTTGAAACTAAAATTAAAAATAAAAGTATAATTACAGGAATTTATTTTAAACTTAATTCATAAATTGTTGTCACCATTGTACATGAAACTATTAAAATTAAACCTTTTTCTAAAGAACAATATTAAAATGTACATGAACTCTCAATATCTATAAATTTACAAAAAAAATTGTTGTCACGATTGTGTGATTCACTAATTGATGTAAATGTATATTTCTGCTGCTTTGACTACTTCAAAACTATCAAGTACATGAAACTTTTTACCCTTTTTGTGAATTCTATCTTTTCTAGGGAACTGACTCCTTTCTTCTTCTCCTTTTTTTTCATTATGATTTTTTTGCCAAAATCTCTCCCCTCACCATCCAAAATTGTCTCCTTTAAATAGGGATTTCTTTCTATTAATGACTAAAACTCTACCTCTTCCACTCATACTCTACTAACTCATGAGTTTATTGTCAATTAAAAAAATAATTCATATGAATGTGAAACCCTCCCTTTCAATGCATAATTGTTACATAAATAAGAATTTTAAAAGGTCAACTAATTATTTCTTGGCTTAAATATGTATTCTGCCCCTGCAAATATCACCATAATCCAGTTATACCCCTGTAAAAATAAAAACTTTAAAATTACCCTTGCAAATATAAATCGCTTACGGTTATGCCCCTCGGTCAGCTTCCCATCCAAAAAAAAAATTTAAATAAGGTTTAAATATATGTTCTGCCCCTACAAATATCACCATAATCCAGTTATGCCCCTGCAAATATCAGCATAATAGAAAAATTAAAGATTTTGACAGGGGCATAACTGGATTATAGTGATATTTGCAGGGGCATAACTGGATTATGGTGATATTTGCAGGGGTAAAACATATATTTAAACCTTATTTAAATTATTTTTTTGGATGAGAAACTGATCGAGGGGCATAACCCTAAGCGATTTATATTTGCAAGGGTAATTTTAAAGTTTTTATTTTTACAGGGGTATAACTGGATTATGGTGATATTTGCAGGGGCAAAACATATATTTAAGCCTTATTTCTTATTTCAAAAATAACTTATATTAATTTTGATTAAAAAGGGAATTGCATGTGTATTTTAATCTTTTGAATTCATCAAAACTATTATAATTAGTAAATATATGTATTCTACTAATTTAGATTTTTTTTTTCAATTTTAATCATAATGTTAATTTTTTTAAAACATATAATTTCAAAAAATACGTTGAGGTTTATATACACACACACTTTTAAAAATGGAAAGAAAAAACAAATTAAATATTCATCTCCTAAGTCTCATGAATTTATAATGAATAAAACACCAACTAATCAAATAAGGGTAATCAATAAGGGATAAATATTAAAAAAATTAAAATTGTAATAATTATATATTATATAGTGTATGGAAGACAATTTTTGGTTGTTTTTTTTTCCCTCAATTCATCAATACCCATTATAATCATTTAGTGTGGGATAAATAATGATTTTGATCCCTAAATTGATTAGGAGTTACATAATTTGATATGAAATATATAGTGGATAATAACTCTTTGTAAAGCATAATTTTTTATAGAGTTTATTATTTAACAAATTATAATTCATGATAAAAATTGTGGAGGCTCTATAGGAGTTTGCTTTATGGAGCTTTTATATATATAAGTTGTTGATATAAACTATGTATTTTAAAAATATATTATTACATAAATATACTATTGCATTTTGTTTTATTCAAAAGTTATTTATTTTAAACAAAAATCTTAGTGCATGTTTTTTATAATATAAATAATTTTCAATATTTTTTATGAGCTTTATTGTTGGAAATAAAATTTTACCAAACTTCATTATATTTAGTAATAATAAATCAAATTCTATTTAATATGTTGAATTTATGGACACAAATTTTAATAGTAGAGGCGGATAAGGAATGAAAACAGCTAAATATTTGTTATTTCAAAAATAACTTCTCTACATTAGTAATAATATAATTCCATAGTAAATATTTGTTATATAAATTAAAAAATGTAACGGATGGTTTTACACGTGAAAGTGAAAGGATGATATTGGTAATTATAATAATTGAATATAAATAATTACGAAAATATGTTTGATCTTGTATATAATCTAAATAAACATTATGGAAATAATAAAAATATGTTTTACTCTATAAAAAAGAATTGTAGAAAAAATCACAATGCAAATATCACACAATAAATTACTGTTTAGAAACTAAAATGGTTATTTAATATGTGGATAAAATAATAGTGATAATAGGTAAATATAAATAATAAAAAATATATTTTTACATAAAATAAGTTTTCATGTTTTTCCCTTTAAAAACTATTTTATACAAATTTCAATGCTTATCTAGATTTGCATATACAATGTGCAGCTCTCACATTTTATGTGCTTTTATATTGGAATCTTATTTGCTTATAAAAAAAATAAAATAATGGAATCTTATTTTGCTTTTCGTCTTTCAAATTTGTTGTACCTTGAAAATATTACTACTTTTAAACTTTTTTATAAAATATTATTACATTGAGTTTGAGATTAATTTTATGCTCTCATGTGTATTTTTTTTTTAACGCAATTCTCATGAATGTAATGATGGAAACAAATTCAAATAAAAAAAATGATGGAAGCAAATAAATGTGCATTATAGAACATAAATCGTAACAGACAAACAATGACTTCTCTTTTTTATTTTTCTTTTTATATATATATATATATATATATCACCAATTAATAAATTATAAATTAAAATGAAAAGAAAGAAAGTGAATCTAAAATGAAAATTTGAAAGAGGTGAATCCAAAAACAATTTATTATATTTAATTTTTACTTTTATATCAATATGAATCAATGTTATTTTAAGTATTATTTATTTCATTTTATTTTAAAATGCATTATAGTACCATTCTAATACTTTAAAATATATAGTATCATTAATTATATTTAAAAGTTTACCAATGTATACGTATTTATACAAAGTATATATAATGAAAAAAAACGATAGTACAAAATATAACTTAGTTATTTTAGACTGTTTTTAAAATATTGAATAGAAGTTACTCTTTTTCGTCAAAAGAATTTCAATACTATTAAAATAGAATCTTGATAAAACCTCAAATAAATTTTATATTTATCTTCTAATACAACTAATAACAAATTAAAATGATAAATAAAATAATATTTAAAAGAGTAACTAAATAATGAAATTGCTGTAAAAAAATAATGAAATTGAAGAATATGAGAAAGTGAATTCCAATTTGTGTTAAATGCCGAAACTAAGTCTATTTTATGGTTTGTCAAAAAAAGAGTATGTTTTACTATATTTTGTAAAAAAAATCTATTTTACAATATAGAAAGTCATGACCGAGAACAATTATTTTTAATGGAATTTTTCAACAATTTTTTTGATGAAACATTATAATTAAATGTAGAAATTAAAAGCAAATTGTAGAAATTATATTTTTTTGACGTATAATTAGTACATAAAAAACTATGAATTTGCTTGGAAAACATACTCAATTAATTTACTTTATTAGGTGATAAAATAATAAGAATAACAATGTGAGTAATGTATACACCATAAATCAACCCAAAAATACGTCAACTATTTGTGACATTTTTTTCATTATAACAAATTATCGAATACACGGTCTTTAATTTTTTCAGATTTAGTATACAATATTGCATCTCAAAGAATATAATCTTAGATCTTTTTGACACAAATAATCTTAGATCTTTGAAATCAATATTTAATATATTCTTCGAATCCCGTTGTAGATACTTGAGCAAGAAGTCAGATCGATACGCGTTTTGGAACCCATGCAAGAAGTTGCAAACACACTGTAGGAAAAAATACTTATATATTATTATCAGTTTACAATCAATCTAGAGATAATAATAGAAATCAAACATAAATAAAAGAAAAACGAAGAAAAGACATAATACATACTTCAATTGAAAATTGGTAACTAAGATTCCACTACCATCTTTATTTTCATTTTGACAAAATTTGTAGTGCTACAACTTTTTTCTTGTCCACGTCCTAAACATTAATGGGTCCTGCATGTATTGTTATTATTCTTGATTCTTGATTGTAATAAAAAAATATCAGTTCTTGCCATATTAGATCAAAGTTAATTGGAAAGTAATAGTTTATCAGGCATAACAAAACTAAAATCGTAAGACTTAATAGCATTTCTTATGTTTTTGAAATAAACAAATTACAAAAATATTAGTGATCAATGCAGAAAAAAATAATCTTGAGATTACCTCAAGTCATTTTAACTAATAGGCAAAATATCATCCGAGGTCCCTTAACTTATTTTCTGTTTTCGATTAGGTCCCTTAACTTAATTGGCAGGACATTTAAAGGGTTACGGAATAGATCAAAGTTACACTTGTTGGACAATGCATGGTGAGGAAAGAAGTGAATCTTCAAATATGGGTAATAGTACTGAGAGATGTGCACCGGTTGACACCGAAAGACCTACATTTGAAGGGGGCGAATTTGAAGAGATGGCAAAGGCTGTTGAAGACGATCTTAATGATTGTCCTCAAATGTTTGAGAAATTGATAACAGATGCGGAGACACCGTTGTATTCAGGTTGTACTGAATTCACAAAACTATTGGCTGTGATAAAGTTGTATAACTTGAAAACTTGCCACGGATGGACGGATAAGAGCTTTACGGAATTACTCGCACTGTTGAAAGAAATGTTGCCGAAGGACAATGTGCTCCCTTCTCGGACGTATGATGCAAAACGAATGTTAGGGTCCATTGGGTTGAACTATGAGAAGATACATGCTTGTCCCAATGATTGCATTTTATTTCGGAATGAACATGCCTCGTTAAAGTCATGTCCTAAATGTAATGCATCGCGATATAAAAAGAAAGAATCTGCTCCAGAAAAGGCGTTGTGGTATTTTCCCATAATTCCTCGATTTAGGCGCATGTACCATAGTTCAGAAGATGCAAAACACTTGACATGGCATGATGATGAAAGGATTAAAGATGGCATGCTACGACACCCGGCAGATTCTCCGCAATGGAAGAAAATTGATATTGATTATCCTGATTTCGGGTTGGATCCAAGAAACCTACGACTTGCATTGTCTGCTGATGGATTTAATCCGCACGGCATTCAGAGTAGCTCCCACAGTACATGGCCCGTGATTTTGGCGATCTATAACTTACCTCTATGGCTTTGCATGAAACGCAAATATATGATGTTGTCTTTGTTAATTTCTGGGCCCAAGCAACCGGGAAATGATATTGATGTATACTTGGCTCCGTTAATTGAAGACTTGAAGCTAATGTGGGAGATTGGAGTAGAGGTGTATGATGGGTTCAGAGAAGAAACTTTCACCCTGAGGGCTATGATTTTTGGCACAATTAATGACTTTCCAGCATACGGCAATCTATCTGGGTACAGTAACAAAGGTCAGTGTGCGTGCCCTATATGTGAAGATAACACTGATTGGATGTGGTTGGAACATGGTAGGAAGAATATCTACTGTGGTCATCGTAGGTTTTTGCCATCTACTCATTCGTATCGACTGTTGAAAAAGGCATTCAATGGGAATATCGAAACCCGTAAAGCTCCCATGGCTTTGACGGGTGAACAACTATTTGAAAAGGTGAGAGGTTTGAACATTAAATTTGGGAAGCCTTTTGCAGGAGAGCTTGCCAAACGGGGGTGGAAGAAAAAGTCAATTTTCTTTGAGTTGCCATACTGGAAGTCATTATATGTAAGGCACTTCATTGATGTGATGCATGTTGAAAAAAATGTCTTTGAAAGTGTCATCGGTACCTTGCTCAATATGCCAGGAAAGACTAAAGATACCATCAACTCGAGGTTGGACTTGCTTAGTATGGGGTTGAGACCAGAATTGGGTCCGTTAAAGAAGGGTACACGTACATATCTACCTCCGGCAGCTCATACTTTATCTAAAAAGGAGAAGACCGTGTTTTGTAAGTTTCTTCATGGAGTTAAAGTTCCAGAGGGTTACTCTTCAAATGTTATGAACCTTGTATCGATGAAAGACCTCAAGTTAAAGTCTTTAAAGTCTCATGATTGCCATGTACTAATGGAAAATTTGCTACCCGTTGGTATACGTTCCATTTTGCCTAAGAAAGTACGCAAGACCCTAACCAAACTTAGTTTCTTCTTTAAGGCGATTTGTAGTAGAGTGATTGACCCTGGAAAGTTGCCATCATTGCAAAGAGAAATTACTGTCACTTTGTGTGAGCTTGAGATGTATTTCCCACCTTCGTTTTTTGACATAATGATTCATCTAATAGTTCATCTGATTAGGGAGACACAATTGTGTGGCCCATGTTACATGAGATGGATGTATCCGTTTAAGCGTTACATGAAGATATTAAAAGGTTATGTGAAAAACCGATCACGACCCGAGGGTTGTATTGTTGAGCGCTACATAGTTGAAGAAGCTATTGAGTTCTGTACCGGCTATCTATCTAGTCTTGAATATTCTGTGGGACTGCCAAGGTCTCGTCACTTAGGAAGCATTAGTAAAGGGATGTCAGGAACAAAAATAGTGATGGTATCAAGGAAAGAACTAGATGAAGCACACTTATATGTTTTGCACAATGATACTGAGGTTGATTCATATGTTTCCAAGCACATGGACATACTTAAGAGTGATCACCCATATAAGACTCAAGTTTGGTTAACAAAAGAACATAATCGGAGTTTCATAGTGTGGCTAAAAGAGCACATTGATTTCGAATTTGCTATGAATCCTTCCTCGATTTCAGAAAGATTGAGATGGTTAGCAAAAGGCCCAAATATGCAAATTTTCTCTTATACCAGCTATCTAATGAACGGGTACACGTTCTATACAAAAAACCATGATGATCAAAGTAAAATGCAAAATAGTGGGGTGACTCTTGTAGCTCAAGCTTTGCATACATCAAGTGCCAAAGACAGAAATCCCATATATGCGAATATGTCATACTTCGGGGTCATTGAACACATATGGGAATTGGATTACAACATGTTTCGGGAGCCTGTGTTCCAATGTAAGTGGGTTGACAATAATAGTGGTTTACAGATTGATGAGTCGGGGTTCATGCGGGTGAATTTCAATAAGTTAGGATATAAAGATGAGCCTTTTATTTTGGCATCCCAAGCTCAACAAGTGTTTTATGTCACTGATCCAGTTGATACAAATTGGTCCATTGTTTTATTGACAAATAAAAAATTGGTGAATGACATTGAGGATCAAGCAACCGATGATGATGGTATTGCAGACGACCCTTTCTTTGGGACATCACTACCAATTGTAGGGGAAAGTACTCCTATAGAGGATTTTGTGTATGTTAGAAACGATCATAGTGATGGGATTACGATTCGTCAAAAAAAAAATACTAAGACGCGAATTGCAAATACAATTATATCCAAGAAAAGGAAAAGGTAATTTAGACTTACATCATATGCTTTTTATCTATTTCCAAGTAGTTATTTTACATAGTTTTCATCTTCTTGTCTATTTATTTATTTTGGATAGATAAATATAACAATAACAATGATTATGTTTTATTGCAGGTTAGATGGCGGATCATAGTGATCATCACAGTGATCATGACAGCGATCATCAGTGTGATGTTGAAAAGTATATCAGAAGGCAGGCTCCTCGTGGAATGACGGTCAAAAAAGATATCATCAATCGAGTAAATAAAGGAAAAGGAAAAGTACCAGTAAGTTACTAATTACTAATTACTAATTAATTTATTAATTCAACACTTAGTTTTAATTGTTTGTTAACTAATTTACTAATGACATAATGTAGGTGTTGTGGAATATTAAGGGCCAGCCAATTGGGGATAATCGCGCAGATTTGGTTACCTTCCTCGGTAGTAAGGTAAAACAAATGATACCAATTACAATCAGTACTTGGAGTGAGAAAAGTGCTGTTTTGGGGAAACACAAAGAGGAGTTTTGGTTAACAATACAGGTATATAATTTTACATCTCTTTAGTAATCTTATTTAATAAATTTGTAACCATATATATTTATATCATTTTTATTGAATATGTGTATGCAGAAATATTTTGATGTGGATGAGTCCCGAAAAGACTGGTGTATGAAGGAAGCTGGAAAGCTACATCGGAATTTCAGGGGTAGTCTA
This sequence comes from Astragalus glycyphyllos, assembly GCA_963573325.1. Taxonomy (NCBI): domain Eukaryota; kingdom Viridiplantae; phylum Streptophyta; class Magnoliopsida; order Fabales; family Fabaceae; genus Astragalus; species Astragalus glycyphyllos. Next base: position 28,236,689 of record OY754312.1, read on the forward strand.
AAAAAAAAATGGTTGTTTGATAATAGTGGAAACCTCAGATGGAAGCCTCCAGCGCCATATAGTGGATTTATTACGGAGGAGGATTGGGTTACATTTGTTAGGAGACGCACCGAAGATAAAGATTTCATGGTTAGTACTATAATCTATTAAGTTATAACTTAAAATATAGTTGACAATTATATATTATACATTAATGTATACTTATGTCTCTAAATAGGAACTATGCCAAGCGAATCGAGAGAGAGCTTCTGGTTGTGAGTACCCTTATAGAGGCGGTGCTAGTGGATATCAAGTTTTTGAAGAGAGATTGGTAAGACACAATAAGCTTGATTTCTCTTTGTTTAATAAATCTTTTGATTTATAATTTCTTAACATTTGGTAAATTTAAATATAGTTGGAGGAGAGTGGGAAAGATCCTACTAAAGAAAGCATTGAGCGACATTTTTTGTGGGTAGCAGCCAGACAAAAGGATGGAGAGGTTGTGGATCCCAAAACTAAGGAGGTGACCGACAGAATTGTAAGTATTTCCAAAATTCGAATATTGTTTTGAAACTTTTATGATATTTAAAATGTATAATAATTTTATTTATTATACTTTTGTTTGTGAATCAGGAAACCATATCAGAGTCTGTGTCACAGGGAGAGATCACTGATTGCTCTGAAAAGGAAATCCTTACTCGTGCCTTGGAAAAGGAAGAATACCCAGGTCGTACAAGGGGTTGTGGATTTGGCGTTAATCCATCCAACTACCTTGGGTCAAAGAAGAGAACTTATGAGGAGCATCATGATTGTAAACAAAGTAGAGAGTTGCGGGTATTGTATGAAGGTCTAAGGTCTGAACTTAGTCAAATCAAATTGCACTATGGGTTGGTTTCGCCTGCAGTACCATCCCCTGCCACAGATAGCGCACGAGATAGCTGCACCATTCCGTCAACTAAGGTATTAATTTTTTTTTTGAGGATAAATAAGAAATTAATTATTAAACTCTCTTTCTTCTACGCAATGTATTTATTAATTTTTGTTTATAATTGATTTAGGACAACAATGAGTGTGAGTGTGAATTGTATATCTCAAACTCACACCAAATGGTTGCAATAGGCTTCACATGTGACCAATTGGGAACTTTGATGCACAATTTACCCATACCTCCAAATCATGTTAGAGTCAGAGTTGATTGTGCAATTGTGGGGGACTGCATTTTGCCTGCTCCAATACCCAGTATAGATTTACTAACTGTGCAAGATGCAGTTGGTACATTTGTGGCATGGCCAGCACACCTTATTGTTGTAAGTGACAATATATTTGTAACTAACTAATTATTTTATTTTGTCATTTATTGTGTGCTAGCTAACGAATTATTTGATTTATATATAGGTACGCCAAAATGCAAAATCTAGGGGAAAAAGTGTTAGCAAGGCAATATCTACTAGCAAGAAAGTGTCTCGGTCCGGCCGTTCAACACAAGTTTCTCAGCCTGCCCCTCAAAAAGTGACTCGGCACTCTCCTCCTCCAACAGTGACTCAGCCCTCTCCTCCTCCAACAGTGACTCAGCCCGCCCCTCCTCGAAAAGTGACTCGGTCCACCCTTGCTCCAAAAGTGACTCAGCCCGCCCCTCCAAAAGTGACTCAGCCAGCCCCTCCTCCAATAGTGTGTCAGCCCTCCGCCTCTTCCATTGATGATTCTAGGATTATTTTGTATACCGAAATGCATGCACAATTCAAGATGGATGATGAAACCCCGCTTGTATTGGAGATGGATGACAACATTTTTGGAAATCCCGATCAACTATTGATAATCCCAAAACAGGATATTAATGATTTATGTCAGATGAATTGGGCAACCAGTGTTTGTATTAGAGCATATATCAGGTACGTATGTAATTTATTATTTAACATCATTGAGTTTATTTTATTATATTGTTAATTTAATTTATATATACATATACCTCTAATTGTAGGTGCTTGTATCATAACATTTTGGTCCCTTCGGAGCGGACACAGAGATATGTGTTCTTGTGTCCGGATAGTACACACCTCCGTAATGTTAGGGAGGATCTGTCTAATTATAACGACCTTGTGGAACAAAACAAGACAGATGTTACAAATTATATCACTCGACGCTTATCGGATGCTCATTGGATTTTGCTTGCAATAAATCCTAAGACAGATACGGTGTACTACATTGATTCTGTGCATGGTCATTTCAACACCCACCCAGACTTGGTTGTCATATTTAATAGGTGTGTGTATTTCGATCACTCTGCATATTTCTTTGTTTTAGTTGTTAACTATATGTATTTTTAATAATATAGTTATATCCAATTGTGTTCAGTTGTTTGAAGGAATATTGGGGATTGGAACAATCACAGACAAAATGGGTGCCAATAGTGGTAAGTTTGTAATCAATCTTCTCATATATTTATTTACATTATTGTTGTCAAAAAAATGTATGAAATTAAATTTAACAATTAACTAATCTTTTGTTTTGTAGTGTCCGAAACAACCAAATAACAATGATTGTGGGTATTACGTAATGAGATTTATGAAGGAAATTATTACCCACAATCAAATGGTTATCCCCAGACAGGTATCTTTACAGAACTCTTTTTTATTTTGGTTTAACCATATATTTCAATTCTAATTTTATTTAATTATATAATTTCAGTATTTTCCCGATTGTCGGTGGAAGACATACTCTACTGCACAGATTGATGAGCTTAGAGGAGAGTGGTGCCGTTATGTCTCGCAATTCTTTTGATTTTAGATAGATTGTAATCTTGTAAATTGTTAGAGTTTTATTTGGATACATGCATATGAATTGGTTCATGCATATGTAAGTTGCTAACTTGTTTTAATTTAGATACATATTGTAAGTAGCTTGCTAGTTTTGGATACATGCATATGAATTAGTTCATGCATATGTTAGCTGCTAACTTGTTTTAATTTAGATACATATTGTAAGTATCTGGCTAGTTTTGGATACATATTGGTAGAGAGTTTGATTTGGATACATATTAATTTGTTAATATTGTAAGTTGTTAAGTTTTGGATACATATTAATTTGTTAATATTGTAAGTTGTTAAGTTTTGGATACATATAATAACTTGTTAGCTAGTTTGTTTTGGTTTGTGATCATATTGGTGCATTGGGATATATAACTAGTTTATATATATATATATATATATATATATATATATATATATATATATATATATATATATATATATATATGTTGTTAGTATATAATGGATTGGATTGGTATTAATTGGCTGTATATGACCAGGAAATTATCAAATATAAAAAGGAAAGTACAAAAAAACAAGAAAAAAAGGAAAAAAAAAATTAAACAAATGGGCAGCGTTTGGTGGGAGAAGCGCTGCCCATTCACCTAGCGCGTATAGCAATGGGCAGCGCTTGGTAAAGGGAAGCGCTGCCCATTGCTAAATGTGCTAGGTGAATGAGCAGCGCTTGGTGGGGGAAGCGCTGCTCATTGACCAGCAATGGGCAGCGCTTTCCTTTACCAAGCGCTGCCCATTGCTATACGCGCTAGGTGAATGGGCAGCGCTTCTCCCACCAAGCGCTGCTCATTCACCTTGCGCGTTTAGAAATGGGCAGCGCTTCCCCTTACCAAACGCTGCCCATTTCTAAACGCGCTAGGTGAATGAGCAGCGCTTCTCCCTTCAAACGCTGCCTATGGCTATTAATGAGCAGCGCTTCTCAAACGCTGCCCATTTTTGGGGAGGAATCACCAGCGCCAAATTTAGCAGCGCCCAGAAACGCTGCCCATGGCTAAAAAAAAACGCTGCCCATCCCCAAATCTGTTGTAGTGTAAATTCTCTCAAAGTATTTTGAGAAATTAAAGTATAGAGAATGAACGGATGACAACCAATTCCTAATAACTACAATTTGTTTTATTTTTTGAAAAGCTACAATTTTTCTAAAAGACATATAAAGATCAAGTCTTGTAATATTTAAATTTTACGTGGTTTTATTTTTATGTATAGAATACTCATTTCATAATCATTGAATTTTATGTTGTACTATTTTTCTTCAACTGATACTCATTGCACTTTATTGTAAAAACTGAAGGAATATAGAAGGTATTAATAATGTCTTTAATACAAAAAATGAATATTGATTTTTTTTTTATAATAGAATGAATAATGTTTTGATGTATAGAAATTAAGTGTATAATTAAACACTAATAGTAACCTAATAAAATATTCTAATAGCCATTACTAATTAGCTATATTTATTTTTAACGTATAAGCTAATAATAATAATATTAATAATAATAACAACATGGGTAAGGTATATAAATAGGTAATTTTAAAAGGGTGGAAAGGTTTAAAATCTAAAATATTTCAAATTTAACACTATTGCAACTTGATTCTAAATCAAGTGATAGCATTATTTTATTTTTAAAAAGATATGTTTTTAAAAGATCAAAAATAATAACGACTAAATGAATAATGATTTTAAAAGATTAAAATATTTATTTGTTACCAAGCTGAAAATTTAACGATTAATACATAAAATGAATAATGTGTTTTTTTTATAATAGAATGAATAATGTGTTGATGTATAGAAATTAAGTGTATAATTAAACACTAATAGTAACCTAATAAAATATTCTAATAACAATTACTAATTAGCTATATTTATTTTTAACGTATAAGCTAGTAATAATAATAATAATAATAATAATAATAATAATAATAATAATAATAATAACATGGGTAAGGTATATAAATAGGTAATTTTAAAAGGGTGGAAAGTTTAAAATCTAAAATATTTCAAATTTAAAACTATTGCAACTTGATTCTAAATCAAGTGATAGCATTATTTTATTTTTAAAAAGATATCTTTTTAAAAGATCAAAAATAATTACGACGAAATTAATAATGTTTTTAAAAGATTAAAATATTTAATTGTTGCCAAGCTGAAATTTTAACGATTGTGAGAATATGATATACATATGCAAGTAAAATAAATATGTAATAAAATTGAAGGGACAATAAACTCTTTCACTTCAACTTGTCAAAAAAAGCCTTTCACTTTATTGGAAAAAGCTGAAGGAATATAGAAAGGTATTGGGTGATATAGAGATTAAGTTAGTATTACAACAATGATTTAATTAAGTTTCACAACAGTTGAAAAAAAGTTAGAAAATTAAATGAAAATGATGTGGAGCTTCCTAGAGGCTAAAAAAAGCTTCCAAAAAAAGCTTCCTTTAGTAATTTATATAGATAGATAGATTAATATACAACAACAAACACAATGATGAACATTGACGTACATTTAAGAAGAAAATAAAAGAATAGAAAACGATGAAACCAAGGTTTTTCTCGCACTCTACAGTCTACAACGAATAACTTGGAAAAAAAACATAAAATACAGGGCAATTGCTTACAACAAAGACTGTACAATCGGAGGCAGACCACTTTCTCTTGAAACCCGCACTAAAGCAAGAGCAGTTGGACCTATCCACTTGACCACTTCTAAAAAGCAGTGCTTCATGTTTCCTTATTGTTGAATTGTTGCTAGTTCATCATGGCTTCTTATTGTTGATTCTAGACGATCAAGATGAACTGCTCTCCATGAACTTGAATTGGATGATTTCAGCAACAAGCCCAGAGCAGCAGAACATGTTGCCCTTACAACAGCATCAGGCGATCGACTCATTTGTCCCACCAGCATACCAAATACCTGAAAGAAGATTGAGATCTGGTAAAACTACAGTCTTAGCTGATATGCCTGAAGAATGCAAGCACATTCAGGAATTACCTGTGTATGATAGACAGCTAAAATATGCTGATTGTCCGATAGAGAGAGCATGCTGCTGCATAAGTACATAGCATTTGCCTGAATTAAGGGCCAGGGTGCATCAAAAGCCTGCCTCACCAAGAAAGTAACCAGCTAAATTCTCAAGACCTTAGATTTCAACAGAAGTAAAAATATCCACAAAGCATTGGATCTGAAATCTCAATATGCACAACAACTAAATGCACAAAAGAAATGTCTCAATTTTTTAAGTTATTTAAAAAGACAAAATGCACATATAATGAAAATACCTTACAGTAGTAAAACATAGAACAGTGGCAAGTAACACTACCCAAAAAGAAAAGGCGAAGCTCATAAAAGAAAAAATAGGAACAATCACATCGGAACCATACAGGTGTATTTTGTGCTAAATTAACGTTCACTAAAATGGAAAACAAAAATGACTACATCCATTGATATTGTTTTGGAATGGAACACAATAACAAAAAAAAAGAGAGCGCCCTGTAGATATAATGTTAATTTAAGCTAGTAAAACAGTCTTGAATGATTTTATCTCATTGCAAAAGCACGCATGTAATGAAATGAGTTACGATGTAGCAGCATATGTTGAAAGTTATGGCCCCCCCCCCCCCCCCCCCCCCCCCCCCCCGGATGAATAAAAACCCAGAATGGTGAAGAAAAACCTGTACTGTAGATGCCATATAAGAATCAACTCTGGAGGGAAGATGCAGAGTAAATTGCTTTGCGACATCTCGTAGAAAGTCCTCATAGTCACTTCTAAAACACATAAAAGACAGACACAATATTTTCACATGGGATAATCCTTAAAAATATTTGCAAAATATAATTTTTAAAGATCTTGATCTGTCTAACCATACCGATGATCAGAAAGGAAACCCTGCGTATTTAGCTGGCCAAGCAATCCTTCAATTTCCATCAACGGCCATACTCGTTTCAGGGTATTCTGTCAGCAAGTATGTTTCAGAAAAAAAATGATATACCAAGTTATAAGTCTCTCTACTAATCTCCAGTTCAAGAAAAACCAAGATGATGATTAATTACCCGGCAGGCAAATCGCACACTAACATCTTCATCATGAAGATGCAAAACCAGACGAGGAACAGCAGCATGTACCTTTGAAAAATAATGTAGAAAAGTAATTTCTGATATACTATCAATTGTGAATAGAGTACAGATGCTAATACAATTAATTAGGCTACTCTAAACCTAACAGGCCTGATTAATGGGCCGGAATAACTACAAAATTTACCCTATTTACAACAATAATCATTAGCAATAGCATGGAAGGAGCTTGCTGAAATTATCCAAGGTAAGTCGTGGCTTTTATTAAAGTGGGTTTATGTTGAAAAGAATCTAGAAAACTGTAGCACACACATTGGTAGCCACATCACCCATTTCGACATCAGCGTTCATCTCTTCTATCACTGCCTACCCCCTTCCTCCCTCTCTCTACCTTCCATCACCGAAAAACAGGGTTTTTCACGGTGACCCTAAGGTCGGAGCATGGGAATAACAGCGGTCAGGCAGAGATTTTGGGGTCCCTCTCCCTCCCTGGTGGCCCATAGTACCCAAAAGCCGCTCTGCACTGCTGCCATAGCACTTTTATATGGCGCTATTGACAACTACGGTTATATTTTACAAGAAAGGAAAATTAGATACAACTGCAATCAGAGTTGGCAACATACCTGCTCAACAAAGGCCTCTTTAAGTGCCCCAATTCCATAGTTGCTTAGTACTCCAAATACTGCAAAAGAACTGGCTCGCATCTTTGCATTTATGCTAGTCTGTTTTTAAATTAATAATAGTGGTGAGTATTTCCCAAAAAGACTATTTTAAAAAAATATTCTAATTCTTTAGAAGCAGCAATATTAGAAGTAATATTAAGCAAGGGTAAAATATACTTCAAAACAGGGTATACCTAATTCCATGTTTAATAAGGCTTAAGAGTCTTGTATCCTTATAAATAAGGATAAGTATTTAGTCTTTGGTATCAAACTATTATCAATTTTGTATCAACTCAATATCAATCATATTGCATATTTCAAGAGTGTTTTATTTTTTCTATTCTCCTTATTTTATATAAATATCCATAAGTTCTGCAAAAATAAATAAATTTAATCTGCTTCAAGCCTAAATTAAACATGTCAATACTCAATGAAAATTTTCAATTGTATACCTACAGAAGAAAAATATCAGATGGCTGTTAAATTAAAAAGGAAATATACAAAAGAAAATTCAATGAGAAGTGTAAATTGCGCACTTGAAGATTTCGAAGTCGTATTGAAAGATTAAGCAAAATGGGCTCAACTGCATCATCAGGTGAAGATTCGAGAATCTAAGAGGTAAAAAAACCAAAGTAAGTGACTAATTTAAAAGGGTTTACAAAATTAAATGCAATGAAACGGGAGAGAAATAACTTCACCATCAGTAAGCATGATACTGCAGTTAATTGTACAGACTCATCAGAATCATCTAGCAGAGCTAATATAACACCCAAGACTTGCGCCGTATATTTCAGAATATGAACTAATGGGATCTGCAAGAGTAATATTTGGAGATGTTAATTCTTTAAAAAGGGGAGCATAAGCAAGCATGGGGTAGTATATAATCTCCCCAAGAATTGAAAATTTAACTGAACATAAAGTTAAAACGCGATATGGAGAAAGATTCACCAGACAAATTAGATGCATATTTATTCTACATTCAATAAATGAATTTATCAATAATGAAAGTAATTCTGCAGCTAGTTTTATCTAGAAGTCTATGGATTTTTTTTAAAGTAATGCATTAAATTTTTCATATCATTAAAATTGAATGCGAGTTATACGATCATATGCAGATTCCCCTGGGAAAATGGGACATTCTGGAAAAAAGTGTAAAGAGAAACCTCTATTTCTATGCATTCTGCAAATAAGCAGCTTCAACTTTTAACCTTGGTAATTATTCTTATAACATGTTATTTTATTAACTTGAAGTTAACTACCAAACTATTATTGTAGGAGAATTAGGCGAGATACCTTAGTATTTTCCCTGATTTTATTCTGAATTTATTCCTTATTTCAGATTTGTATTTATTTTCTGTTATTTCTGTTTAGTATCTCTGATGGGATTAATCTAGGAAAGCCTTTAGTGTAACTGCTGAATATTGCATGAAAATATTTTCCCAATTTATTCGACAATCAGAGTATGCTTCATCCCAGTCATAGTCATATATGTCTTAATGGTGTATTGTTCATCTGTTTTGGTTACATGATAAAATAGAGAAGATAATTAGCAAGCAACAAACCATTTACAAAGCTAAATAATGTTGACTTCACTATAATTGCAATAAAGAAAGGGTAGTGACATGATAAAATTACTACCTGTACTAATCCTCTCAAACAAAAACGCCGGACAGTAGAAGACTCATCTGATACACGTCGACATAAAACTTCAACCATTTGCTCCAAAAGCGAACCAAGCCCACCACTGTATAGTTTGAAGGTAACCAACAAGAATTTCAACTCAAGAGCGAAGACATCTTTTGCAATATGTCAAAATAGTTAGCGAATAAGTATTATTAAGAGAAGACGACAAACTGCAAAAGTTGTTAAAAGTTAAAAAACGAGACATTGTCAAAGACCAACTCTCCAACGGCTAAAATGGAGACCAATCACTGGTTTCATCCCCTCACACAAGAGCCATTTGGTGTTGAAGTCTGGATAATGCGCTAAGCTTCCTTACCTTGTCCATGAATTTAATTTAATTATGCAGAATGGAGTCCACAGATTATAACTCCTAACCGCCTGGTCATAGAGACACTTACCATGTAAAATTAAACTCTAAAGAGAAGAAAAGTCATATATTCATCGTACTCTTGAAAGGTACTCTTGAAAGGCATGCACGGTAACAGAGCACTTGAACAGACTAATTTTGAGATGCAGGATGAATTTGGAAATTCAATGACTGCAAACACTGTCTATTGCTGACAATAATTGAAACACTAAACAAAGCAAAAAAAAAAAATGATTGAGCCAACAAGCTCTTGTACCAACTTGACTGAATCTGAATATTTCTTTTACTACTAACAAGACAAACAGCATTGAGATCCCTATATACTGAGAGAAAATCAACAATCCTGGGCTATCTATGGTAAATATGAATGCCTATCGAGGAATAAGATTTTAGAAAAATAACAAAGAACAATATGAAAAGTTATTACGATCATAATTCAACATCAATATCTTTACTGGTTCGATGACAGTCTAGTAAGAAAACCAATATCTTTACAGGTTCGATCCATTAATTTTATTTATATATATATATATATATATATATATGAAGAATGCATCCTGGTAACGTAAATGAATTGTCAAGTTTCTGCATAACATCAACAATTTAATATAACATTTCAATGATAGTGGGAGGTAACTAATGAGCTATCATTCTATACGCACCTATAACGAACAAATTCTGATAAGGCAGCAGCTGCAGCTTCCCTTTGGTATTTCTGGGGTCGATCCAATGATTTTTTCAAAAACAGACAAATATTTTGGATCTGTTATCAACAAGACAAGAAACTGTCAAAAATTTATGATGATGAGTAAAATAGCCATGTCTTGCCAACATTTTTAGGAGCGGTTGTGTTCACAATCCATTCAACTTCAAGTAAATCAATTGCTTGCTCTATTTTATAAGCAGAGAATAGCACACCAAATGCCAGATAAATTCTCAAAGCGAAAAATAAAGATAAAATTACTAAATAAGTTGCATACTTATCGATACACAGCCAACTGATATAATTATCATGTCCGTCTGAAATCCAAAACAACCTAAAACATAGAGGCTTCAAATCTTCAATTGATATAACATACCCTATCAATAGAGGCAGGAGGATTGAACTCGTAACACTTAATATATCTATCTTATATTTTATGTGGATGGTATTGTGATTGAAGTGATTATGAGGGTATCAAGGAAATGAAACAACACTTATCGCAACACTTCTAGACTAAATACTTGGGTCATTTGCATTACCATCTAGGGAGGGAGATAGCTCACTAGAAGTTGGGTATTGCTACCTGTTGAGGTCCTATTATTCCTCCCCCCCCTCCCCCCACCAGTCTACGCTTCAGATGTCCGATCCTGAGCTTGAGGGGTTGTCTTGAAGTCCCTCATCAACTAGAGATATGGCGTAAGTAATCCAGATAAGGCTAGGGCACTCCTCACCTTACAAGCCGATTTTGTAGGGATGAGTTAGGCCCTAAGCCCAAATTTAAGATTGTATCATAGCCTATCTGAGATCTATTATTAGGCTAAGATCTCTAGTCTTCCACACATTTATCCACGCTCTAAGTGTCCAGTCCTGGGTATGAGTGGCTGTGTCGAGATCTGATGATTCCACCTGCATTAGTTTAAGTTTCAGATGTCCAGTCCTAAGCGTGATGGATTGTGTTGAATTTGTGATTCTGTGTGATTCAATCGGATCACACAAGGTTGTATTTATAATGGAATTGCAATAAATACAATAAATGTTAATTGATATGATAATAATCATGAATGATATGCACACCTAAGCATGATGTGTATGAATAAGATTCTAACACCCCCCCTAAAGATAAAGCTTACTAAGCTTTAAGCTTGTTACAATAAAACAAAGCATTTCCCCACAAAATTTGAACCTATGTCTGGCTAGGATAGTGTGAGTCATAACCAACATGAGTCACCATCGAATAATCGTCAACGGGAAGAGAAGTAATCATTAATGATTCATTCGTGAGAAAAGAGTCCCCACTGGAATGATTGTTGGTGGGAAGTGAAGTCGCCATAATATAATTCATTAATAACAAAAGAAGGCATGACAAACAAAAATAGAACCAAGGGAATAGGAGAGACAAGGGGTTGTACCTAGAACCTAGGTATCCGTAGTCTGAAACAAAAAACAGGGACCAGATCGAGAACCGGTGAGGAGAGGCGAGCGATAGAAGGATAGCCGGTGAAGAGGTTGGACGTTCCTACACGCACAACATTCAGTGTCGGTGAATTTCAAAATTGCTAGAGACGTTGGAGGCGTGTGAGGGCGCATGTAATCTTGCATGGAGTTGCAGTTCCGGGGTTGGATAGATTGGGCGGCGGTTTTGTCAGAAAGGCCATTGGAGATGATGGCAGCGGACAACTAAGGATGGTTGTGTGGCCAAAAACTGAAAGGTGGTTCTACTGGCAGCAGCGGCAGTGAAGCACATGTTTATTCTCACATTGCCTAGAGATATGGCTTAAGTAGTGTTTATAAAGCTTGGACACTCAGCCTTACAAGTCAGTTTTACAATGTTGGTTCTATGGAACTTGTATTTGGTAACCAGCCAGCTTTGCATCTCTCATCCAATTCAGTTTTCTTGAGAACAAAACATACAGAAGTCGATTGTCACCTCATACAAGGTCCTCAGATGACTTACATTCGTATCAAGTTGGATGCATATGATATATGCTCTAGTTTTAGGGGGATGTTGAGATATTGTAGATATTATTTAATTGTATTTACTAGATTGTTTCCTAGTTTCCCCTTTTAAGCCGATTCTATTCCCTATTCTTTGGGAATTGATTTGGCTTATCACATGTTTGAATATTGTACCCATCATTCATTCTAATACACAAAATATCAATTAATTAGTCTCAACTACATAAAAGCTTCAGTCGTGAAGAGAAGGTTCAAATATGGTTCTGGTTCATACACTAACATCAATACCCTGTCATGCAATAGAGGCAAATTGAAGTTGAACTCCTAACCGCTTGGTTAGAAAGATTTTATTTATGATAACATGTCAATAACTTCGTCAACCTAAAACTACATGCTTTTAGTTGTTGCTGAATTTCCAACAAACGGTTGACATTTATCTCCAAAATTATCAACAGATGAAGGAAGCAAACTCAAACCTATTTTTTTAATGTATACCGATATATATATATATATATATATATCTGTGTGTGTGCATATAATTGTATAGGAGTATACTTAAAAACATAATACCTCTTTTGGCCGCTTTATAGAAATGCAGCCAGCTATGTCTCCAATGAGATTAATCCACCTCTCGTTTTCTGACAATTCCCCATCTCTAGCTAAAATCTGAATTAAAAAATAATGTGTTGTCTTGCTTTGCCTACAAAACCATATCTTAAATCCCAAACATGGAGCACTTTTAAATGTTTGTCTACCTTTCCCATCTCAAGGTCACCAACACATTCACAGAATGCCTGGAATGCAGTTAAAAGATTCCTGCACAAGGAGATAAAAGAAAAATTATACACGTTATTCACACATGCAGTTGTATGTATCATATATTTGTGTGCAGTAACAAAATTTAGTTCACGTATATTATGTTTACTTAGACATACGACACCGACTTCCGTTTCCTCAGTACCATCCTAAGGAAACCAACAAAACCCTATGACAAAAATATCATACCCTAGAAAATAGAATGGTGGGTTAGGATGTGAAAAATTACTTTGAGGATTTCTTGCAGATTTAAATATTCCCCAGACCTCATTCGAAAATCTATATTAACAGTAATGAATAGAATCTATATTAGAGTATGTTAGTGGTAGGGCTGTTGAAACAGCTACTACCCCCTGTTATTGACAGTAATGAATAGAATCTTGTTGAACTTATAGGGGTAGTCTTTGAGGTAGAGGGAAGAATAAGAATGTTGACATCCCCACTATTCCAACCCGGTAGTCTTTGAGGTAGAGGGAAGAAAAAGAATATTGACATCCCTACTTTTCCACCCATATCAATCCCGGCGCTTCAGATGTCTAGTCTTAAGTGTGTTGGGGGGGTGTGTGTGAAAGTCCCACATCAACTAGAGATATGGCCTATGCAATTCTTATAAGCCTAGGGTAGTGATCACCTTACAAACCGATTTTGTAGGGAAGAGTTAGGCCCTAAACCCAAATTTAAGAAAGAATATTTATAATATTAGTATTGATGCAAGTGATATATGTTGTGTTATCACAAAAGACAAATAACTAATGCATATTCATACTAATACGGTATTTCTAGAGTTAATTAACTTTGAAGTAAGAAACAAATCCTGATACTCAACAAAGCATAGAAACCAATCCAAAGAGATAATCTAAGATACTCTAAATAACTCTAGGATAATCAGTATATCATAAGATATTATGCATATATTCTAACAAGACTAATATTTAGTTTAGAGTCTGTTATTCGTGTGAGGGGAGGGGGTTAAACAAAATACATACTTCACATGCAGGACAAATGTGGATGCCAACATTCAAATATTAATGCTAGATCCTCACCGTAATGGTTCAAGCTGATCAGAGCAAGTTAACCCATGGCAGCTTCCAAGTTGCAGCATAAGCTCAGAGAGAACAGAAGCATAGTTTTGCTCAACAGCCCTTTTTCCTACTTTTCCCCCACCTCTGCATCAAAGAAAGGTTTGCAAAATTGTTGGATCACTTACATGAGTCAAATTTAAACAAACTGATAATACAGACCTGAAAAAAGCAGTAAGAGCAAAAATTGCAGCTTGCAGATTGCCATCCTCGGTATGATTGTCGACCTGGCTATCCTCAACTCTGTCTGCATCAACTTTAAGGATAGGAATCTGGCTAAGGACAGAAATCACATGTTCTAGAAACAAAACTGACAGAAACATGTGCTGCGAAAATGCCTGGAAAAAATATATTATATAGATCAAATATTTAATAAACACAGTCTTCAAGTAGGAGCACAGATGACAACTCCAAACGCAGACATCATACAAAGTTATTTGAAAAAGCATAGAAGCGACAAAGAAAAGAGAAGGGAAAGTAGAAAGAAAAGTATAGACTGAAAGGAACAGAATACTAATAACAATAATGCTCTTATGTGCAAGCAAACCCACATTTAGCAAGTAAAACAACTAAAAAATGTTATTTTGACATGCTAGATTCGTTATTGGACCAATTATTCCACTTTTACATTTTCATATGATAATGTATATTTTTTGCATATATGTGATGTTCTATTGTGTTATTCACAATCATAATTTTTTTTACTCAATGTGATGAAAAAACAAATTGTAGATTAAAGTTGAATAAAGGATAAACATACTTATTACTGAAAAGACCTACAAACTTACATAGAATGCATCCTGCATGGGCCATCCACCACGGAGCCTAGATACATCTTTCATGATTATATCCCTTCCAGCAGTAGCCAGGACTTCATCAAAAACAGTTTTTGTGCTTGTGCTTTCAGCCAAAGAAGCAATCTTTTAATCCGTTAAAGGATAAACCTACCAGAGCCAAACAGCTAGAAAACTACATATATTAACACATACGGGGAGAGGGAAAAAACCATGTCGGTTCCAACAAAATAAGGGCAAAAGATAGTCCACAACGTATACATCTTTTTGACATTTAGGAATGGAATCTAAAATTTTAGGATCAAAGGATACAGCACCAAGAGTTTCCCCGCGTAAATGCTTATCAGTCGCATGCACAGTGGCAGAGATCAATGACTGTGTTGTCCTGCAATACATGCTCAAAGTTTATCAAGTCAAAAGATGATGTAACCAAAGCTGGTTTCTCCTGTATCAAAACATTGGTATATAAACTATGATTTAAACCTTGAGATATCAATCTCGGTCAGTTCACTCCCTCTCTTAGTAACGAACTCGATGACAGCTTGAATAGCTCCTTCAGCTGACTGCTTGATCTTATCACTTATAGCTCCTGAGCAACCGTTCAGCATAGCAACCAGCTGTATGGAAGTGTCAGAAACGTTGTTAATTATAAATTACATACATACATACATACATAAAGAGCATAAAAAGACCATTGCCTCATCCTTTGTCAACAGAATGCAGAGGGAAGAAACAATCCTGTTGAAAACTTCTGATGGATCAATAGAGGTATCCTGTATGTGTTACACATGAAAATTGTATGAATATTTGAAAACCATCTCAACGAATCATTAAATTAACATAAATATTATCTCACAGCAATGGTTGGTTTCCATAATTTTATATATATCTATATATATATCATGATTTGTTTTCTTATTTAATTAAGATTAGGTGCCTAGTATTAGTATAAACAATAACAAGAATCGGTGCTTTGTGATTTGTAATAACATTAAATCCAACCTATCACTAGCATCAACATCAATATAACGTCATTACTCTAGGTAATCCTTTTCCCCACCCTCTAAACCTAAAGGACTAAACCCAACCTCAACAAAAAGCAAGAACATCTTATGTGTTATTTTTTTAGCTTAAATATACATTTGGTTCCTTAAAATGTATATTTTTTTAATTTGTCCCTATTTGAATTTTATAAGCTGAATGTACTCGAGTGTTGTGCGTTGTATGACCACACATGGTTCTTATTCATAATCAAAGAGTGGAATTAATAATAATTACAAAGGATCAAATCAAATCCTTAATTAGAGTAATCATACCCCATTATCCCTAATTCCTAGCATGTTACTTACAAAAAACACTAGTGTTAAATTTTTTAAACTAACCAATTTTATTCTTATCCTTGTATAAAACAAGTAGTGTGTTTTTAGTCCTAGCCTCACAAGGGGCTAAAAACACTATTTTATCAAATGAAGGGAAATAGGGGAAGATTCAAAAAATAAAAGTGTCACAATTTCAGGTGCCAAATTCATATTTATACCCATTTTTCTCATCAGCTAAAATTCAAGAAAGGCAGAAAGAAAAAGGTGCAAGGAAATAAACAAGGTGCTTAATGAAACTTACATTCCTGAGTATGGCTATAACATCTTCAAGAGAAGACAAAGCACTGTATGACAATTCTATATCTTCAGGAGATACAGACAAACCAGGAGGTTTTGGAAGTGAAAGAGAAATGCTGAAGAGTTCATCAAGAATCTGCACATCATAACAATTAATTCTACGATTTAAGAACAAGATAGCAATCTCCTCTTGGAAGTGAAACTAGAGGGCATGCATTTTCTTAGACCATTTAATATATCAGAAATCATACAAGTACTTAAGCAGAAATTGTGCTTTTCTCATAACAGACAAGACATCTCGGGAACATACTTGTGCTGATATTTTTCGAACTTCAGAATTTGTGTCAGCACAACGTGGAAGATACATTATTACCCTATCGCCTAAGCACAAAGCTTCACGACTTGGCAATACAAATGCAGCTGTCATCGAAAACAAAAATAAATATTACTTTTTGTGTAAAAGTATGGCAATGAGGTTTGTGCCAATGACCTCATGCAAACTATCAAAAACCCTTAATCACTAGCCCAATCCCAAGTGACATAAATAAACAATTAAATATACTTTATTATATGTAAATAAAAGATAGAATGCAAAGTTGTCCAATGGAACATATTTACATGGTAGCTTAGAGAAGTTCCCATATAGGGTACGGTCAATTTGCTTGTTATGTGCACAACTTCCATGGCATCCGAGTACACAATAGCCACTAACACAAACCATCCGAAACTTGAGAAGCATCTCATGGACTGCAAGACAACCTCTTCTTCTCTGATATTCAATAGCGGAAGAGACAAATTGATCGATTTGCCTCAGGATAATCATTAGCAGCTCTGCTCGACTTCTTCCATCCTCTCCACTAAATTTTATGTTTTAATGATTAGTACAAGTATGAAAACACATCTACATCCAAAGGATTATGTACCAGAAAGCTCAATAACTATTCGATGGATTAATTTAGTGATAGGAGCATTTGGAAAGAGAAAGACGAAAAATAAATATTATGTTTATAAGGTGCAAGATGAAGCACCAACAATGCATTGCAAAAGTGGCCCAGAATGCAAATATGAATAGAAAGAGTAACAACTTTTTTCCAAATATAAAAATGATTTGAGAAGAGCATTGAAAATACAATGGGAGAAGTGAGACAAATAAACCAGAAACTTAGGCAGGATAGTAAGAAGCTTTTTACTAAAATTACCCAGTAAGAAGAATTGCACATAGAAGAGTAATCAGGTTGTCTATAAGGGGATTGACAACTTCAACTGGGTCATTTTGTATCGCAAAGAATCCCAACGTGGCCTGTCAAATTCATAAGGAAATTCAGATGGCTGAAAATTTAAAATTTGCAAATACATTAAAAAAAACAAAATAAAAGGCCATACCTTCATTACATGATTTCTAGTTTCAACTGTTAGCTTTGGCTCCACAGAGACCAATGTAGTGCAGGCACTTATAGCAAGAGCCTAAATTAATTAAAAAAAATTGAAAACTTAAATATTATCGGCTTAAATTCACAAGTGGTTCACCTTTAGACACAACTCATTCAACATCATCCTATATACCTGAGTACGCAACAGTTCATTGTAATCAGCAAAGCCATCATTGTCATCTCGACCCATTAAAGTTAAAATATAATCAAGCAGTTGGTCCCTTCTTTTCAATGGAAATGGTGCACCACTTTCAGCAGCATTAATTACCGCATTACCTGTGTTGTCAGAATTACATCATGCTCATAAAATTATCAGGACAATATCAACTAGAGCACACTCATATCTATTTATAATATAAATAGGAGTAGGACTCAATTACAATTAAGACT
The DNA here is from genome assembly GCA_963573325.1 of Astragalus glycyphyllos. NCBI lineage: Eukaryota > Viridiplantae > Streptophyta > Magnoliopsida > Fabales > Fabaceae > Astragalus > Astragalus glycyphyllos. The sequence goes on from OY754312.1 coordinate 28,255,052, forward strand.
AATTACACCTAATTGATACTAACTAAACCTAATTGATATGACAAATCTATAACTAGTATTCTAACTCTCCCCCTCAAGCTAAAGCTTTCTAAGCTTTTAAGCTTGTTACAATAACAAAGCATTTTCCCACAAAACTTGAAACTAAATCAAGCATGGATATTTGTAAGTCATAACCAACATAAGTCATCATTGATATGATCCTCAACGGGAAGAGAAATTATCATTAATGATTTATAAGTTGGAAAGAGTCATCACAGGATGATCGTTGGTGGGAAGAGAAGTTACCACAGTATAATTCATTAATGAGAAAGGAAGGCATGACAAATAAAACCAGAAACAAACCAGCAGATCTGATGCTTGATGAGGAGAGGGAAAATGCGTCAAATAGTAGAGGTAAGAGGCTGTTTGAACTGCAACACGTCTAACCAGGGGCCCAAAACCGAAAGGTGATCACAGATCCTGGACCAGAAGAGAAAGGTGATGGAGGAAAAGTAGTTAAACAGGTGTAACTGAATCTGTTACTAACTCCCAGCTAACCAACAGATATTATTTCTTATTTCTTCTAAAATACACTTGTTTAACTACTTTTCCTCTATCAAGAGGCGTTGCTGGCAACGGTAACCTCGCCAGGAAATCTGGCTGGACGCGCCGTCACGCGCTGGTACAATGTCCAGAAAAAGGTAAAATCACAAATCGATGTTGTCCTGCGTGAGAGCTATATGATGGGACTGATTCATGGGCCTCGGTGTAGATCAGCGAATTCTGCTCCTGATGGTGGTGGTTTCACCGGAAACGATAAGCAAAAACTGGAAAACTGAAAAAGTGTTGCTGCAATGAAAAGGTGATAATTGAAATCTGAAAAAGGTGGTGCTGCCGGTAGCGGTAGTGAAGCACAGAAATAGGTCAGAAAGAATCTGCTTTGATACCATGTTGAATTTATGATTATGTGTGTCTACAATACAGCACACTCATATCTATTTATAATGTAAATAGGAAACGATTACAATTAAGACTAATTAAACCTAATTGACCTGAGAAGAGCACCCACAACAACAGGTCAAAACACAATCCTATCCCATAAATGTAGGCCTTCGCTCCAGCCAGATACACCATTTAACCAAAGAGCTAATTTGACGAATCACTCATATGTTTTAGTTAAACACTTTATTTATTTTTTAGTTGAATACAACAAAACACAAATATTATTGAAAACGTAAAATAAACATTATAAATCCAATATATACCGGAGGAGTGCTTTCAAATATGTAGTTTCTCTATCAAAGAAACGGATAAGTTGGAACAAAAAGAAGCTGCTGACGGGTTCATGGTTTTCGAAGGACGTCTTAGTGACGCTAGTAAAACGGTACGGATGACTAATATTGGGAATTGTATGATTGTACGGATAATGAACAGTGACAACAACGCTGCCATGATGAACAGTTCCAGGTGCGGTAGTACAAACATGCTGAATAGTGTTGGTGTGCGGACATGATGAATAGTGACACTGCGGACAGTGCTGACAGCCATGATAGTCAGAATCGCGATCCTATGCGATCCAACTCGTAGGATCGCGCGATTTTGCAGTTCTACTACCATTCTCTGTGCTCGATGAAGGACAGAATCGCGGATTGGTCGGAGGAGTTGGGATTGCCGATGAAAGACGTGGAATCGGTGGGATCGAGCGAGTCTGCAATCCAGTGCAAGACGGTTGAAGCACTTGGATTTCCCAGGTCGGGTCTGTGACCCAGTTTCTGAAAGTGAACCGTTTGGGTTTCTCACGCGCATCTTTTGAAAATGTGGTACTGTAAGTGTGTAACAGTTCATTTTACATTAACCAGTTAATTTTTCTCGCTCTTAATCTTCCTCATAATCCCAATTAAGCCTAATTTAACCCTGTTAATTTGCAAATTCCCTCTATTAATCTTCCCCTCTCTCATGCTGACTTCCTGTTTTTTCTGCTCTTTCTCTCATGCAGAGTTCTCAATTTCTGCTCTCTTTCTCTCTCACGCTGAGTTCTCTCTTTTTCTGCTCTCTCTCCTGTTTTCTCTCTCTCTCTTGGAGGCTGTTGGCATCTATGAATTATGACTATGTTAAATATCAACCTTATGGTCCTAAATGTGAGTCTTATTAAATATTTTTGGTGTGAATTGAAGTTTCTTTTACTTAATTATGTTGTTTTTAGGCACACACACACACACACACACATATATATATATATATATGAATCTTTATGCTTAGACATATGATTTTAAGAAATTGGTAGGATGTTACGATTCGTGTTACAATCCTCTGATTCACGATCTTGTGACCCCTCCCGGATCCTACCTAGGATCTCAATTCTAACTCCGTTGCCGACAGCGGAGGAGGATGGACCAGATAGACTTTGATGGATGGTACCTCTCTGTTACCATGTTAAGGTTATAGGTTTGATCTAACTTGATACAAAAGACTCTGCATTAATCCCGATTTACGGGGATACAAAATTCATAATCCTAATCTTAATCTATATAACAAAGTCAATCACACTTTTGCCACATGTCAACCATTGATGCCTTCCTTTTCCCATCCAAAACAAAACACAATTCTACCACCTGTTATTTTTTCATTATTATTTTTTATATTTGATTCAGGTTAAATACAAAAATTATAAATATCTGAGAAAACTTTGCATGTTGTCAAAATAATCATTTTCTATAATTTGTCTTTACGAATGTATATTTGTCGGAATACACATTGCATTTTCTTGGTAAATTTGATTACTTTTGATTCCTTACGGGGAAACATTACATGATGTCAGAAAGAAAAAAAAAACTTAATTTCATTATAAATGAATATTTAGCTCGAGTCTCGACTAGAAAACATTACTTGTTAGTATCATTTAATTTTATTTAAGCAGTCCCAACGGAAAAATATCATATTGTTTTTTAAAAATGCGTAAAAACATTTTGACCAGTGACAATGCATGGGTATCTTGCTAGTTAAATAGGGAAACCAGGAAACAATTCACAATAATAACCAAGTAATATATTCTTAAACGATATTATAAGTTATTCTATGATAAGAAACTAATCATATGAAATAATCTAATGATACTTTAACATAATATCAAGATATTTTAAGATATATTTCTATATTCTAACATATGTGAACAACAATGACGATCACACAAAATCACGAATGTTTTAATGAGAAGCAATCACAGAATTATGGCCTTCTTTGTTAGCACTACCGCACAAAATAACCACACAACTTCCACAATTATTCATTTTCTTAAGGGTGTAAAGCAGACCATTTAATACATAAAAGAGATACCACAAAAAAGGACAGTTTTAACGATGATAAGAAACAGCAGATGCAGCATCAAGGACCAATAATAAGTAAAATTTGAAAACATGATTACGAACCTAGTAAATCAATTGCTGTGATCACAGCTTGCTTTGCTATGGGGTGACGTACATGAAGAAGCCTTGAAAGCACGTTGGTGCCCTGCCCAAAAATAAATAATTCAATTTTACATATAACCACAAACATATTAACAGGAATGGAGAAATATACCAACGTTTCACCACTTGGAGAGAAAAAAATAATAATAATTAGGATTAATTTCAGACTGTTTTTAATTTTTTTATAAAGTAAAAAACATTCAAAAAAGTTATTAGTGTATATATATCATGTAACTACGTAGAAATGGGTCTTTCATATCAAATAAATGTTGAAAACACAACCAATTAGCACAAGGCCAGATTGGTTGCAAACAGGTTCCCCAACCGCGTGGTTTTGATAACGGGACATTTTATCCTGTAATCATGCCTGTCAAAATTTGGGTGATACTCACACTAGCCGTAGCTCCTTATTGACCATTGCAGCAGCTGAATGTGAACAATGTTTTTCTCAATATATTGGTAGAGGAAGCATTATAGGTGAAGTTTGAGAGGAATTAAGAACTTTTGATCGTATTTCCATCCTCAATCATTTGTTAGTTCACAACAGTATCTTGACATGAACTTTGGCTTGTTTTGCAAGCCACTAACAACACTCGACAAAATTGTAACTCCTAACTAATTCTGACAGATATTTATTAGAAACTATAACAAAATTTAACAGCTCAGTATATTCTAGAAAGTTCACTAAAGCCTCTATTTTGACATGAGCTTTGGCTTCTCTTGCATCATACATTAAAACTGTACTCAAAAACACAATTGACTATGGTTCCAATCACACCCTCTTTGGTTCATTTGTATCTGATCTGAAATCAAGCAAGACAACAAAAGATAGATACTTGTGCAAACACAAACTTAAAAGCAGAGAGAAAAGATAACCCACAACAAGGGCATTTATTCTGGCTTCAATAACTGTTGACGGCGCATACTTTGCAGCATATCCATACATTAGAGCCAAAGCAGCATGTATGTCGTCGGACTCTTCTGTTCGGAAACTATCAGAAAACAATGACAGTATCCTGCAACAGACAAAAGTACAAACAGGCCAGACAGATTCCGAATCAGTTTCAATCTTGTAAAAGGAAAATAATCATTCAAAGAGCATATGGATGTATGTACTTTTGTCATGTTCAAAAGCAAACTAAATTAACTATTCAACCCAAGGAATTCTTTGTTTTTCTACACTGTTGTCATGTTCTGATGCAACTTAAGTAATTGTTCAACCAAAGCATGTAGATCTTTACAAATAGGTTAGACAAAGTCTGAGTCTAATTGAATCAGAAAAGTAAAAGGAAAAAGACGCATTCTAATAAGTTTACAAATTGTAAGTACAAAGTCAGTAATGGACAGAGAGAAACGGTGATTTGGGCTGTAACAACATTACCCAAATTGTAAGGGGAATGAAAAGCAAGGGAGAAATGGTGGTTGGAAACAATGCATAGAGGAAAGGAAAATGCATTGATTGCATCAAATGAATGAGTAAGAGGGTAAGTAGACCCCTCGATGAGTCTAAAGTCCAATTATTATTATTAGTGGGTTAAATAATATTTTGGTTCCTTAAGTTTCATTTAGGTTTCAGTTTGGTCTCTTATGTGTTTTTTGTTCCAAATAGATCACTTATGTGTAAAGGTTACCCCAATGTGGTTGAGCTTTTTTTTTTGAAGTAGCCCCTTATGTTACAAAATCTATACTTCTGTGGTACTTTTATTTGCAAAATATGGGGCAAAAAGGGCCATATTTGTATAATTTTTGTAACATAAGGGACCATTTCAAAACATAAAAAACAAGAGGGACCATATTGGTAAACTCAACAAATAAGGGACCACTTTGGAAGTTGGAACTATTAATACATAAAGGACTAAATTGAAACTTTTTTTTTTTGTAGAAGCAATGCATAAAGGAAAGGAAAATGCATTGATTGCATCAAATGAATGACTAAATATTTGAAAGGGGGTAAGTAGACCCCTCGATGAGTCTAAAATCCTATTATTATTATTATTATTATTAGTGGGTTAAATAATATTTTGGTTCCTTAAGTTTGATTTAGGTTTCAGTTTGGTCTCTTATGTGCTATTTGTTTCAAATAGATCCCTTATGTGTAAAGGTTACACCAATGTGGTCCAACTTATTATAAACCTAAAATAAAAATAAGGGACCAAAAGTATAATTTAGCCTTATTATTATTCTACATTTTTTTTTCTGCTTAGGAAGACTTATGTACATCATTCCGTCTCTTTCCAATATCAGTTAAATTTAATATTAGCGATCGAGAGAACATTTCACTAATACTACAGCGATATACAAACTTAAGTTATGTTAGAAACTCCAAAGGCAGACTACATTTGGGAAAGAAAAGAAGGGGAAAAAAGGATTTTGGATTGTAACAACCTTCCCTACATGGAAGGAACGTGGGGAGGGAGGGAAGGGCGTGTAGAAGGAATCCCGTTAATCACTTTAGTGAGTCCCCCTGGGCCTATGGCAGGGCATTGTAGAACCAAGATATTTTGCATTTTTTATCTGCTTTCTTGTTTTTCAGTGATTCAGATCTGTATAACTACCGGTTATCCCTATTTTCTGTAATAAAATACCAGTTCCTATTTATTTTCTTATCGTGTTCTAAAATGCGGTGCATCTTACAGAGACACAGTTATTCAAGTTGCAAATAAAAAACATAAACTACATTTTGTCCTCTAACGTGAGATATACTGACCTATGATCGTCCAAAAGTAAAAATAGGACACGAAAAAGAAGAGGGGTGAAAGTAGATCATACGAGTGACACCTAAAATACTAATTATTAGGTCAGACCCAACAGTATAAAGTAACAGCAAGTGAAGGTTCTGACACATTCAGCTGGATAACGAGAGAAATCATAGGAGAGGATTGTTAAGTACTTATCCTATCATGTAATTGACACACATCTGATAATGAACAAGATAGTATTATCATGTGTTGGGGAGACAAGAGAGGGCATGTGAGGAAAATAATTTTCTAGTCATATTACTACTTTCTAACTCAGTCTTTGCCCTAGGGTAAAAATTACAAATGAGTAACAGGATAAGTGACATGATTAGCTTATCTTATCAACACGTCAAACAATAGATTGAAATAGGATATGATAAGCTTACCATATCCTATCCTGTTCTCCTTCCCATCAAACTGACACTCAAAGTTCAAAATACAATGAAATACATAAGGGAGAAGATTTGAAAAAAGACACATGTAAAAGTTGTCAATAAGTAGGATTTGTTTGGTTTCTGTTTCCATTATTTGTTTTCATGTCTCATTCTCACTTTTAATAATGCCACTTTACAATAAAATGTTGTTTCCGTTTTTTCCTATACAAATGTTTCAAAATAGGAAATAAAGTGAAAACAAAGTGACATTTTTGTAAATAGTGAAAACCAAAAATGAAAACAGAAAACGGAATGAAAAATTAGGGCCTGTTTGGTATGAAAAAACATTACGTTTTCATTTCTTATTTTCACTTTCGATTACAAAACTGTCACTTTTTTTTCAATTTGTTCCCTGCTTTCAAAGATTTGAACCATGAAAACAAAAACAGTTGCTGTCCTGGTTACCCGTACAAATCATTGAAATCAGAAAACACATTGAAAACAAAGTGGCAGCCGTGTAATTAAAAATACAACCAGAAAATATTTTCTCAAACCAAACCGACCATTATATTTTTACATGCATAAACATGGGTTTAGAATATGAGCAGATAAACCAATCCAGAAAGAGAAATATATACACTCAATCCTACTAGTCTGGCATAAACCTCTGAAATATGCTATGTCCAACATTGTCTAGAATATCCTTTAGCTTCTCCAACACGGTATCCAAGTGGGATGCAGCAACCTTATAAAAAAAAGTAAGTTAAGAAGCAAAAGGAACGGTACTATGCATGTAACAAGACTAAACATAAAAAGACACTGAATTACCAAACCCATTGCTTTTGCCAACCCAACCCTATTTGTAGGTATTGCAATGTTTGCCTGCTTATACATCCAATCTATTTTGTCGTGCACATAAACTCTGTCATTAACCTTTTGAAGCAGAATCCCCAAGCACCTGTGTTAAAGCTCAGTATCATTTTTCAGCCCCTTTCAAATCTTAAACACTAGGCACTTAGATTAAGCAGGCATTGAAACAAACTTGAAAATTTATGGTCCTTGTGCCAAATTTGGAATTCAGAAAAAACTAATGTGGTGTGTGTGTGTGTGTATAAAAATAGATCTGAACTACAGATTTGAATTAACAAAAAAAAATGCATGAAAGGCTTTAGAGGCTACTTGCTCGGCTGTGTTTTTGTACTTCTCATCTCATATTTTAGCAGATTCCCAAAACTGACATAACCAAATTTATACTTCTGGTAGTGTTAGAAATTGTTGTAAATAGTGTATAGTTTATCACTGTAATTATTTATTCGGCCCATTAATCAGGCCCGTAAGGTTTAGATTTAAAATAGTCTATCTAAATAGATTAGAAGTTGTACTCTAATTATATTTAAAATAATATTCAGAAATCTCTAAGTTATGTTATTTTTGTACCTAGCTCTCCTTAGTTTATTTATGGTTATAAAGTTAATGTCGCAGGAATTGATCAACCTGCACCTCTTACATCATTATCTCTAAGTTATGTTATTTTTGTACCTAGATCTCCTTATAATTTATTCCACTCGCAAAGTTGTTTCAACCGAGTAAGCTCACATGTAGTAAGAGCCATAGCTCAATATTCGACCTTTGCACTGGTGTACCAACAACTTTTTGTGTCTTGCTCTTCCAATGTGTATACATTTAGTTAGATACACATTGCATCCAACTCAGCCTTCCATGAGTGGACTAAACATATAAAGATTGTTTGTTATTTATTCGTGAAAAGGTTCTTTCTGGAGAGATCATTACACCTTTTGTGGCTTCTAATGACCAATTGCCAATCTTTACCAAGTCACTAAGAGGTCCAAAGATATCTTACCTATGTAAGAAGTTGGATGCATACGACATATATGCACCAACTTGAGGGGGAGTGTTGAGATATGAGATGATTTGATAGGATATGATAATGTAAATATTTTGTTGTAAGATAGGATAGAGATAAAGCTTTGGTTAGGATTTGTTTTTTGGCTAGGGTTTGGCTGTACATATTTCTTTTATAAATAAACTTACCGAGAGCTAGAGCTCAATCGCTCAAGTCATTCAAAACCAATTTCAGCCTCTATCTAATTCAAGTAATATAATTGTGAAGTAATCAATGTCTCGTACAACAAAAAGATATATTCAACATATCACGTTTCTATTGCATCTACCAAAGCATGTTCTAGGTTAGAGAATTGATACCGGTGAAGAAGTGCAGCATGTTCATCGTCGGATGTATAAAGTTCATAATGTTTGGCAAAAACATTTCCAAGAGACATAACCCAATCTGCATCTTGAATCACATCCAAAGATTCTGCAAGAAACTGCAATCCAAAATAGAGAGATGTGATAAAATAGCTTGCTGGAAGAAGAGGTTTGGATTTCACATATGCTTTAATGTCTAGGACAACAAAGTGGGCTGAATTAGCTCTGGACTAATCTAACATTATGCACTTTTTTACATCTACAATTATTTCATAGAAATGTTGCGTTTTTAACAACTTCAGTAACACACTATTATTTTGTTGTTCAATCAACTTAATTGAAAAGATATTTCAACTGAAAACGAACTAATGGATCCCAGCTACATGAATAAGAATAGCTCCTACATTACCAGAAAGTTTGACTTAGTGTCCTGTGCGTCTTATGAATAACAACACTCTGACAAGTGGAGGACAGGATGTTTGACAAGTCAATTACACTTACGTTTATTATCATGTCATCCCAAGTGTCTTGATATGATGGATCCTGCTTCAAGTCATCTGTATCACTGACATATGCCTTCATCTTTGGAATCTAGAACTTAGCATATACACAAATTAATTACATTTTGATTTATTAGAACCATCTCAAAATTGTAAGTGGCAAATGGAACAAGATAGCAGCAGATTATGAGAAACTATATTATAAAATGAAAGTATATTAAATCTTTTGCTGACTTATCAAAATTATGTTCCGGTTCTATAGATCCTAAAGACCTAAACTGTTTATCTCATCTAAAATGTTTCTAAAAGATCTGTGTCGTCACCACGGCCAAAATACTCCTCATAAAAACTTGGCTAATCATCCCCCGGGCTGGTTATTCGGGTTGAGTTAGACCCAATTTTAATAATCAGAAAGCCCAATAACAAAAAATGAAATTTCATGATCCGGTGTCTATACTAAACAGATGCACATTTAACAGTTGAGAATGCGAAAACATCATCAATGTTTATTTGCAGAAGTACAACATACTTCAAAAGTCATTTATAGTCAAAAACTTGACTGATTCTCAACCTTCAACAAATGGCTGATTTCAATCTGTTAACATAAATTTTTAGCACAACTGTTACCTCATCCTGCCAAAACAAATTGATATTTTTTGGAAACAGAGGTGCCAGAAGACATAGAACCTACAAAAAAATATATATACTTGTCATCCAAGGAAATACATGTATCTAAATAAACTTTCAAATCCATCGTATAATATCAAGTAAAATTTGAAAAGCAGATCCTGTATGCATGCATATTAAAGCTACCTCATTTAGTTTTACACTAGTAAAAAAGGAGAGCAAAAAAAAACTGTGTGCAATTCCTTATAACAGGAAGGAAGCTGTGCAATAAACTTGTAAACACGGTTAGGTTTTAGCCAAAAGCTAATAAGGGATTAGTAAATGTTAGTATATACATCACTGCAAGATTTTAAATTTCTACACCATACTGAACGACTTCTCTATGTCAGAATACATCAAAGAGTAATTCAACAACAAAAATGTGCAGTATTCAAAGATGGCATGAGCTCACTGTCAATATCTGGGTGGCCAATTGCTCCCTTGCTAGAGGATCATGTAAAAGAACCACAAAACGGGCAAGAAGTTCCTGTATCAACCATAAATTGTTCAACCAGATATGTGCAGAATACAACAAACAATGGCTCTTCTGAACCATTGAGAGTACAAGGAAATAAGAAAATTCAAGCAAAAAAATAAGACTACTAAGCAGAGAATCCACCTCAGCAGTTGGAATATCGAGACGCGTTTTACACTCACTCAACATATCATCCCCATAAGATCTATGCCGCCACAATTCCGAGATGCACCTGCAAACCTGTAAATGTAACAATTATGTCTTTGATTTGTTAGGGCAAGCCTCTGCAATAACGTAACTTTACTTTCACAGTGCACACATCGTAAAAGGATAAAATCGATCAAGCACCACAGTATTAAGTTCAACGTTCTACAATAATTACTAGATATAGAATTTTTACCATGGCAACAGCACCAGTATAGGTCCGTGGAATAATCATCTTCAACAGAAAAGGCCAAAGGATATGCTGTAAAGTCCAATAGCAATATAAGACTTTCTTGGGAAAATTAGCAAATAGGGATCACTAATAAGGTAAAATCACTACCATAAAATCAATCAGTAATTGAAAAAATAAAATTTACCTCCATTTCAGGAATCGTAATAGTTACCAAAAGGAGACCTTTTTCACAAACTGCTCTTAATTGACCAGGAGTAACTACTCCAATTTTCATCTGAAAACAAAATAGTAAAAATAGAGAGTTAGGTGTGCTCTCAAGATCATAATGTCAAATAGTGAGAACTCACACATGGAAATTCAAAGTTATGTATAGTACTAGCAATTTGTTTTTAAGGGTCAACGAGGGGGAAATTTGTACCTCTATTCTCTTATTTGGTGTGTTCTCAAGATCACTCTGATTTTGATCTGTTAGAGAACAATGGCGTATGAGATATTCAATGAACAACTCTCCAGATGAACCAACCAAGTAACAGTGCGAGGCCATAACCACGATTAACTAGAAAGTGGGGAAGACAGAGAAGACAAATAAATTCACTCCAGAAACAACTTTTATTATTTAAATATTAACAAAAAATAAGAGCAACAACAACAAAGGATAAATAGTTGATGACTTACCTCAGACAGTGCCTTACGAACACCTAAATTCTGCTCCTCCAACAATGACTTTACAGCTTCAACTAGTAGAGGTATTTTGCTATGCCAACCTTCAGATAGCCTTTGAATAAGAACTGTAGGTCAGCTGATACTAGATAATTACGAATAATTGTCAACGGGATAGGAAAAAGAAGAAACCTTGGCAAAAGATGTTTCAAAACGCAAAGTGAACCAAAAGTCAATGTTTCTTCCTTCAACCTGCATTTCTGGAAGCAGAGAAGACAGAAGAAGTAAGATTTTATATCAAGTTAAAGGAAAGGAAACAGAATCAGAATCATATTCTACTTGGGATAAGAAGAGTCTTCAAAAGAAACAAAGACAGATGAGAGAGATAAAATGCACTCCTCAATTGTCACAATACATGTAAAATATTATGAGAGTTAATTACATTTTAAGTTCCCAATTATCGGAAATGTCTGATTTTGGTCCTTAAAGTGTAAAAACTATCTTTTTTGTCTCCAGTGACTTGATATGTGCTACAATTCGTCGTTGATGTTTTGTTTTAGTCTCTATAATATATTAATATAATAATATAATTTTGTCCACATTTTAGTCCCTCTAATATCCTTTTCTCCATTTTAGTCCCAATCATTCAGGGACTAATTGAATATAAATCAAATATTATATGGACTAAAACCTAAAAAAATATATCATGGGGACTAAAACAAAACTAGGAGAACAACTGTAGCACATTGGAGACAAAAAAAAGTACTTTTTAAACTTTACGAACCAAAATCAAACATTTTCAATAAATGGATGACTAAAAACATAATTGACCCATATATATAATTATAAATAGAATAAATGTTAAATTAAAGAAAGGAAACAAAATAATAATCATATTCTCTTTGGGAAAAGAAGAACCTTCAAAAGAAAGAGAGACAAATGTGAAAGATAAAACGCATTTTTCAACCAGGAAAAAATAGGCAGGAATGCAAACTACCAACTTTATCAAGACTTAACACCATACAGATAAACTATAAAAATTTGCAAGTACTTACATTTACAAGGAACAAAAACAAATCATCTGGATACACCAAGCCAACTGTCAGAAAGCAATGCTGCACCTCATTATACATCTGTTATACATGATTACATAAGTTAAACATTGAACTTCTTATCTGGATAAAAGGAAAAACCTCCTCCAAAATGAACAAAAAAAGGTAAAGCCCTGAATTTTAGTGGGTTAATTAAAATAATGTACTTTAAATTAAACTGAGGGTGACTACACTCTTATTTGCTCACATTGGAGTACCCACAAGAAAATCAATGGAAGAGAGACTACTAGTACAATGTCAAAGATAATGTCCAGCAAGAACCACAAAAAAGTATAAAGAAAAAAAAGAAAGAATTATCTGTTAAAAAGAGAACCCAAAGCTTCTGCATTTGTCAAAAAGCAAAACTCTTTTATGTTTGTACGGAGGGTTTTGGAGGAAAGGGAAAGGGAGAGCTTCTTTCTCATTTCAAAATTAAGGAAACTATAAAATGTTTTTAGAAACGAATAAAGGGTGATTGCAACGTTATATGATCATTTGTCATTTTATTCCTTCATTTTTGTTAAAATCTCAAATATAGATCAAGATATACACTTAGAATGTCCCTCTCTTTTCTCCAAGACCCTCCATCCAAAAACATACCCATAAGAAATTATGCATCTAATATAAGGCTGATCTAAATTGAACAAGCAATACCAGCCACGATCAGCCTCCACTTTCATTGCAAAAGGCACCAAAAAAAAGTATACTAATCAAATCATTATGCTTCCTATTGGAATTGAACTCCAAGAAGTGTTAAAAATAATGACTAAATCTCAGTAAGAATACACAAACGTGAAACATAACCTATAGACCTTTGGACACTAAAAGCATGCACCACCACATTCAAGGGATTAAAAGGAGAGGATTGGAAAGGAATGAAGAAGAAACTTTGCAATAAAAGTGCAACAGAAGTTATTACAGAAAAATCTCAAACAGATCCAACAAATGAAACTGATAGTAATACCTTCAGTCCAACAGAGAAATCTGTTTGATCTTTGATTTCATTGTTCATAGAAACCACCGGTAGAAGGGTCACTAAAATAAGAGTCAAATCCTGCACACAACCGACAATTTTATTTGAATTTCTCAAGTCCAGCAAGACATAGATAAAGCAACTAAATACTGTCACGAACTATCCAAAAATGTAAAGCTATTGAGTGAAGGTATAGGAACGTTTTACGTTTAACACACGCACTGATGCAAGAGCCTTTTGAGCTTGAACCATGAATAATGCACAGACCCACTCAAGCATGTGCCAAAATGTAACTGCTATTTAAAAGAATTAGATATCGAACTCTACCACATTGTAACCATGTGTTTTATCCTATGGTGTGTTTGGAACACACATGATAATGACATGACAGGATATATATCATATTTAAATAACAAAATTACCCTATTGACACAATCACATATATTTTTTTTTATATTAACCTGTAATATTTTAAATTTTATAAACTGTCGAAAAAATACTAATCTTTTTTTTTGACAGAAAAGAAACTAAAAACTAAATACGTACAATGGCATCAAATACAAAAAATCGAGAACAGGGGAAATAGTGTAACACGGAAATAGGGAAATGGTAATAAAATAATCAATCAAAAAAAGTGAAAACACGGGATCAAGATCACATGGAAAAACAAGGGAAAAATGAAACATAAGCAATAAGAGTGAGATAACGGGGAAAAAATGAGAATAGAGTAACATGAGCAAAATACACATAACAGGTAAAAAAAATCAAACGAGAACTGGAAATAGGGGGAATAGGGAATTGCTAAAAAAAATAACATAACACAGAGGACACCACAACATGGAAATTGGGAAAAATGGTACAACAGGGAAAAACGAGAACTAGAAGAAAGGGCAGAAAAAACGAGAACAAGAAGAAAGGGCAGAGGGATAAAGAAGAGAAAAACACATCCAGAGAAGACGGTGAGAAGCGACAGTGGGAGTAGGACAATCAGAGCAAGACAGTTGGTTCCTCTTCTCTCCTTGGGACGCGAGAAGAAATGGAAAAAGGATGATTAGAGGCAACAGCCTCAAGCCATGACTGTACCAACTTTGGGCATCATATCAAGTTACAAGCAATGCACCAAACATTCAGCAAGTTGCACCATTTGAGGGTCCAAACCAAATTTTCATTGCTAATGGACAAGGTTCGCCAATGAATTCTTCCGGTTCCACATGGTTTTCCACACCCATTTACTTACAATTATTGCTTTTCTAGTTCTACATAATTTTCTTCATGTACCTTCCATCACAATAATTTCATTAGCTTTAGTAAATTTGTAAAAGAGACTCGATCAATTTTGAAAATCAGTCTGACTTTTGTGATGTTAACTCTCAAGATTCGCATAAAACCATTGTTTGAGTCGCAATTTGAGAAGCCCATAAAGGCATTCAAACTGACTAGGGAAGGAGAGAAAAGTAGCGACAAAATGTAGTTGTAGATTAGTTTTTGCAGAGAGATAATTAGATGATACAAAGTCAGCTAGCTACTAGACTATTTATAGAGCTACTCAAGCTTGCATCTTATGTCATTCACTCATCAGAAACTTATAACTAACAAACATAATCATCCTTCACGGAATGTTACAGTAGTGCTGTGGGAACTCGATATAATAGTGTCGAGATAGGTCAAAATGATCCCGCTCTGATACCATGCTGTAGTAATAGGTTTTAGATAAAGAAGGAAAGAGGAGAGAGAAGTAGAGACTTGGAACTGTAGCTATGGTCGGATGGTGATGATGATCCAAAAGACTAAGCACTAATTCTTATACTAAAATCAGACTCCTGATCCTAAATAAATAAGGAAACTAATCATGATAAAACCAACTCCTAAAGACAATCTAAGATACTCTAAGATAATCTAAGAAATTCTAGAGATAAGATTATATTGTAAGATATCTTTCCTAAAATCTAACAGATGTCTCACAATGTCCGAGTACAAGTCTAAGTGCTTCTAAATTTTGATGTCCTAGGCAATTATGCCTAGTGTAAGATGAAAATGTGTGTGATAGTGTTAAACAGATATTCAAATATGCCTATGTAGTTGTCTGTTCTCCCTCACCTTTGTGGGGAGAGGGGAAAAAACTTTGGTTGAGTTTCTAAGACTGCCAGATTTCACAGTAGTTTCTGAAGAAGCACTTACACTTTGTTTGGATGCTCAAAGAAATAGAAAAGAGAGAAATAGAAGAGAAATTCTAGATTGCTTGGATGAATATATTTAGTAAAGAAAAAAATACTAAAAGTTCTCTTTTATTTGAATGGGTAAAAAAATGAGTAGGAAAAAAAACTATAAATAGAAAAGGACAAGTTTAATTTTATTACTGGAATTTAAATTTTTAATTAGTTAAAATATTTTTTTAATTTGTTCAACCCAATATATGTTCTTTAATATGGTCAAATTGATAAAAAGGAAAACAATGTCACATAGAAAAAAATAAACAAAAACTGAACAAAGGTAATTGCAAAATAATGGATTATCTTAAAAACATATTGTGGTTCAATTAATGATATCAAACCAATTTTTTTTTGACGTCTAACTTTATTACATGCTTGTCAAAAAACATCATTACGTGGGTTTCATGACATATGCGCAGCAGTTGGTTTGCAATTTGCATAGCAGCAGGGAGAAGCCATATCCTCAAAAAATAGTAATGAGAAGTCACATATAAATATAATAAGAAATAAATGAATTTTTCGGCAGCAAGAAGGGAAGATCTGGAAAAACTGTAATCTTCCGCTCCTTTTCACAAAAGTTTTGCCTGTTAAGAAGAGAAATATTTTTAGTGGGACCCACCTCGAAACCTCTTTCTTTTCTTATTTCTTCCCTCTTCCAAACTAAAGAAATCTTCCACTTCTCTCCTATCTCTCTCTTTCTTAATTCTCTAAACCCTAAACCCTAAACAAACATACCGTTGAGCAAAAAAAAGCAGTTAAAACTCTTTTTCCATGACCATAAGGGAATGCAAGTATATATCAGATTTTGGACTTTCAAATAGGATTTTAACCTTAAGAATAACAAAGTAAAATTAAGAGTTATAAACAAGGCATATATTCATAGCATGTTTGAAAGTAGCATGGAGATCTGATTAAAGATACCAGAGAACCAGAAGTGCCATAAAGAAACACTACATACAAGGAGCTTTTATAATTTAAAAAGAACATTGAAGTACTCATTACCTCAAAATCAAGCATAGGAGGGCCACTTTCTGACAGTAAAGAGGCATTCAACAGATTGTGGAGACTACATGTAGCTAGAAAAGCAATGTCTTGATCCTTTTTATACCTAAAAGAAGCAAAAGAGAAATTGAGTCTATACTACAATAACTATTAATATTCATAAGTATTGTTGATATTTTAGTCTCATTAAAATGCACTCGTTAAATGAGAACACTAGAAATCTAGAAAACAAAATGTTTAACACAAAGCATACTAACAACAAAGGTTGCTGTCTGGAGCAATATGCACATCAATCTTACAAGTCCAGTATTGTAGGAACAAGCCTTGGCAAGGCTGCCTTTAATTGCGTTCGGGTTATGAGACCAACCATCTGCCCAAGTGCTTCCACCGATGCTACACGAACCTAAATCCAAATAAGTTGAAATAACCAAGATACATAAGAAGAGGCACTAAAAGTGAGTAAATAGAGCATCTAAATATAAATAATACATTGAAACACTTTGATTATAGAAGCACACTGTGGTCAGAAACTCAGAATTTATATCAAGTGACTTGAATTACGGTAATGGTTCATATTAACCATTACAACGGAAGTAAAATTATTGATTTTTGCATCTTCGATTATTAGTTCAATGAAAACATTATACACTACATAATTAAACCAAAGATATTAAGGGAAAATGTATTCAACATGCTATGTATGCAAGAATAAAAGAAGCGACATTATTAACTTTGTGAGAATTGTAGGTATACAGTTAGTGAACAAAAAGGAAAACAGAGAAAAGTGATGAATGGCAGTAAATTAAAATATGATTCATAGATTAATCGTGTTATAATGTCCTAACCTGAAAATGACTTTCGTAATAATAATTGGGGTTAGTGAACAAGGAATGGTGAATGGTTAATGCATATACCACGGTGTCGTAACTCATTAACCATCGACCGAACTTCATTAACCATGAATTTGAACGTAATTAACCATGATATTTAGGTGATCAAATATACATGTGGTAGATTATAATTGAACACCTAAAAATTATGGTTAATAACGTTCAAGTTCTAGTTAATGAAATTAAGTTAATGGATAATGTGTTGTGTTGAAGTCCCACGTCAACTAGAGATATGGCCTACATAATCCTCAAGAGGCTTGGGTAGTCCTTACTTTATAAGCCAGTTTTGTAGGGATGAGTAAAGCTCAAGCCCTAATTTAACATGGTATCGGAGCCTACCCTAAAACTACTATTGGGCCAAGATCTCTATTATTCCACCCATTTGTCCGTGCTCCAGATGTCTACTTCTGGGCGTGAAGGAGGGTGTTGTTAGAGAATCCTGTTTTCCACCCACATTAGCCTACGCTTCAGATGTCCAGTCTTGAGCGTGAGGGGGTTTGTTGAAGTCCCACATCGACTAGATATGCCCAAGTAACCGTTATAAGGCTTGGGCAGTCCTTACCTCACAAGTCAGTTTTGTGGAGATGAGCTAGGCGCAAAGCCCAAACTTTTACAAGTTGCAACACCTATTATATCCACTAACCAAATTCAACACTTCACTAACCAGGTGTATAAATTGCACTAACCAGTAAAATAGTTATTGATTTTGGTGTCCAAATTTGATGTTCAAATAACATTTTTGTTAAAAATATGACTGAAAGAAGTAACGTATTAAAATATTGTAACCTAATATTGATATCCATACTACTAATTAGGTGAAATACAAGTACCACTAGTATAAGCGGCCTCAGACCACTAACAATAACACTAATACCCAATATTAACCCTAATATCTTATTTCTTAACAAATTTCATGACTTGGAGTGCAAAGAAAATCATAATTACATAAAAAATATTTTTAATTACAAACACTTGGATAAAATTATAAACAAGGAGGTAGATCTCCCTCAAGAGAAAAAAAAACAAAAAACCAAGAAAAGATCTCCCACAGATATATTAAATATATTTGAAAAAAGAACTTGTAAAAGAAGTATTAGAGAGGGTTAAATATGTTTTTGGTCCCTATAGATATAGCGAATTTTGTTTTTAGTCTCTCTAAAAATTTTTGGCCACTTTTGGTCCCTACATTATTTTCCATTAGCACTTTTAGACTCTGCTGTTAGTTTTCACTAACAACGCTGACGTGGCATGGATTATGCGGCAATTTTTAATGTGCTGCCATGCTATGTTGGAGTCCACATCATTTGTTGACTGCCACATAATTGTACACACTGGATAATAAAAAAAGAACAAACCCATAAACTAAAATTAAAAAAATCAAAACCCAAGCCGGTCTTCTTCAATCTTCAGTCTTCAATCTTCAATCTTCAATCCGATCTTCTTCCTCTTCACTGGTCTTCTTCCTCTTTGCTGGTCTTCTTCCTCTTCCATTGCCGGGAAGCATTTAGATTGAAAATGGGTTTCAAAACCCTAAACCCAGATCAGATTCCATGCACTTCACTAATCTCCATGCACTTCTTCAAACCTCTTGCAAAACCACTGACCACCTTCTTCAAATCCAAGCTCTTCTCATCACTTCAAGTCTTTTCCATAACTGGATTTCTGGTTTTCGTGAAGAGAAACACATCCAAAAAGGTATTTCGCATTCTAGAGTACGAATAAAAACCGGGTTTTGATTTTCAGTGATAGAAGTTGAGTTTGAGGTTTATGATGTACAAAACTCTGAGAAGCGATCGTAGAGGGTGGTGGAGTTTCGATGAATCTCTCACATGGAATGGCAGATCTTGTTACCTTTAGGAATGTCGACTGTGACGTAGACCAGGTGGTTCACTAGTTAAATTTTGATGCTTTGCTTTGGTTGCGAGATTGTGTTTCTGGGTTTGTAGGGATAGGAGGAACAGAGAAGGGGAATTGGGAATTAGGGCTTCAATCTCATTTTCAATTTGTTGTTTATTTATTTTCTGTTTGTAACTTTGTTTTAATTTTGTTTTTTAATTTCCTACATGTACGCTTACTTGGCACGTTTAAATGATGGGGAATCAAACCCAGCATGCCAGCACATTAAAAAATGCCACATAACCCATGCCATGTCAGCGCCATTAGTGAAAACTAACACCAGGAACTATAAGTGCTAACGGAAAATAATGTAGGGACCAAAAGTGCTCAAAAAATTTAGAGGGACTAAAAAAAAATTCACTACATTTATAGGTCTTAGAATGTGGTTTGGGGCCTAACTCAACCCTACAAAACCGGCTTGTAAGGTGAGGATTGTCTCACACTTATAAACTCTTTTGAGGCCATATCTCTAGTCAATGTGGGACTTGGATTTTTCCCAATACACCCCCTCACGCCCAGCACTATTGGGCTTGGTGCGTAGATTATAATGGTGGGTGGCCCGAAGGATCTAGGATTGGCTCTGATACCATCTTAGAATGTGGTTTGGGGCCTAACTCAACCCTACAAAACCGGCTTGTAAGGTGAGGATTGCCTCACACTTATAAACTCTTTTGAGGCCATATCTCTAGTCAATGTGGGACTTGGATTTTTCCCAATAATAGGGACCAAAAACATATTTAACCCTATTAGAGATCCATATAAGCAGTCGAACACAAAACTAAAAATACAATAACATGTTCATGACAAACCTTTAGGTCCCGTGAAGCTGCCCAAACTCTCAACAAAAGCTCGAAAGCAGAATTTAGAAATGACCTGCACTACATAGAGATATCTCTCACACTCAGACAAAATATATAAGAAATGGGATGCCCTGAATCCAAAAAATTAACTAGAAGACTATATACTGATCTCACATGACATCACCATCTAGCAGAAAATGTGAAGGAAAATCTATACTATATTGCCAAGCAGCTTGACACCAACACTTAAATGCTGCAGACAATAACAAACGATGAGTTAAATATAAATAGACCACATATCAATAGCAATAACACCATTGAGAAAGGTTAACCAGAGTTTTCCTGATCCCCGCACCATCAAAAAAATGAGGGCATAAATTGAAGCTATAACTAATAGCAAAAGGATCATAAATTTATAAAATGTATATTTGCAAAGAAATAAATTGTTGCATTGATTCATCAGTAGAA
The DNA here is from genome assembly GCA_963573325.1 of Astragalus glycyphyllos. NCBI lineage: Eukaryota > Viridiplantae > Streptophyta > Magnoliopsida > Fabales > Fabaceae > Astragalus > Astragalus glycyphyllos. The sequence continues at coordinate 28,275,861 of OY754312.1, forward strand.
ATATATCACATTATCCACCATTACCTAGAATGCATTTTAAAAAGAGTGCAATGAAAATAAAAGTATCATAGTTGAAATTCATGAAATACTCAAATCAGTTACACTCAGATGTCAGACTAATTGACCTGGCTGTCAAGTATTAGTAGTTAAGAATCTGAGTCTGATTCGCATTATGAATGTGACAGAGTCTGTACACCTTAGTTAGTTTCATTTATCTATTTCTGAATTAGAAACTCTCTCTCTCTCTCTCCTTTTATCTTGGTTTCAATTACTTGCCAGTTCTTAATTCCCAAGAGACATGCCCCAAAACCTAGTTAGTACAGCCAAAAATGTTCATCTCAAGGATAAATTAGACAACTCTAACCAAACATTACCGTTCATTCAAGATATTAATCTACAGTAAATTACATCAAGTTAAAACATTCTTCTTGCCAAGGTCTTGTCAAATTTTCAAAAACTACCAGATGCTCTGTCATTCGAAATGCTTTCTTGAGCTGTTCATTGTGCATATACTAGGGTCAGTTAGTTGCATGCTTATCAATAAAGCTTTGCAATTTATTATGAGACAAATGGTATAAATGTGTGAGAAGACAGATAAAAATAGAAATCATGAGGGACTGTAGAAGAGAGAGAACAGCAAATGTTTCATTTACTACTAAACCTTTAGTGCGAAAGCTACTTTTCATACTAATCAGCATTTTAGTTATCTGCATTAAGCTGTCTCCTTCTTAATATGGTATGAAATTCACAAAACAAAAAGGTTATTTCACAGGCAATTAAGATTGGCCATGCAACTTGAACTGATGAAGACAAATCGTCACAAGATCAAAGATAATAATATAATATCACATATTACACATCCATCAACAAAGCAACAGAAAAATCACCACACCATTTGCAAAAATTGGCCGGTGCATATCTCGCACATTTCCAAGAATTGGCAAAATTCGTGAAAGTACACCTTTCCAACGGGGAATGAACAGCAAGGCTGTACCAGAATTAGTAGGAAGAAAAATATTAGTATTTACCACAGAATTTGAACCCAACCCCCCACCCCAGCAAAAGAAGTGACGGCTGCAAAATAGTAAATGAATTACTAACGACTAGTAGAAGCAAATTCTGCAAGGATTTGAACCATAGCTTGTAATGCTGAATTTGTCCCAGATAAATGAAGGAAAATTTCTTCCATCACCTGCATCACCAATTCAAGGGAAAGGGAGGTTAAAGAGAGCTGAAAACAAACTCAAAATTCACGAAAAACTAGAAGGGCAAAAAGATAAGTACATATATTATAAATAGAAGCCAGTAATACACCCAGTGAATTTATAATGATGGAGAGACATCACTTCAGTATGTTAATATTGGTATAAATTCCGGTTTGAAACTAAGGGCAACCACAAAACTAACTTATAAGGCAAGGACTGCCCAAACAACCTTATAAGCATCGCTTAGGCCATAATTCTAGGCGGTGTGGGACTAAAACACACCCCACCACACCCAACACAACGAAGGTGTTGGAGGCTACAACGAAGGCTGGAAACCCAAAATTGCCGCAATTAAGGCGGCTTTCCAACCGGCAGAGTATGAAGAAATTATGTCATCATCATATTTTAAAAATGACAAATACAAAAAAGGGTACAAAAAAAAAAGACAACCAGAATTAACTAGAAGCCTGGAAATACAACAGCAACAACAAAAAACAGGATAGTTTACTCATTGTAACTCTAACCATGAAATGCTGTGATTATTATAATAGTTCAGGATTGATTTCCAACAGACAGCATTGCAACTTGCAAGTATCAGATATAAAGTAAAAATTAGGGAGTATGCAAATGATAATCTAATTAGATTTATTTAACTGGTAATACTTGTCACCCTCTAGACCTGGAAGTTTGTAGACTGCCTTTTTTATCCTTCACTATTGAACTAAAAGATAATAATATAAAAATACCTATTAAATTAACTTTAAAAGTTCAAAAGAAAAAGAAAATAACTTACAAGATCGGGTAAATGTGACCCTATCGCAACAAGAAGGCTTGTTGCTGCCCGTTGCCAATCAGAATTGAGTTCCTGCAGAATATAATCAATGTGAATCCAATAGACCATGAGCTAACATACAAAATCCATTGAAGCTAACAATTAGAATATCACAAGATAGCTCGGATTACAAATGGAATACTTGCCCGTATCCATGCAACACAGGAGGATTCCAATTATGAGTGCAAGAAACAAACGGTCATTTCAAATAAATATTGAGAAGACAGAAAAGTCGTGGTCATGTAGAACAATAAACCTAAAGTACTCTTTTAAGTTCTAAGTCTATGTTTGTAGTCTTGTTGATACTCTGAGAAGTAAAGGAAATCTTAATATTGGATAATTATTAGGAAAAGTATCAAATGTTTATACTGATGTTCTATTAGACCCAACATAAGCAAACACCCTGAGAGTATAAGGAAATTAATTTGTCTAAAGTTAATATGTAAATTCCTTCAGAAACCAATCCTCAGGAATCAGATGGGTTGCTTTATAAGGAAATTATCTTTCAAAATTCAAACCACAGTCAATAAATAGTCACAATCCACTTAATCATTTTTTACCTCTTCTACTACATAGGACGAAAAACAAAATTATAATCACCTTAGAAGATATCATCTCAGAGGTAGCAATCTTAGCAAGTTTCGCCATGAAAGCAGAATCAACATCTCCTTCCTCAAGAGCTCGAACTCCATACGCCATCACTTGAAAAACTCCAGCCATGTTGCCAAACCGCTAAAACACCAACAAAAAAAAAATGAGCAGCAAAATTTCTGCATCTAACCGTAACGAAATGCTAAGAGTGTGTAGAATCGTCACCCGACGTCCACCACGAGAAACCGAAGCACAACACTCGAGAACAAGAATAGGATTCCTACAAATCACAAAAACGTAATAATGTTCAAAATTGAACCGAAACTGAGCGAAGTAGAGAAAGAAAAAGTGATAACGGTGATTGATTACAGTGCGGCAAGGTCCTGGAGAGAGGACATGGAAGCTTCTCTGACGGAGGAAGAATCATCAGCTAGTAAGGTGAGAAGAACCTGGACGGCTTCTGCAAAAAATCGAAACGGCAATTGAGAGATCAGAAGAGGAATTAAAGAAGCGAATCGCATTTGGAGATGGAGAATTAGTAAGAGAAGAAAGTACCTGGTGCAGGAATTGAGGCTGAAGAAGCCATGGAAGATGAAAATGCAAGAATCGGAAGGAATAGAGAATGTGTAGAGGAGCATAAATAGAGAGGTGTCTCTGGGGATTTTCCCCGTCGTGGACACTCAGACACTGTTGCGCTGGTTTTGTGTCCTCGTGACAGGAAATGCTCTTTTTTTATTTTTGATTAAATAAAAAAAAAGCGATTTTCTCTTGTTTTTGCATAATTAACGAAATTAAAACCGAGATGAATGATGAATAATAAATTAATAATGTAGTTTTCTTTTAAATGAAGTGTCCCAATGTGTTACAGACTTGCAGCAGCACCTAATAATTAGTGCCATAATTATTTAAGATTTTTTTTTAGAATAGACACTTAATGCATTTTATTTATAATCAGAGCGGTAATACATGCACTTAGAATTGATTATCTAAGATCATTAGTGAGTAAACTTTATGCATGATGGTAAGTAAATAAGATAATCTATCATTTATTCTAAAAAAAAATATCAATCGGTAAAAATATATTAAGGGCTCGTTTTCAGATTAAAAAATAAGTCATTTTTTTGTTATTTTTTATATGATTTAGAGATTAATTTTTAAAAATTTTAAATAAATAAAAAGTAAAAGTTATTTTGAATTTGTGCAATATATTAAAATTGTATTTTTAAAATTGATTTTTATGGCTTTCAAAAAAAATTGATTTTTATGAAAAATACTCGAAACACCCCTCATTTAAAGTAGTTTTAGTTTTTTTAGAATTTATTTTTTTAAAAAATAATGTATAACAAAAAGATACAACAAAATTTCAAAAAGTCATTACTTTAATAATAAAAACTGATTATTTTTCGAAAACAAGTGTAACAAACAGGCCTAAACATCAGCAGGTGTCACAATATAGATTCAAGTCTTCACAAACACCTTACAACTCAACTTCAAAAGCACTGCAATTCCCAATCCTTTTAAAAAAACTACAGATCCATTAACCCCACTGGTCCTGAACCAAACCACCACACCCATCCAAACCAGTGCTCGCCTTGCAAGCACCATTAGTGTTGAGACTAAGCCAACCCACTAGAGGTGGGTTCTAACGTACATCCACCCATGACCTAGCCACTGAATACACCAGCCCATCAATCACTAGAGCATCTCTATAATTAGAAGTTTGGCGCAAAATGACCCTCTAGGAATGGAGAGGTTTGATGAAGGAAGAATCACGACTCTCTTTATTTTTCCAGGTCCATAAAGAATGACAGGCTATGACCCAAATATTACACCAATCTAGCCCATCAGGAGCACAAAAGGCTTGGGAAAATTATACTTGCAACGAGACCACCAACAAATAAAAATCAGCTCTCTTTTCATGTTTGACCAAAGCAAGCCAAATTGAAGAGGCTGCTGCAATTCCTTAAAACATGTATGGTGCTCTTAACTTCATTATTACAATGGTTACTATAAGGTTCGCACAACCCCATAGTATGTTTCCTCGATCTCGTTGGTAAGAAGTTTATCATGAACAACAACCCACATAGAGCTATGAATTCTTTCAGAAATTGATAATTTCTACACCTTTCTCCAGATCTCAATGTTTTCCAAGGCAGAAGGTGAGTCGAGCAAGGCATAAGTGCTTGAGACAAAAATATCAAGAGAGTTACATGGACAAGTCCTCACATCATCTTCATAATCAACCCTTGGCCAGAGAAGGGATTGAACTCACAATACGAGAGGGAACAAGCCAACGAAGGACTCACATTTCAATCACCATCGATAACAATCAGATCGCACACTTTGGAATCCAACAATTCGGCAGGCAGACTCACATTCCAATCATCATACATTGTTACTTTTATTTACCGTGTTTTATGCGTGAAATAGTTATTACCTTTATTAATGACTAGTTTCCGTCGAGATATTGGTTGGTCACGTTCAATTGAGTCTCCCATTTTAACCATGTTTTTGTCCACAAAACTCAAATAAGATATCTTGCTTAACTGATATAATGATAGTCTGTTGAGGCTAACTAAATATTGGTATGTTTAAGATATGTTGTCATATTTAATAAGTTTGACAATACACTAAATGTCAGGTAAAAATTACGACTCGATTAAGTGTTAGAATTATAGTTCTTGGTACAAATGGATGGAGTGAGTAAAATGAAATATCACAAGTTTAAATTCGGACATGTTGGGTCCACACAACACTTACTTGTGCTTGATCACTAGGTTATGTTCTCAACAGAGTCGTCTCAAACAATTTGGAGGCCCTGTTCAAATTTTAAAAAGTGGGCCCTAATTATACTTTTATCGAATGAACCACCAAAACCTTAAAACAATTTATTTAAATTTTAAATAATATCTCAATACAATTTTAAGCTTGGTATACTAACATTCAAACAATGGAGATGATTTCTTTAGGAGAAACTCAATTTTTGGGATACTAATTGTATATTTTTATATTAAACTCATGGAAAAACTAATGCATTGAGTTTCTCTTTAAAAGAAAAGAGTATATTTTTATATTTAAAAAAATATAATAGCTATGGAGAGTACCAATTTTTTTTTGAACGGAATTAACTCAAGCCATTTCATTAATCAAAATATTTGTAATACAAGATGGAATAGAAAAATGAACTTGGTGACTAGCAAAAGATTGAGCCGCCCTAGCTAAGCTATGAGCAACACAATTGGCTTGTCGCTGAACAAAACTGAGAGTACAGTTATATAAATGTAAAAGAGAGTCATGGCATGTGGAGATAATTACTCCAAGTATCGTAGGTAGCCCGAGTTTTCCTTTGACTGCGTCCACCACCTGTTTACAATCCAGCTCAATATCTGTTTGGTACAATCCCATCGTAGGTAACCAACGAAGAGCCTCCAACAACCCGAGAGCTTCAATCTCCGGAGGTGATAAAGAGCCATAAATCCACAAAGTTTTGGCTGCAAAGAAAGAACCCATATGGTCCCTAACACAAATACCGATTCCACACCGATTATCACAGTCAAAAATAGCTCCGTCAATGTTGCATTTGAGTCGTCGAAGGGTCGGTTTCTGCCACTGTACTACAGCACCAGCTGGTGCGCAGCATGAAAGTTGCGCGATTCAGCCACCCAAACACGCGCCTCATGAGTAGAACCCAAGACTGGTTTGCGGATATCCTTCCACACTAAATCGTTGCGCCTCTTCCACAAACACCATAATATAGCAGCCACATCAATAATAGCATGAGAATTTAATTTTTCTAGCAACAGAAACAATAGCTCCGTAGCTCCTGTAGCTGTGTCATAGTGGTCCGAAATTAAACTCCAAATTCCAGCGCTGCCACACTTCTTGGGCTGATGGGCACCCAAAAAACAAGTGTCGTTCATTCTCCGGTAGCTCATTACACATGGGACATATATGTTGACAAGGAACACCTCTCCGACGTAACTGACATCTAGTTGGAAGACACCCTCTAGCTATCCTCCATAAAAAGATTTTTAATTTATGCGGTACTTTGAGAAACTAATTAGAATTCCAATTCCCCGCAACTCTCAAGTGAGAAGAGTCCACAAGATGTTCCATAGCATGATAATAGGCAGATTTTACCGTGTAAGAACCATCACGACTAAACTTCCAAATCATCTGATCCTCATGAAGAGCTAAGGACCGTGGTATGCTCAATATACTCTTGGCATCCGTATTATTGAAGGATGCATTGATAAGAGGGATATTCCATGCCTCATTTGAATTATCAAGCAAATCAGAGACAAAAAATAAATGAGTATTAGGTGGCCTAGGAGAAGTAACATACGCATTTGTAGAATTTCGAAGCCAAGGATCTTCCCAAATTCTAATGTTTGAACCATCACGAACTCTCCATCTCAAACCTTCCTTGATGACTAACACCTGTGACGCATAGATGCTACGCCAAACAAAACTTGGGTTATGGCCTAAAGAAGCCCCCAAAAAATCCCCTCTTGGAAAGCATTTTGCTTTGAAGACCCGTGATATAATAGCATCTTGGTTGGTAAGAAGCTTCTAACCTTGCTTCTCTAGCATAGCCAAACTGAATGTATGGAAATGTCGAAAACCCAATCCTCCATGTTCTTTGCGCATTGCAAGCTTGTCCCATCTAAGCCAATTGATCCTTCTACCTTGACTCTATTTTTTTAGAAAATCTTTTTAGTACAAAAGCAGATAGTTGCAAATGGTTATGATTTTTTATTTAAAAAAAATGTGTTTGTATCTAGACCAGTACAACCAGTACCTATGATACTGTACCTAAGTGTTCCCCCATTAAACTATCCAATATCTAAAAATACAAATTTATATAGATAACAGCGGAAAACAAAAATCAAAATTTATGCCTCAATGATTATCTTCAAGGATTTTTTCGTATACAAATTTAAAATTTAACATAATGAAATTAGAAATTAGAAATAAATTATAGTTTAGAGGGAACCATGTCTTCATCAAGATTGATATCACACTAAAAATGTAAGATATCTCATAAATGAATTGCAGATTTTTTTAAAAAAAAGATAAAACTTGTATTAAGTTGCTTAGGTGAAGTTCATTATGTTCCTCACTAAAAATAGGTTAAAATAATCATCAACTATTTTTACCTCATTGTAGGTTGTATCTTTCTAATAGGTTTTTGAGTTTTATTACACAATTTTAATGAGAAACATGACGAACTTAACCTAAGCAACCTGACTTAAATTTTACCCTTTAAAAAATCAGAATAGAATAATTTCTAATTTTTCCCTAAGTTTAAATGTCATTTTATTTTCTGTGGGATGCATATTAGGTTTTCTTTTATATTTTCTAGTAGTACCCGATGTTTCCTTTCGTCTTTTATTGTTTATTTCACTCAGTTGGCTGATCCAAGTCCCTGCTTATCATTTGGTCTTTTTTATCTTGTTGGTATTAATAACTTTATTACAAATCTCCCAAAATTGAATAAGACACGCATATGAGACTAAATATTTTGCAAATCATTGATAACACTTATCGCTGTGGAAGACCAATAATACAGATCAAAATGGTTGAGGAGACATGTGCGTTTCATCATGGATAGATAATGTTTCCTTTACAAGTTAACTTTTTTTCTCGTTCCTCTTGTCAACAAGATGTATTTTAGAAAGTTCACAATAAAACAATCCAATATGCCACCAAGTCCATAACAAATTTTTATCAAAGATTAACTGCATTCGAAACTTTGAGTATTGTGTATAGTCTCTCAGTACAATGCTTTAACAGATGTCATCATGGCCCGAAATTGAAAAAGACAAGCATATGAGACTAAATATTTGGATGGAGGGTCTCCCATACTTATTGTTCACCTCTTAGGAATTAGATATTGGAGGGAGAGATACCAAGGATGACCTCGGATTTCACCCCAATGTCTCAAGTTCGAATATTAGATGTGATAAAAAATTTGTTGAGACGGAAGGACTACACACAGACTAGCAAAGTTAGATACACGTGGCCAGCCAAGTTTCCCGACGTAGATTAGTCATCAAATTGGAAATGACTTATATTTTTATCTAAATTAAAGAAATTATGAAATGTTTCTAAAAATAAATAAACGGTGGTTGAGATGTGATGTGACTATTTATTGTTATTCCTTTAATTTTTTTAAAATTTCATATATATATATATATATATAATATGAATCAGAATATATTGACGTTAACTTCATATAGAAAATGAAATTTATTAAGCCGACTCTTGGATGATGTGATATTATCCTTATGATCATGTATACCAAATCCCATCACACTACTTTGTTTCAATAGCTAAAATGTTATTTAAAAGATAAGTAAATGTGTGTTGCTAAATAACACACCTATGAGTAGCCACATTTTTTGAAGTTTGATATACTTGATCACGTGGATAATATCACATTATTCAACGGTCGGATTGATAAATTTTATTTTCTATATAAAGTTTTTTTCTATAAAGTTTCTATATAAAGTTTTTTAAAAACGGTTTTCTGTTTTATAAAATTAACCAAAACAAATTTGTTCTTTTATAATGTTTGAACTAAAAACTATGTTTAGAAAGGAAAATCAAACATGTTTTTAATTATTTTTCCATATTCCGAAAAGAGTACCTTTATTTAGTACGACAACTTTGTTGTACGAAATGTCAGAACTCCTTACGTGTCACCTTAATTATTATAGTAAAAAGGAATTTGAAAATTTGTTGTTGGAGAAAAATCAAGAGGTAGTGGGATTATGGAAGCATTTGTTTTTTTCTTAAAACCATCGGTTCGTACCAAGAATCATTTTCCTTCCGAAAATAAAGAAAATAATTCCTACCTCTTAAGGTGTGTTTGGAAGTTTGGAGGGGAGGGCATGCATGCATGAGACTTATAGTGTTAGTTCTTTAGTGATGAAGAGAAAAATTATCTCCCCAAGCCTCTCTAAACCCCTCTCCAATTTATTTTTTGAGCTCCTCCAAATTTGGGAGATTTTGGAGGGGTTAGAAAAATAAACTAGGAGAGGAATTTAGAGAGGATTAGGGGATAATTTTTCTATTCATCGCTAAAGAATTATCAGTATTAGTCTCATGTTCTCAATTCCCCTCCTCTCCAGGCCCTCAAATACACCCTTAATCAATTATTCAATCTACCAAATCTGCTGTTTAGATTTTCTTCTTCTTGTATTTTTCAATGAATACTTTTTAATACTAAACACGATAATATATAATCATCCAAACATTTAGTATTTGTAATATCCATCTTTTTACATCTAATTTATTTTTATTACTTTGATAGACTTTTTTGTCAATTAAATTTCATTTACAAAATTTTAATTTAACTTTTTTTAATATTCAAAATGATATTTTGAGTTTGAAACCTATGTTGGTTGATATGGTGGAGGATTGCTGGCGCTGGAAGTACTCAGCAGATGGTATGTAAACCACCAAATCTGCTTATCATATGTTATTGGGAGATAATATTATGTCTTAGTCAACAAAGAATTGGACTTGAATTTGGCATCTTAGGACTTCTTCCAATATTCAATTCATTGTATGGCAGATTTGCCATGCTTCACTACCCACCCGAGATATGTTGCATAGAAGAAATATTGCGGTCACAAACATTTGCCCTCAGTGTAATGGAGAGGTAGAAATGCTGCTTCATTGTCTATTCTGGTGCCCTTTCTCTCTTGATATTTGGAGGATTTGCTTTGAGTCCCTAAGTTTTCTGCCTACTCTAGGTTGCGACTTGTTCGATTGGATCTTTCAACAGGTGGAGAGTCAAGGTGTGCTTGTTCTCATTGTTTTATGGAAGTGTTGGGCTCGGCATAACAGATTCCTCTTTGAGGGCGCGAGAACTCCCATTTTTGAGATTGTTGCTGAGTGTCAGGCGTTGCACCGAGACTTTGAGAAGGCGTTCATGCAGGTGGATATTCCTCAAAAAAGATCGAGTTCTGGACTTCGTGTTGCTTGGCTGAAGCCTCCTGTGGGTTGGATAGCATTGAATGTGGACGATAGCGCAATCACAAATCCGGGTCCGGCTGGATTCTACATGCGGAGATTATGGCTTTGTTGCATGGTCTTTCTTTATGTTGGAATAAGGGCTTCCGGAGAGTACAATGCTTTACCGACTCTCTAGAAACTATTCGTTTGATTAATGAAGCTAACATCTCCTATCACAAGCATGAGAATGAGAGAGCTTTGGTGCGAGATTATTTGAAGAGAGAGTGGGAGATTCAGATTCATCATTCTTATCGAGAGGCAAACTTTTGTGCTGATTGGTTCGCAAAGAAGGGAGCTCACGATACTTCTTCTCTCATGTTGTGGCATTCACCTCCTGTGGAGCTGAGTTCTTTGTTGCTTGTTGATGTTTTAGGGACTCAGTTTGTGAGGCCTTAATTTTTTGTTTTATTTCTTTTTGTAACCAAAATTTTTACTTTTTTTATATTTCACTCATGCATTTGACGTGATACTTAGTTAAAAATAAACATACCCTCTCTGGATTATTTTCTCCCAAGAGAGCGTATGCAAATTAACTTGCATTGAGACAAGCTTATCAAAATACAAACTTGCATTGAGACCATACATGAACAATTTATTATGATGAGTTCGCAAACTAAACCCAACAAAACAAACAGGTACTAACTGCATCTTTTATCGGACAACTAATCTGGTATTAATTCATTCATACTGTCATACGGTTTTTACATATAATAATGAAATAGATAGACAAAGGGTATGTCTGAGAGTTTGGAGGAGATGGAGGGATTTATGACTGAGTAGTAATATGGAGAAAAATTATCATCTAAATAAAACCCTCCAAAATCTTCTTTTAATTCATTTTTGAGTTCTCCTAGCTTTGGAGAGTTTTGGGGAAATTAATATAAAAAAATTGGAGATGACTTTGGAGGGTTTTGAAGCATACTTTCTCTCAAAATTACTAGTCATAAGTTCTTCTCTAACTTTCCTTTCCATCAAAACTCCCAAACACACTAAATAATGGGGGGAGGTGTTACAAGGCTAATGGCAAGAGTAGAAGCAAAATTTTGAAATATGTATTCACTATTGTTGTAATTAAAAACAAGGGAGAGATGGAGAATCATTAACCCTAAAAAGAACAAGAGAGACAGGATAACCAACTAGAGCTGTTAGGCCAGAAACGCTTGAAGATTCGTTACTCGTAATCATGGACAAAAAGGAGAACCAACTGGAGGTGCAAGGCCAAGGTGCCGCATTATCTTTAACCGTCGAGCACTTCTTTCTGATTTCATCTGAATAGTCACCTCCTGGAAAAAGTTATTCATTTTATGTACGTGAGAAATAAGTTCTAATAGTGATCATGCCATAAGTTTTGAGTTAGCAACTCACATCAAAATGAACTTTGGGTTTACGTTCCCTTTTCCCTCTTCTTCTCTCTTGAAAATCATTGAGTGTTCTGCTTGAGCTAGGCGAAGTGTATTTACCTGCTCAAACCATAAATCCATATTGAAAGCAAAAGGAGAATCAGAGTAAACCATTATAGGAGAGCATAGGAAGTATCCATCAAGTGTGTCTGCTCACACGGGTGCACGTGCGGTGGTTGAAGAATACACAAAATACACATGGATAACAGACAACATATCATGTCAGACTTTTTCGAAGGGAGTGATCCGAAAACCCTTTTTGTTTGGTTAAGACTGTAATTGCAGATAAAACTTGTGACCATCATATCAACGTCAAAGAGTTAAATGTTTTTGGATCAATAAAATTCGAGTACCTGAAGAAAACAATCATTCGACAGATGAATCTATGGCACAAGAGGTTTTTCATTACACAAACAAGATTGGAGCATATCACTTTTGGTTAAAAACATAATTCCATTAATGCACTAATATAAAATTGTTTCTTCTTAATTATTAAATGCTTCTATGCAGCCATAGACTTCCTGTTCCAAACCATTCACTGCACAACATTATTCAGAGTAAAAATCAGAATGTACCAGATGAACGTTCTTGCTGATTAGAGTGGGCAGACGCAGACCTATCAGGACTCAAATTTTGGCAAGAACCAAGTTGTGCCTTTCTCTGTAAGGCCTATGGAAAATGAAAAAAAAAAATCAAATTAGAATATAAATTAAAAACCTTAACAAGAAATGAGAAGAGAAAATTAGAGAAAGATAACAGAAATTGTAAAATTTATTGTAGCCAAACATGCTCAACATACTTGCTTTAGAGCCTCTTGAAAATCATTTGAAGAGTTATTGCTTCTTTCTTCGAAAGACTGCAATAAAAATCATGCATGGTCATGAGACAATGACGATATAGTTTAAGCACACGTGTGAGTATAGTGTAGGATAGTGGGACTGTAGTAGGATAAGCACAACTACATATACGGTTATCAGGTATATTATATACCTGATACTGTTTCGGTTATCAATTAATAACATTGTAATCATTCAGATCAGAAGGACTCCCTCCCGGTCAACAAGGTTTGCCAATTCATGGGTGCCCCTCTGGATTCTCAGTTTCTCATTGGTCAGCTGTAACTAACTCAGAGAGTTAGTCACAGTAAGTGTAGGATAGTAGAGACAGGGTGTAGGATAAGCACAATTATATATACTTGGTAACTGTTTTAGTTATCAGTTAAGACCATCCTAATTTCTAAGCATTCGGATAAGATTTACAGTTTCTAAATTCCCTCTCTCTCTCTCTCTCTCTCTTTGTTTCTTTCACTCTCAATAAAACAAACAGCCATAGAACCATCTCCTTTACGATTGTTGAATTACGGCCTGTATTACAGAACTTTGAGTTAACAACACCTCCAAATTCTCCAACAACCCAAATCTCAACAAAATTAAAAGGGGAAATTGAAAATGAAGGGTATGTTAGAATTACAAGGACTTGCATACAACTCCAGAAACAATACACTTTAAAACGCTATTTTAATGTTCACTATAGAAGTGCAACAAATTGATTCCCACCAGGTGGCTGAGCGACATCAGAGCAAATCACGAATAGTCAAATTAAGCCTTTTTCAATGCTCTTCTTTCTTCCTTTTGAGGTTGGCTATGGGGGATTCTATCTACTCCCTATTCTAGTGTGGTTTTATTTAAATGTTAAACATTATCCAAATGTAAATACAAGATACTGACGTCTAAACACCCAGAACCTATATGTGCAGAAGCAGAGTGAGGGACACGAATTAAACTCACATCCTCAAAAATTGAAATATCTGTTGCTGGATCAATCCAAGCACTGTAAATCAACAAAGTATAAATTCAATCAGTCGATAGAATTAGAAAAAGAAAAATGCTAGCAACACTCTCTTTGTCACTCTCTCTCCAACACTCACTCTATGATTGGTATAATTTCATGCAGGTCCCGCTAAATTAATGGGTCTCATTTCCAAAATGGTAGAACCCACATGAATTTTAGCCAATCATATGGTGAGTGTTGGAGAAACAGTGTCAAAGAGGGTGTTGCTAGCACTTCTCTAAAGAAAATTCAATAAATTAGCAAGTAAAATATATGCCACAATACCTGAGATTATTTCCATAAAACTGCACTAAAACATGTCCATCACTGGCACGGTCAGATAATGCACATCTTTCTTCTATGATCTGGAAAAATTAATTTTTAAAATTAATATAGATAAATGGGTTATAAAATTCAAAACAAAACAGTGGAGCCGAAGACTTAAGCTGATGTATAACTTATTCCATTGATTATATGAAAAACTGTTTTAAATTTTAAATGCAGATTCTCCAATTTGAAAGATAAGGACACATTACAATTTCCAGATGCTTGTGTATTTTCCACTAAACAACTTTGTTAGTAAGTGAAGTGCATGCAAAAGGATCCTTTAAGGATGCCGGAGCGAGAGGATGAGCTCTGTAAATATGTATCCCTTTTGCCCAATTAATGTCATATTGGCCTATGCACAAGCAGAGAGACATAGGTAGAAAACAACAAATATTACAAGATGTTAAGTAATGAGTGGATACCTCAGCAGGCCACCACATTTGGCAAGCTTTTCTTGCCCATACAACACTTCCGGGGCTTACAGCAAGAGAACTGCAATCACTGACAGATGATTCGTGGGGGATAGATTCTGATATTTTAATACAAGCATCCCTACACAGAAACAACAAACATGGAGTTTCAGTCTACTTAAAGACATGAGAACTGAAAGGTCTCAATCTCAACTTATTTGAACAAGCATGCCAGTCCAGTACAAAACAAACCTATCGCGACCAATGTCAAGACCAACTCGTACAGCTGAGTCAAGTTCTGCAACTGGAAGATCAGAAGACTCAGATGCACAGACCGGTCTACCCTCTGGGTAATTGATGCATCGAACCAGTGCATCTTTAGCAATTTGCTTCACTGTCATTTGCATCTCCAGTGAACTGCTTGTTGTGGCATTTGACAATCTCACATCACCAGAAGATGAACCTGGTGAGGAATCTGCTTGAAAGAATTGACCAAAAGAAAAATCAGCCACGTGCTTCAATAAAATTCAATCAATCTTAACTTATCACTGATGGATCTTAGATTTAAATTCCAATGAAGTAGGTAATTCAATTCATATTCCATACAGTAAAAAAGTTGGAGGAAGTAGACCAAACTACTGATCTAACCTCTATGCTTGGCAACATTAGCTACACAGTGTTGGATTACCTTAACTATAAAATTAGCTACAATAAAATCTTTTGGATCCTAGAACAACAAAAAACTCGATTAGATCCTTTAAAATTTGAAAAATGTCCATCAGAAGCATTTTAGCTTTTAAAAGTAGAAGCATGAGCTAGGATGTGTATAGCAGAAGCATTTTAGGTAAATGAGACACTTAAGTTTAAAAGTGAGGCATTGTGCTTGGATACAGTTGTAAAATACAAAATCAAATATTCAAATCAAAGAGTGTTAATCATTTATCTAATACATCAAATATTCGATTCAAAGAGTGTTCATCATTTATCTGTGACATAAAAATCCCATTCTACACTTTGCTCCAACACCAATATGCACAACAGGAGGCTGTAGCATTGAAATCAATCGGATATAAATTATTACGTTATGCAACAAACTATTCAGTACTCAAACCAAACCATGATTTCATTCAATTGCGATGCAACTCATCAAAGTGACAAGCACAAAACTACATTGCTATTTCATATGTCAACCATTCAAACACCATGAGAGCTAAATAGAATTAAATGTGTGAGTGCTTACAAAACTATCATCCCACCAAATCTTTAAAAGAATACTATATCATATAAGTCTAACATCAGTATATCTAACATCATAGAATGGAGAAAGTGGATTTCGGAATTTCAATTCAAACAGATTGTTTCACTGTAAAGAATCTACAACTCAAGTGGCTTCCAGATGCAAGAAATAAACAGCACAAAAATAATTCTATGATATATCCATGTCGGTACTATTCTCGTGCTACAGATGTGTATTCATAAGAATATTTACCATCCATAAGGATTCAAAACCATGATCTGAAGCTTACATGAAAGCATCCTTGTGTCTCTCTATCATGTGTCTCCCCACTTTATAGCTCAATTGGTGAGCTACAATG
Source organism: Astragalus glycyphyllos (assembly GCA_963573325.1). Classification (NCBI taxonomy): domain Eukaryota; kingdom Viridiplantae; phylum Streptophyta; class Magnoliopsida; order Fabales; family Fabaceae; genus Astragalus; species Astragalus glycyphyllos. The sequence continues at coordinate 28,292,076 of OY754312.1, forward strand.
ATGCTTTCGTTACTTAAGCCCCAAATCACGAGTTCGAAACCTTATGGGAGGTGGAAGAAATACCACATGGGGTGATAGATCAGACTGGTAGCATTAGAAGAAGGTGGCGAGGACAGACCACCCTCTTTCTATTTTTAGTGCTACCAATATCTACCACCCATATGCTATTACTTTACCCATAATGAATCGAACTCATGACCTAAGCATTTAAAAACTACTAGCTTTAGACAATCAAATCAGAAGACAAATATGCAGTATACACGATCCCAACAACCAATCGCGAAAAAGACTAACTGAAGAATCAAAATCTGTAACCCGCATGGTGAATTATCAAAATTAACAAAGATGGCTTATGCAATTTGGGAGAAACAGACCATTATTAAATAAAGAAATCCGAAATAGGAATGGAGGAAATTCAGAATCCCTCATTGGGAAAATTAAATGCTGAAAGTGAAATGTGATAGGGGAATTGTACCAGTAGCAAGGTTGTAAAGAGAAGAAGGAGAAGTGAAAAAGGAGAAATCAGTGCGGCGTTTAGGAGGTGAACTTCTTGGCTGTTGTGAATGTTTCGCCACACGATCAATTGGTGTCTTCTTCTTCTCGGGCAGGTTCCTTTTCTTGGCCATTGCTGAGAAGAAAGGAATCAACAAAAGAGAAATTGCCGAAAAAGGAAAACGGGAACCGAACCCTAGAAGAGGAAGAGAAAGAGGAGGTTAACAACAGAATCTGGTAGCATTGGCGCCGTTGAATTGTTGCAACTTATAATGGGCCAGCTACGAGTCTCTCTATCCTCCCGTAACACATTGTGTTTGTTTTTTGTAGACATTCTAGAATTCTATTTCCTTTTACGTGTATGTATCGAAATTCTAGAACGAAAAGAAGAGAATTCCCATTGCCTCTACGGACCAAAATACAGTCTCTCAACATGGCAACGCAACACACAACTGGCGTGATAATGTTCCAGAGCATAACAATAGGACTGGGGCTACATGCACTCCATCTTTTTTATGCATACACCCCTATATATATTTTTTTATATACCTGATATCTTCGACACTTTCCCTCGAGAGATTTAATATTGTTGCATGTCTAAGACTAAATTTGAACCAGGACCTTGGTTAAACTAGAAGAGACTTCTACCATCTCATCTAAGTGTTCTTGGGTACACAAATTTTTACTATATATAAAGGCTATATGGTAAAAAACAACACAAAACACCACTTTCCACCACGTATTTGTATGTGTCTAGAAAAAGACAAAAAAATGACAGTTTTGTGGTTTTGCTAAAAAAATGAGGGCAATGAGTTCGGGACTAAGACAATAGAAAAGGGTTTTATAGTTTTGCTAAAAAGTTAGGGCAGTGAATTTGGGAATAAGACAATTTACGGTAATTGTATTTGTGTAGTTTTACTAAAAAATGAGGACGATCATTTTGGGAATAAGACAAAAAAAGTAATGACATTTTTGTAGTTTTGATAAAATGATTAGGGCAATCTTTTCGAGAAAAAGACTAAAATATGTAATGCCTTGTAGTTTTGGTAAAAAGAATGAGGACATTCATTTTCGGATAAAGACAGAAATATGTGATGCAAAAACAAATTAAGAAATGAAGGCATTCATTTTGGGATAAAGACATTGTTTTATTTTCTGACAAATTAATTCTATTGCTTAAAACAAATATTGATATGATTCTACAATATTTTGGCCTATTCTTTAGAATCAATTTTCAACCATACTATTATAGTGTATATTCGAGTATTTCTTAGAACTAATTTTGATTTCTCTTACGTATTATTATTATTATTATTATTATTATTATTATTATTATTATTATTATTATTTGTTTATTGACTTTTCTATTTATTGGATTGAGTTTATATATTTATATATATATATATTGTTCTGTATCTTGCAGTGTTGAGTGGACTGCAGTTGGTAGTCTCTCGCTGTATGGCCTGATGTCAGCATGCTCCTGAGAGGGGTACCTGCGAAGCCACTCCGACGCTCAAGTCGGTATTGAGAGTAGGTGAGTGATTTAGCTAGGAATGACAGTGTACCTAATTATGGCAGTGTGAGTCAATATTTATAGGGAAGCGTGCCTGTTGTGAGTTGTTGGATTGAATGAGTCGATTTGAGTCATCCAAGTATGAGAGTCATAATTAGGCTTGTATATTTTGGATATAGATTAGTGTTTCCTATTTTGTATCAAGTTATCTTTAAATCTAAAGGTTAATTTGAACCTAAATGCAACTTTGGGCGCCAATTTAGGTTGCCTTTTTTCTCTTGTTTTAATAATTAATTTTGCTAGCTATTTATTAAAAAAATACAATCATTATGACCCTCCATACTTTACGGGAGTCTTTTGGTAACATCATACCTCTTTAAAAATTAATTTGGTGACAAAATTGCGTAAACTGTGTCACCAAGCAAAGTACTTTAGGGTAATTTAAGATCGAGAAAAAAGTTTAACAGTTTAGATACACTATTTTTTTCTCCAATAACCGGTTTCGTGAAAACAAGAATTCATTTTGTGACAAAACACGTAAAGTGCGATGCTAATCAGTGTATTATGGAGTATTTTAGGGTCCAGAAATTTTTTTAGATGTTCAAATACGCGAAGTTCGTTCGTCAATAACTGATTTGGTGGAAAAAAATTGTGACAAAATACGTGCAATGTGTTTTAGGTACGTTACGGTTTGGAAAAATTTTAACCGTACACAAAGTTTGTTCCTCAATAATTAGTTTGGTGAAAATAAACAATTTCGTGACAAAATATGCAGGTTGGGATGTTAAACCTTGTGTTTTGGAATACTTTAGGTTCGAAAAACATTTAACTACATACTCAAATATGTGAAGTTTCGTTCCTCAATAACTAGTTTACACAAAAAAACATTAATTTTGTGACAAAATATGTAAAGCGTGACGCTTATCATGTGTCTTAGGATACTTTAGTGTTGTTGTTGTTGTTGTAGTTGACGTGATAAGTGTCACATTGCTGTCACACTTTGTGGTGGGGCTGACAAAGGGGAAGAGGAAACAACTTTTTTTATAAGATGGGGACTTCCCCAGATTTTATTGGGGACCCCTAAAACAAACTAGAGACAAATTAAAGTCCAACTAAGGAACTAAACAGCTCTATTGACAAACCAAAAGTCCAACTATAGGAAGTCAAATAAATCAGCCAAGTCAAAAAGAGACAGAGACTGAATTTGTCTTGGGAACGGGTGTTATAGCAAACATTATTCTGAACCAGTTTTTTTATCGAAATTTCTTCTTTTGGGACTTGAACACTGGCTCGGGATAATAAATCTGAGCAATCGTTCATTGGCTGTCAAGAACCACAGTATCAACATCACCTTCTAACACATCACACCAAAGGTTTCCTAATGTTCACATTCTAGATGTTACCACTAGATTAGAAGTAGCAACAGACTTAAAAACATTTAGCGAATCCAACCTGGTAGTTGAAGATTGAGTGAAGGATGAGTCAGAAGAGTTGCACCGACTAGTAGTGTTCATTTCAGGAAAACGCTCTGAATCAATATTTAGATCATTGACTATAAAAACAATTTGATCGTAATTAAGAGCCTTTTGGAAATGGGATAGTTTCAACAAGTGAAGCAAGTTGGTTTTGGAGAGAGGGTGGGGGTACCCAGAGATTAGAAAATTGAAATGGAACTAAATGACTCTAATTTAGTAAAAAAAATTAGACAATTAATTGAGACATTGAAAATATGCTAGAGAGTTAGTTAGAAAGGTAATTATGGAGTTGAATTTAAAATAATTGGAAGATTCTAAATAATAAACTTAATTTTTGTTTTCATTTTTAACATAAATTACTCAAGTAAGCATTTTTTTTCATTTTAAATTTTAACCTCGATATATATCACTAAATTATTTTGCAATGCTAATATTGTTTCACCAAAAAACAATTTTGCAATGAATGTAATGAAATATTATAGGTGGATATAATTCATATCAATCAATTTTGGAGGATGATTACTAACATGTACTACCATTTGATTTCTCACATTTTCTATATTGTTTATATTGGATGATTTCTTTTATTTGTTTTTTTAGTTTATTTTAAGGACGTTTTTTGTTGGTTGTTTCACATCTAGATAAAATAAAAAGAATACCTCAAAGAGAATTAGATTGTTGTAATTACACAATGAAACAAAAACAGCATTATAAACTAGACATCAAACAACAACAGAGTGCTGCAACATTTGCTTTGTAGGATTAGATTGTTGACTCGTGTTTATGATGTCTACGCAACACTGGCTTTTTAGGACTAGAGATTGTGCAACATTTGCCCCAGAAATTTTACATAAGATTTTGTATATAATATAACTGACACAATCTTTATATATTTTTTTTTGATAAGCTACACAATCTTTATATAGTTTATTAAAACATGTATAATATGTATATCAATACATGCAATCACCTAAAACGTGATTGTTTATTCTTTACATATATGTTATGATATTATTATAAACCACTCATAAATCATGGTCAAATAGTAAAGTCGCCCTCCTCAGACCCTATGCAATTTCAAGTGATTCAAGGGCAGAATGTGATGGTGTAGTTAGGTCCTTTGAAGCAAGTAAATGTACTGCTTTTATCATCATAAGCGTAGCTATAAGCTTGAGGACACTGCTTCTCAAAGATTTCAGAATATTGGGTGGGCTTGCATTTCTCTGGCGAGTTGAATTCTTCCCTACAACAATACTTATTCTCATTGAAAGCCACACATGCACTCTTACAAGCAACAACTTTCCCATCAGCCCCTTTCATCTGCAACTCCGGTGGACACACGTCGTTGATATTCGCCGGGCAACTCGAGGGTTGGCAGTCACCAGTTCCACCTTGTGGTGCAATAGACATGGGCACATTAAATCCATCGACATTGCTAATATCATAGAAGTCTTGTCCTCCATTAGCTTCCACGCGTAGTTCTGCCAACGTTGCGGGTGGAACTGCACCCGCACCGTTGCACGCGACTTGGCCGGATCCACAATCTGCAGTGGCACAACTGAATTTTCCCCCATTGTTGGAGCATCCGGTTCGACCCCAAAACCGACCTTCCCATGGAGATGGAATGTCTACGGAGTCGGTCTTTCCACTTGGTAATTCAAAACCTGTTTTTGATAGCTGAGGTTTTTGGGCACTTGTTAGTGTCCCTGGCCATACTGTGTATGGACACTTGTTGGTGAAAGTAATCGTAACACCATAAGCTCCTACATCGCGCAACACATGTAATACTTGTCAATTATTTTATTTTTTTGAGTCAAAATACTTGTTAATTTTTCAATTAGACGAGAAGATATATAAATCCATAAAATAAATAAGAAATTGGATAATTTTAATAAAAAATAAATAATCAGTAAGGTTGCACAAATTACGTGTTCGCTCACATATTTTCGAAAGGAACTTATAATAAGAAATGTGTAAGATTAAACTCATACGAATCCAAACTATATATATAGAGGTCTCGATTAATATGAATGATCATTAAACTCATTTTTATAGGAAAAACATGTAGTTGCTATAAAACTAGCTAGTTACGCAGCCAACTAATATGAATAGAAAAATGCATGAGAAAATTTATTTAAGAAAGGAATTGGAAAGGATTGTTGATCATACCACAGAAGAAGGAGGCCAAAATAAAACAAAGAGCAAATCGGGTACTGATCATGGAATTCATGGCTGGTTTGTTTTTGGTGAATGGTGACTAATTAAGTTTTGATGTGTGATGCGATCTGTTGCTGAAATGCGTGTTGGTATTTATAGGATGTAGGGCTTGAATTTTCAACATGGATTTGGGGTACGTGATGGTTCATTATTGGCTTAATGGTGCGTGTTAGAAATGGAGTATCATTTGTCATGTAGACTTTTCATGGCTGCTAATCGTGTTGACATTAACTTAGTTTCTAGCGTTAGTTATGGAGTGATTAATTTCTTGCAACTATTTCTGAGGTCTCGATTGATTTATTTTGGAATTTAATAAGATCGAGATTGTATCACTAATGGTCCTCATTTGAGAAAAAAGAATATGCGGTGATATTTCCATTTCCTGTAGGCTGTTATTCATATCCTACTGTTTCCCTAGAAGAAAACCAAGACAAGGGAATGAATAGAGCCATATGATATGCAAGTTACCCAAGTGGATAGTTACCAATCGAGCCGTAAGCAATAAGTCATTCTACTATGATGCCATCTTTTAATGCGAGAAAAATCTATAGTAGACTAAGTTAAAAAATTGATTTCAAGATTATACCAGATGATGCTAGGCAAATGTGATTTATAGCCTAACTTCTAATTTTCAATTTACCCTGGCTTAAGTTTGTCAAAAAATTACATTGACTCAACTAATTCAACAAAAATGTTAACCTTAAGCTGTTAACAATATATATTAATATCCCACAAAGATAGTTCATATGGCTGAGTGAAAAGTATATTATTGGTAAAAACGTAGGCGTATGATGTTCAAACCCCACTTCCCCCTCCCCTCTAACAACTAACACGCTAATTACTAATCACCTTACCTCTAAAAAAAAAATATATATTTCATCAATAATTTAAAATACCTATTTGAACATTATTAGATATTTAAATCGATAATTTAAGTGTTAAGAAAAAACACGTACATAATTTACTAATTAGAAATTAGTCACTAGTACACGAAAATGTCGTCTAATATTTTGTGATTTAACACCGGTTTTATGCAAAATCCATTGTTAAAAAGACGCGTGGTGGCATTTTTGTAAATGAAATGTAATATATCTCGTTTTATAGCGTTACAAGCATCAAAATCAGCATCGATTTTAAGAGGACGACTGTCAAAGTGTCTATGATATAATTAACCTTTAACACTCTTAAAATGCAACGCCAAATGTTTGTAAACGCTTGGCATGGATACATTAAAGTATTTAAAGCGTTTAAAACAAGAAAACATTCCACACCAATTGTTTCTTAATATTTACCCGACTTAGATACGTTCAGTGAATCTAAACATTCAGAATGTTCACAATTCCGTCCCGGTTCTTTATTATTGTCCGACAATATAATGCCTTCAGTTCCACATCGGTTGTTTCACAATACCCGGCGTGGTATATTCTTTACACAATATTAACACCAAAAACCCTTTATTTAGTCCATTAATTCTCTCTTTCTCTTTTGCACCTAATACTCAAACCCCAATTCTTCCTCGTGCTCCCCGTCTCCATCAATTTTCCTCTCCTGCCATTTTCCCTCATTTTCGCCCTCACTTTCCCTCTTTCCTGCTTTCACTCTATTGTCATCGTGTCGTTCTCAAGCTCGCTCAGTCCCTGGTGGAACCTTGGTGGACATTGTCTCGCTCGCATCCACTTATAGTTTATGAGTGAAGAAAACAAAGGTTTCCAAGCTCCCACGAAGGTTCTTTCTTCTTCTCTCAATCTGTCTTTGTTGTCATCCTTTTGAATTTGTATAGATGGAAAATTTGTCGATGTGGTACTCAGTCCAACAAATGATCACCTTTAAAACCAATGAATAACTTTTTAAATCGGTTGTTACAATCAACCTGATTTGAAAACTTAAGGGCTTGTTTAGGAATTTGGAGGGGAGGGGAGGACTTGAAAAAAAAAAGTAAGGATAAAATGGAAGGATATGCCATCATTTTCAATGGAGAGTTTATTGTTCTACATAAAACCAAATTCTCTTAATTTAGAGGAACTCAAAAAATATAAAGGAGAAGGGTTTAATTAGGAGGGCTTAGGCAAGTTCTTCAAATCAATGGCATTCTTTTATAATAGTCTTTAAATTGAAAATATATTAATTATAAGTATTCTCTTATCATTATCTATAAAATTGCTCTTTCAATTAAGGTGAAAAAAATTATTGTCAAAAAAAAATTAAGGTGAAAAAATTTGATATCTTTCTCTCTACTTCACTCCTCTCAAAGTCCTCCTTCCCCTCCCCTCAAACTCCCAAACAAGCTCTAAGAAAATAATATATTAGACTGTTTGCCCTAACAACCAATTAAAAAAGTTAATATTTTAAATTGATTCCATAACCCATGTTAAAAGACATACAAAATTTATTTTTCAAATTAATTACAAAATTGTTTCCGCTTTCCCCATAATTAAAATTAGTTATTTGGGCAACCTACTCAAATTCCATTATTTGTATCAATGTTGTAATAACCGGACCGAACCGAGCGGTTCAATTGGTTGGATTGGGAACCGGATAGCTTGGTGGTTGGTTCAACCCCATTTGAACCCCCAGAACCGGGTTGGTCCAACCACCAATTGACCTAGATTGAACCGTATGAAATGTATTTTTTTAAATTTTTAATTTACTTTTTCTCCAAAATTTAAATTTTTTTAAATTTTTTTATTTGACTATTACTCATCCAATTCAGCCATAGTTAAACCGAGTGAATCAATTGAACCGTGACTCCGAGGCCTTTCCGGTTCAATCTCCGGTCCAGTTTTTAATTAAACATTGATTTTTATCCGATTTCTCACTAAAGTTAGACTTGAGAAATTTTAATTTTTTTTAACCAAAAAAAAATTACTTTTTTTTCCAAGTATTTGAGACTTTGAGTTGAGCTTCAAAAAATATTGCTATAATTTTAACTATATTATAACTTAAATAAGCCCATCAAATGCACTAAATATAACTTAGATATACTTTTTTTTTTGACAAGAACAAGCTTAATTCATTTCATTAAACAAAATTGTCTCAATACAGGTTGGAATCAAATCAAAAACGTGAGAACTAGCATATGATCTTGATGCCCGTGCTAACGTATGAGCAACAAGATTCGCTTGTCTCCGGATATAGCTAACCTTAAAGCTAGGGAAAATAAGTAAACGGTTACGACAATATGATAAAATAGCACCAAACTCGGTATTTGGTAATGGCTCTAACTTTAAGCCATTTACAACTGAAACACAGTCCAGTTCAATGGAAACAGAAGTTAGCCCCAAAACCTCCAACCAAAGTAAGGCTTCCTTAAGGCCTATTGCCTCCGCTTCTTGTGGTGTAGGGACCCCATAAAACCACATAGTTTTGCCTCCATAATAACTTCCCGTAGAGGACCGAATGCACATACCAATACCATATTTATTTTCCTCAACAATTAACGCAGCATCGACATTACATTTGAAAGTACCTTCACTCGGTTTCAGCCACCTATCCACGGCCTGCAGCTGCTGCCCAGAACCTGCAGCTGTTGCGCGATGATGTTGTCGCACCAACACCCACTCATCTAGCAAGTCCCGAGCTCTATTAATTACCTGCTGAACCGGCTGTAGCACCCGCTCCCAAACCTTGTCATTACGTCGACGCCAAATAGCCCAAATCAACATCATAACACACTGCCTATTGGTCACGGAAAGATTCTGCAGCAGCACAAAAAAACCTTCCCGCAAACTTGCGGTGCTGTCAATGGCCGACCGAATGGCAGGCAACAAATTACACTGCTGCCATATAACCGAGACTGCACTACAATCAAAGAACGCATGGCTATCCGTTTCCTCTTCTCTCTCACAAAGTGGGCATACATTAGGACACTCAACATGTCGTTTGATCAAGTTGCTACGAGTAGGAAGACACCCTCTAACAAGTCTCCAAAGCAATAATTTAACTTTCGGAGGAACACCTGCTTTCCAAGTAGACATCCAAGCACCATCAAAGCGTACACCCGAAGCATTAATAACACCATCCATGAGAGCATAATATGCGGACCTTACCGAATAGGTCCCGGACCTACTGCGCCACCAAGTGATTTTATCCTCATCCAACTCACTCAATCTAGGCATAGATTTAATTAGACTAGCCTCTTGAGCACAAAACAATTGATCAATCAAATTATAATTCCACCCACTATTGTTTGCATTCAACAAATCCTTTACACGCAAGTTCTCTATACCTTGAACAATGGGAGATCTAACAAAACTATCGCTTCTCCCTTTCAACCAAGGAAGCCTCCAAACTGAGATATTTTCACCATTTCCAATACTCCAACGTGCCCCCAAATTAACCACCACCCGGGAATTAAAGATATTACGCCAAACATAACTGGGATTATGGCTCAAGCGAGCCCCCATAAAATCATCATTAGGAAAGGGGAAATAGAAAAGGGGAAATAGGGATTGGTCGGCACAACTATAAAAGTTGTTTGATGAATTTTTTAAACATATATTCCACGAATAGCAAAGGTTAGTAAGGGACAATACAAATACAAATCATTAACAATTGAAGCATTCTAACAATAATAACAATATCATTAATGTATGGCCATATCTTAATTACCATTTTGCTAAACCGCGAAAAGTAAGCTCGTCCTATTATAATTAATCTTAAACACCAACTACCTTAACAAAACAAGGCAACTAAAAACTCCTGCACCATAAAAACTCACCAACACCAAGCTAGGATCTCGAAAAAGAACACACAAAAATCACCAAAGATCACACATTCTGAAATCTATCATCAAATTATTATAACCTACCTGCAGCTGCCATGGTGACCCCTTTGGGAGCTTTCGTGACCTGTTCATTTGTCTTACTTATTGCATTTCCTGACGTCCATGCAATCATTAACTCCTCATGGAAACATGCAGCTCATAACATTGTTAGAGGAGGACGTAACAAGAACAAGTTGATTACCCAAAAGCATCATCACCCCAAGTTTGCGCCTGGCCCATGGAAGCAAGCTCATGCTACTTTCTATGAGGGAGATCCAGGAACATTTGGTATATAAACTATTACTAATGTTATATCAACGTACAATATATTTAATTAATCCATATATATATATATATATATATATATATATATATATATATATATATATATATTAGGTGAGTGAGACATGAGTAGATACCATCTCCATTTCTCAAAAGAACTGGAGAAATTTCAAATGTTAAAGTTTTGTGATATAAATACAATATACATACAATCCATATTATACATGATACAATCCATATTAAATGTTAGGGTTATAATTAGCTAAGAAAGAAGGATATGTTAGTTTCTCGAATTCGATTCTTAGATCTTTTTCTTTAAACTCATTCGGGGTCTTTAGCTCGCCAACCGAGCTAATTACATGATATTTATAATATTGTCTGAAATTTCAAAGATTTCTCATATTATGCAGACATATATGGTTTAATTTGTTTCGTGTGAAGAATAAAAGTAATTGGATAATGCAGGAGGAGCTTGTGGGTATGAGGATGTGGTAAAAGACGGTTATGGCCTTGACACAGCAGCAGTGAGCTCAGTTATGTTCAACAATGGTCAATCATGTGGTGCATGCTATGAGATAAAATGTGTGAACTCTCCTGAGTGGTGTAAGAAAGGACAACCCTCCATTTTTGTGACGGCAACAAACCTTTGCCCTCCAAATTATTATCAATCAGGTGATAATGGAGGATGGTGCAACCCACCACGTGAGCACTTTGATTTAGCCAAACCTGCATATCTCAAAATTGCAGAGTACAAGGGTGGCATTGTGCCAGTCCAATATCGCAGGTAAATGAATGTTTATATATCTTAATTTGCATTTTAAGGCTATGATCGTTGGATATCTAATGAAGAGTGACATCAAATAAAATGAAACTATTATTATATTATTTGAATTAATTTATAGTTAGGTAGAAAATCAATTTAGAATGAAACCCATCTCACCAAGTTATTGTCTTGAAGAACAAGGAAAGATTAAAATTAAAAAATGTATACATATTGGATAATAATATGACAATTCTCAGTAAAGCTAAACTGTACCTTTTATGGACTATGTGAGACTTTTCTTGTTGTTTAATAATTCAATTTTATTTTATTTTACATAATTCAAACAAGGGGAACCAACTTTGGTATCATTCTTGATTTCACTTTATTTTCTGATTGGGTATCAATCCAAACACATTACACATAGTATATGTGTGCCATGTGAAAGTAAGATGAAATTAATTTCTTGCTATATATATATTCAGGGTACCTTGCAAGAGGCAGGGAGGTGTACGGTTCACAATCACAGGGAATCCTTACTTCAATCTAATAAAAGTGTGGAATGTTGGAGGAGCTGGGGATATCACAGGAGTGCAGGTGAAGGGTAGTGACAAGCTCCCATGGACAGATTTAAAGAGAAATTGGGGTCAGAAATGGGAGACTAATGCTATGTTGCAGGGAGAGTCATTGACATTTAGGGTGAGGGGAAGTGATGGCAGGCTCTCCACCTCATGGCATGTTGCTCCCAAGAATTGGCAGTTTGGTCAGACCTTTGAAGGCAAAAACTTCTCATAAGCACCAACTATCAACCCTTTGAAGTAAGAGCCAAAAGGAGTTCATCCTTTTTTCTGGGTAGTTTTCCTATTGTCATTATATCAGAAGAAGTTTGTAATAATACATTGCGTACCTGTTAAGGCTTGTTGAATGTTTTTAAAGAAGTAGAATAGGCACATTTTTTAGGTTTCATCAATGCATCTGCATAGCACTTCAAAACGATGAAAGGAATAACCAGGTTCTTTTTCTTTTTTGTATGGAAGAGATCACATAAATAAAACTCGGGCTCTATAACTAGAAGCAAAACAAAGGAAAATATTTACTTACCAACAGAGGTAAACAAGCCCCGACAAAAGAATGACATATTAAATTTATATGTAAATTTTGTGTTTACACATACAACAACTTAATGAAGAAACGACATTTTCTGAGCACATATCACTAACAAAATTTCATGAAAGCTTTGCTCTTCAAATGATATCAACTTTGGCACCAAGATATGCAGCAGTTTGACACCGCACTCTTCATGTAAAAGGAATCATGTTGACAAGGTATTCCTTTTCTGGGATCAAACCTCCAGTTACCATTTTCTTTTGCATTAGGGTGTGACAACTTTTGCTGTGAATCTGCCATGCTTCACCAACCACATGTATTCCAGTGAGGTTAATTTCTTCAGTGATGGAAATACCCATATCATTAACAGAATCCGGTGCATGACCATGTCCAAAACATACACAATACTTTATGTCTTCTTTTTCTTTTTCCGCATCACTTCTCCAGTATCTGACCTTTCTTGTAAACGTTTGGATTGTCGAGCACGTATCTCCAGCAGTTTTGATTTGGCATCATGAAAAAGCGCATCTGATCTTGAAGCCATCATTTGCTGAAAGATCATTTCAAAATTGAATCAGCTTTTCTATCAACAACGGTGAGCAACAGTTTGCAGATTCTTTTATACAAACCTGGATATGATCCATGGCGGCAAGGTTAAAACCAAAGATATCTTTCCAACCCTGACATAAGGTTTAAATATGAAGTTTTGTCAGTGACACGATTCCACCACGTATTTGTACTGAAAAGAGTGGAATGACAGAAAACACAAATATTTGCCCTAGCATCCAATTCAGTTTTTAAACATTGACATCCAATACCAAATATGAAGAAGCTTCAAATAAACAGAAAAACCCTAGCATATTTACCTTGACCCGCTCATAAAAAATGTCACTGAAAGCGGTCAAGACAGGTCTGGCAGCTGGAGTGGCAAGCAGCTGATTGTAATGCGTCTGCAACAGCAGCGTACCAATCCTGCAAACAAGCTCCACCTGCAATTATCAGGAAAACAAAAATACTCAGCTTGAAAAAAGTTCTGTAAGTTTTAAGTAAATTTAAAATTTTCATACATCCGTCAGTATTAATTTAACTACTCGTATGTCCGACATGAAAAGATCTAGCATGTCTAATCTGTCAGAATTATATGCTAATTGGGATAGGAAGAACATGTAAATACAGATGTGAAACAGAAGGGCTGATAGTAAAAAGAAGGGGTCAACAAGAGATTAACAAATACAAATTACATTATACACAAGAAAACACACAAATACATATAAAATTTTTATGAAAGAAATTGTATTGTAATTTGTAAGGAAAGGATTTAAAAGAGAGAGGATAAGATTTCTGCATACCAAGATTCATAAATTAGAAGAGGAGAAATATACAAACACATTATCAAGAGCATTAAAGTTTCTAAAGGACAAGGCTGCCATAGTAACCTTATCAGAATATGAAGTCCATTCTTTCAAGTACGACAGAAGCTTCAAAGAATCTGAAAATGGTAAAGCCTGCATAAAGAAACAGCGACATTAAACTTGATGTAGAGATTCTTTTTTAAAAAAATTAAAAATTAAAAATTAGGACAAGGATAGCTTCTATTTTCTAGTGGTGGGTGTCTTCCGAGTCTGCTCCAGCAAACAAGTATATCTAATAGTTTCTTGGCTTTTACATTTTGGGCAAGAGTGTTAAAGAAACATCCCTTAAACCTATGGCCATTGCACTAACACCAGGAGCATGATGCTCTTCTTGTAAACCATATAATTATTTCAGTGTTGTCAATCATCGATTACGGAAAATAACGGTTTGCTGAAATTCTGCTATGCTATAGTGCCACTTATAGCCGCTATTTGACTGTACCGATGGGCATATTGCAGATCGCAGACAATAATAGTCTGTTTGAATTGAACTATGCTATAGACGCTATTTGACAACACTGAATTATTTCATAAATTATATCTCTCAAAGTAAGAACAAATATTTAATATTCTTTCAACATATATCCTATTTTTCAATGGAAAACAAAAGACAAGGTAGTGCTATAAAGCTATAGCAGGGTACAAAAAAGGGGTTGATCCATTGTGCGCCTATTGTAGGTAGCCTTATCATACACTTGCAAGAGGTTTACTGCACAATTCAAACATATGACCTACTAAACCCAATCATAGAAAAGCAAGTTCAATCATTGTACCAACAAGAATGGATATAGACAGGGCCAGAAGAAAGTAGTCTGGCATGCCTAATATTTCTGCATAAAAACAGAATTGAATAAAAAGTAAATACCAAACATACCAATAATGTTTGCTCCAAATCATTTGCGTGGATATCTGAAAATGCACTTAGAACATAATCAGAAGGTGAAAGCCCATTCATAAACAGATTTGCCTGGAAAACAGCATTTTTATTGTCTTTTGCTTCCTCCTGAAATGCAAAATCAAATAATTTAAAGCAACAACATTAGACATTACAAAACAAGATACTAGACAGTCTTCTTCAGCTTTTTTTATTATCTAGGACACTCAAATTGAATTGAAGTTATTTTCTGTAATCAGACATACCAAATGGTTTCACTGAAATATTGGATTTTGATAGAACCCAAGGGAGTTCCATCTAACTAAACCTACTTAAAAAACCTTGCTCCAATTTCACAGGCCTCAAATAATGAAACAATTTGTTTGGGGTTCATGAAGGAAAGTTGGTGCATTCTAATCTGAAACAATTTCTGCTTGCTAAGTCATTAATGGCAAACCAAATTGATTTCCATGTCTTGCAAAGTGAATAATCACCAAATAATGCAGTCTCCTAAGTCAGGTTCTCTTTTATATCGGCAATGTTATACAAGACTAGCATGTACACTGGACATGCTAGCATACTTGTATAAAAATCAATGTGCTGGTATGCATGGTTGTCCATCTATTCTATATATGTATCTAACTATGCAAGCATGTCCAGCAGATTCACTTCTGAAATAAAACATCAGTTAAATTATATCAACCTGATGTTCAGCAATACGCTTTTCCTCAGCTTCTGCAATGTCTAATCTCTCAAGAATCAAGTCAGTAGCAGTAAGGGTTTCTTGGGTTTTTTTCCCAGCTACGGCCACAGCTCCCTCCTCTGGAATTTCTTCCTTCAGTACATGCTTGTTTTCAAATGCATTGCCAAGATCAGCATCAAACATTTCCTCCAACCTTTTCTCCTTTTCTTCCTGCAATTAAAATGGATTATATTTATCATATTCTAGTGGAGCAAATTTTGTTCACCAAGAACATCCTGTCTGAAATATGAATCTAGCTAATGAGTGGTTGGCATCAATCTAGGAACAAATGGAAAGTATTTATTGAAAAATATAACATTTCGTTATAATACATTAATAATTTAAAAAGCCACATGTGTTTTAATTCTTTGACCAATGTCCTTAGGCAATCATTCACATTTTTGCAAAAACTAGAGGCAATGTCCAGTATTAGATAAGAGTGGCTTCATAACCTACAAGCTGTATATACCTCAATGAAAAACTGCTCTTCAGTACGATCCCAGCGGCGGATTGAGCGATCATGAGATCCAGTGACAATAAAATCACCACGATTACTGACTGCAAGACACCAAATATCTGCATGATGTCCTTCGAGGGTTAACAACAGCTCAAACTTATCAGCATCCCAATATTTTACTAGGCGGTCTTTTCCAACACTGAACACATAATGTGTCTTGGGAACAAATTGCACTGCCATAACACTGACATTCAAATTCAATTAGATACTTTCAATACAGCTTCACCAATACTCTTCAGGGAAGAAAGAGATAATTAAAAGAAAAAATAATTATCACTGCAGAATTATGTAGCACCTGTCAGCATGCGCAAAAATGGATTTATGACAGTCACCAAAATCCAAACCCCAGATCTTTATATTTTTATCTGCAGAGCCAGTCACAATTAAATCTCCATCTGATGAGATATCCATACACAGAACAGGCAGCTTGTGGCCATATAAGGAAAGGAAGAATTTGAATGTGTCTACAAAGTGAACCTGAAAAATGAATGAGATCTCATAAAAAACCTTGAAATAATAAAATAAAATTTATGCAAGAATATAAGAGCCACAACAAGCTCATATAGTACATACAGTACTCAACATTTAGTAGGGCATACATAGATGTCCCGTCACACTTAGAATTTAGCATTTCCTATTAGAAGCAGCATAAGGAGAAAGTAAATGAGTTGGTTTGGATAAACTAAGCACTTATGTAAAAGATATATATTATAAGAATATTGCAATAACTATTGAGTTTTTAAAGAGCAGCTTCCTGTACAAGTCGTAATTAGCTTCTACAGCTTAATTTTTTCAAAACCTCTCTTGTCAACTTTCCCGAAAAAAAATCTATAAGTTAATAAGGAATTTTCTCTAGGTTAATAACTATCAACTTTAATTGAGAAACTCTTATAAGCTAGAAGCTAATTTAAACTGGGCAGTTGATAGCGCATCTACTCTTGTTAAGAGCCAGAAGGGTAAATCCGTCATTTGATGGTTTTATGAAAGGAGAAACAAATAGAATAAATAATAATTAATAAGTAGTCATTGTGGAAGTTATGTTTGAAAGTTAGTTATTTTGTATTTGAATATAAATAGGTTGGTTTCTCTTAGGAAGTTACCCTTTGGGAAGTTATTGTAAGTTTAAGGCCAGAAGTTGTAACTTCTGAGAAGAGCATTGCTCTTGGGTAGTTTGGGTTTGTAATCCTTTCTACAATTTGTAATATAATTCGCAAGTTTCCTTTCCCAATTCTCTTCCCTTTTATTCTGCCAAAGTTGTTATTATTCCCTTTTATTCTGCCAAAGTTGTTATTCTTCCCTATTATTCTGCCAAAGTTGTTATTCTTCCCTATTATTAAGCGAGCAATCGATTCATTCCTTTATTATTCAAGAAAGAAATCGATTCCTCACTCTGTTCTTAAGCCATTAATCGATTTCTATTGTTTAAATAAGCCATTAATCGATTTCCTACTTATTTGTTTCAAACAAACAATCGATTATTGTCTTGTTGTAATTCTGGTTTGTATCAGCAGTGATCAATAAAGCTATCAGTTGATTCTGAATCACTTATTATAGTCCCCAAATAACATCCAATTTAAGCCACTAGAATTTTAAACCTAGTAAATTTCTACCCAAGTTTCATCCTTTTGTTACTAGACCCTAGTTTCATCCTAGGAAACCCAAATCTTGACATATTTAATCCACCCCCACTAGGGGTGTGCAAAAAAACTAGTAAACCTGAACCATACTAAAAACTGTATTGGACCACTATAAAAAGTTCATACCACTTCATAAAAAAAAAAAACCAATCCATTCCTTTTGGTAAAAAAAATGGAAAACCGGTAATTACCATATTCCAACCTTACCCCAAATAACCTTAAATCCCCAAACATTTGTTCACTTCTCTCATCGCATATCCTGCATAGCTGGACTTGATAAACTCCAACTTATTTTCGCCTCTCTTAGCAACACCAGCACCCAAATTCTTGCTCATGGATAGCCTCTTGGCAGTCTTCTTCGCATTTCACGTTTTCTTTCAATGCATTTATGGTAAATATTATATTATTATTTATTTTTATTATTTTAATAATGAGATGAGCACTTACAGTTGGGTATGGAAAGAGCATTCGGTACATAAAAGATACTTTTTATTTGTGTTTGTTTCTTAGAAAGGTGCGACCTTTTTAAGTTTTTATAATTTTATTATATAATTTTATTATTATTATTATTATTATATTATATTATATTGCATTTACATTTACTTGCTATTGCTATTATTAGGCCTGGCCGTCCCTCTATATTCCTATTCTATCACATAGACCATTAAATTATTGCATTTTTTATCGGAACTTGCTATTGACCGTTTACATTACCATTGGGTCCCTCTATGTGCCACTTCTCTCTCATAGTTTCTACTTTTTAATTTTAATATTCTCTTACTTCGTCTTTGCAAATCTCTCCTACTCTTCGCTGGTAATGTCTTTAACCTCTTCCCTGGTTATGTCTGTTTTGCTGTTTTCTACCCATTTTTACTGTCTTTTTCTCTTCATATTAATGGACAAAAATGACATTTTATTCTTGAGATTCAACCCGTCAAAAACCACAATAAAATAGCATTTTATAATGAAAACTTATTTTGGAAAGTGGTAAACCTTTTTTTGGGTAGTGAAAATTGGTTTTTGAATGTGGTAAACCATTTTTTTGGTAGTGAAAACTGGTTTTTGGAAGTGGTAAACCGGTTTGCAGTAAAAAACCAGTTTCTAAAACAGTAAACCATTTCCGAACCAATTTATGGTGAAAATCAGTTTCGAACCGGTCATGTACCCGTTTAGAACCGGTTTCAACATTCAAAACGGTTTTTGAAAATAGTGTACCCAAACCAGATTTGAAAACAGTATGTGTGGTGTGGGATGGTTTTTTTACCATGCACACCCCTAAACCCCCACCCCCCAAGTCCTAAATCATGAAATAAGTAAGTTCAAAGGATCAGAGATCTAAGAATGATTGATTGAATCATAGAAAGATGTTAAGCCCCATTGTCTTCTATTTCAAATGATCAAATCTACAATATGGAAATAATGCTGAAGTACACAAATTGCTTAGGATTGGTAAACAAATTGCTTAGGATATGGTAAAAGATTATGCTTTGAGATATGCAAGTGCAACTAACGAATTAAATTTTTGAAAGACATAATTATGAGCCTAAACACACTTATATACACACATAACATAAAGCAAACAGGATAAGGTTACGACATCTGACCTTCACAGTACTATCCAACAGAGCAACAGCAACATATTTGGCATCAGGACTAATTGCAACCACGAGAACATCATCATTCATTCTCATAGTCCTGACATTTGACACATTGAGTTGCTTAGTAGCCTGAAACAGAACAAATAGTGTTACTAAAATAAACAAAATGGCCATTGATAAAATCATTTTTTGAGATTATTTGCCGTGAATTAAATCAGCACAACATAGAGGACATATAAATAAACCAGGAGAGAGTTGTATGAAGGGTAGAGGAAGCAGATGCGCGCAAATATAGAAATGAAAAAGAACTTAGGAAAACCAAAGCATTATCGGTAAAAACCCCAAAAACAGAGAGCAAACAGTTTGGTATTTACTGTATATATACAGATTCTAGTGATCAAATATAAAACAGAAAGACTATGCAGAAGAGTATCCTGACAAAATACTGTAAACAAAAGGTTTTCTAGACTTTTACCAGTGTTTTGTGTGCAGTATATGAAGAGAAAGTGTTAAATTGAAGTATTTCCTTATAAAAAAAAGTAAAATTTCTTAAAAAGGGTGAACGAAATGAGGACACACTTGACCAGGTTTTTGCTTGATTTGGTACTCCCAAAACTTTACATCATGATCTGCACTTCCTGTGACAAAGCCATTTTTATTTGGTAGGGCAGTAATTGACCGCAGAGAGCCACCATGAGCCTCAACTACTTCAAGACGAGTACCACTTCCAATGTCAATAATTTCTAAGGTTCCATCTTTAGTTCCAACAAGTCCATACTTGTTAGTGGGAAGAATTAAACTGCAGAGTCCATACCCAGAATCAATAGTCCTTAGGCAGGAACCAGTGCTTGGGTTCCAGATCTTTACTGTATTGTGACTGGTTGACAACAGAAAAGTATTGTCCGAACTAAGTGTCACACTTCTAACATCAGAACGATGCCCTTGAAGATCAATAGCAAGTGTTTTTTTAGTTTCACCACTTTCAATGGAGTAAAATTCAAGGAGATTACTGTTCAAGGACAACGCTAGACTAGCTAGTGAATTCTTTTGAGGGATCGGACAGAAAGTAATAGAACATATCTTCTTGCTAGCTCTGATAGTATGCAACAGCTTAAAAACATCAGACACAGTAACTGTGAGGTTACTTGTTTCTATGGGTTCACCAGTCACAGTAGATTTATCTCCTTTGTTATCATTATTCCTGTCTCCATTTTCAGTTCCCTCTGTAGCCTCTTTTGCATGTTGTTTCTCCTTTTTGCGGTGAACCCTGCGTTTTGCTTTCTTCTTTGCTTCGGCATCATCCAATACACGGAATATTTCTACAATCTTTCCTGCAACTTGACAAGCCAGCAGATTCCCTGACTTGTTGAACTGAACCGTGGCAACTCTATCCTTGCTCTGCCGCTGAATTTCACCAAAAGACCTCAAAACTTCCCATTTATTTTGAATAGAAGAATCTTCACCACTATTTACCGTCTCCCTGTCCACAGACTCATGCTTGATTTCATAAAAACGTAGTTCCTTGTCTGCCGAACCAGTGACAAGATATCTCTCACTAGGATCAACATCCAATGACCATATTTCACTATGATGTCCCCCGACAATTTGCATACAATGCTGTGTATCAATATCCCACACTCTTAAAAATTTGTCTTTGGAGGAGCTAACTAATTTTTTCCCAGACCCCACAAAAACAACATCAGTCACCTGCCACAAATGAACAAAAACCCATTTAATAAAAACCCACAAGGACTTAAAAATCCAATTACACAACCAAATATAGAACTAACGAATATCAGCATTTGAGTTCAATTTCAACAGAAAGTTATAACAGCAACCAAAAAAACCTAAACCTGATCGCGATGACCACGAAGGCGAAAGAGTCCTGTTTCACCAACTACATCCCATAAAATGACATCATTATCCTTGCTACCAGAAGCAAGTAAAGAGCCAAGGTTGTTATAACGAAGAGCAGTAACAGCTCCTTTATGTCCATTTAACGTAGTTTCACAAGTTCCCTTATCAGAATCCCAAATCCTTATGCTACCATCACCATAACCACCAGCAATCTGCAACAACAAAAACCGTTAAATTAACTAGTAAATTCGCGCGCGCACAATAGAGATTCAATTCAATTCAATTCAATTCAATTCGATGGTGATTACCAAGACAGTAGGAGAGGAGGCGATAGATGTGACGGCGTGGGAAGGACCGCGCGACGGAGTTGAAGGAATTAGGGTTTTGGTGCAGATACCCTGTCGCACGTGCCAAACGCCGATTTTCTCGAGAGCTGGAGAGAGAAGGTGTTTGCCGGAGCTGTCGTATGTAATGTTTGAATCCACTGATGCTATTACTCCAAACGACGACGCCGGTTCGTATCGGAGGTAGGCCTTCACCATGGTTCACTGTTACTCTGAGGTTTAAGCCTTCGGGGCAGGGTTTATGTTTTCGGCGGGGCTTTTTTCTTCTTTTCTTCTCTCCCGACCTTTGCTTTTTTTTTGTTTCGACACGGTGCGGTTTCTCAACTTGACCCGAATTAGTTGGGCTTTATATGCTTTCGAAATGGTATTACTTTTTGCACCTTCCTTTTTTCTTTTGAACCCACCTAGCTTTTTCCCTACAACTTCAATCTTTTCTATAAGTTAACTTCCAAATGTAAACAAATCCCAGCCCCATCCACATTCTATTCAGCAGACAAGGGCAAAATGTACAGAATCAGGTGAATTCTTTGCTTTCCAATTGTTATGGTAATGTTTCTATATGCTATTAACACCCCTAAAAGGCCCATTTTCTCACTGGCCTATCCTCTTAGGTGAGCCCATAATTCAACGCTTCAGATGCAGCCAACACATCCAACGGTTCATGATCATTAGGTCAACACCATTCAAAGCCTATAAATACCGCATTCAATGCTCATTAATGGTAAGCTATTCTACTCATAACATACTCTGCTTGACTAACTTACTGACTTGATCGTCGGAGTGTCATTGCAGGACCAACAACCCAACCTCGACCGGAACGTTGAAGATCAAGGATCACACCTACCAACTACCTCAAGTCGACCTCTAAAGTCAGGAGTACGGTACAGAACATTGGCGACCTCAGTGGGAGGGTCAGTACTCAGACCTCGTCCCTTTACCTTGATCGACAATGGCCCCGGTCCTACGTCCGAAGGCCACTAACCTAGCAGTCGAGCCTGTGGCCGACCCTGGTCAGCTAGTACTACCAGAGACCGTCCCTCAGGAAACTCCAGAGGGACATGTGCAAGATGTCCCGAATTCAACGCAAGCTCAGCTTCAACATCCGAACAACAACTTCGTGTTGATCCCTGCAAGTTCGGTAAGGAACCGGCTTCCGCCCCCTCCTCCGATTCCAGCTCTGCCGGCGCTCTCCGTTCCAGCCAATGCAGTCCAGCAGCTCGTGCGACTACTGGCTCGGCAGGAGTTGGCTAATCAGGCTAGAAGTTTCCGTTCACTGAACTTGAAGCAGAGGTGGCTGAACTTCGGGCCCGGGGGATCGCCGACCAAGGCTCCCCAGAATCGGACTCTCCTGAAAGAAGGAACCCGGCTCGTAGGAGGAACCGATCTCCATCAAGAAGAAGGAATAACGGGTCCCCATCCCTAAACAATCAGTTACGGCATCGCTCGCCCCGACCGCATTCATCCTGAGCGTCGTCGTCCCCATGTAGGCGGTCGAGGAGCAGGGGAAATTCACCCAAGGAACAGGCACGACGCTTCGACCCTCATCGTCGTCGTCGAACCCCTCCACGAACACAAACATCCAAGCGAAAGGGACCTTTTCCGGAGGATATCGACAGCTACCGAGTCCCTCGGCACCTAGACAAACCACCTGAAGGATTGAAGACCTACGACGGGACTGATGACCCAGACAGACATGTCGATCAGTTCGACCATATCATGCAATATAGGAACGTCCCAGCTGAAATGAAATGCCGGATCTTTCCCTTAACACTCGACAAATTAGCGTCGGAGTGGTTCCGATCCCTGAAGCCAAATTCCATTTCAACTTGGGATCAGCTGGCAAAGATGTTCAGCGTTCACTTTAACTTCGCCAAAAGTAAGCCCAAAAACAAGATCGTACTAATGTCCGTGGTGCAAGAGGAGAACGAACCTTTGAGAGATTACATTGAAAGATTCAATAGAGAAGCCTCCCAAGTCCGCAACCTGGACGACGCGTTCCGGATATTTTTCATGACCCAAGGGCTGCTCCCCGGAAGTCCGTTCAAGAAGCACACCCTCAGGTGGGAACCCAGTACCTTGCAAGAGTTTCTCGAAATATCGCAATGCTTCATCAACAAAGAAGAAAGCGGCAAGACCGGGAAAATCCTAACACCGGTCGGGCCTTCGAAATCACGGAACGAAAACCCTCGCCAGAACGACAACCGAGGGTACGACGGTCGAGCCAATCGGGATCCCCGAAGTTGTGATAACGGATAATGGGACTCAGTTCACCGACGCTGGTTTCAGAAAGTTAATGGCCGACCTTAAAATCAAGCACCGGTTCACATCGGTAGAACACCCCCAAACCAACGGCCAAGTCGAAGCAGCAAACAAGGTCCTCCTCAACGGCTTGAGGAAACGCCTTGACGACGCCAAAGGCAATTGGGTCGAAGAATTACCATACGTCCTCTGGGGTTATAGGACGACCCCCCAAAGCTCGACAGGAGAAACACCTTTCAGGCTCTCTTATGGCAGCGAGGCAGTCATCCCTGTCGAAATTGGGGAACTAAGCTGGAGGACGTCACACCCCAAGCCGCGGGATGAGAACACCCAAGCCCTCCTGGAGGAACTCGATCTAATCGACGAAGTCCGAGGACGGGCCTCTCTTAGGGAGGCCGCTGTAAAACAAGGAATGGCAACTCGGTATAACACTAAGGTCGTCCCAAGAGATTTTGAGGCAGGGGATTTAGTGCTTCGAAGGGCTGACGTCGGACTAAAGAACGCCAGTCAAGGGGAAACTCGCGCAAAACTGGGAAGGACCCTACCGTGTCAAATCCAAGACCGGCAACGGAGCTTTCTCACTTGAGACCCTCAGTGGAAAGCCGATTGAGCGAACTTGGAACGCAACCAAGCTGAAGAAATACTATGTTTAAGAACTCATTTGCATCTATTTAAAAGTCCTTTTCTCGAAAGGCAATTTTCTCCCTAAAGACGCCACCTCTTGGCGTGCCAACCTGCTGTAATGATTCACTCATCAATTAAAGTGACACCCATGCCTACGTTCATAACATCTTCATTTTTTCAAATAAGATAAATCGAACAAGGACCGATCTTACGATCTCCCCGCGACCATGTTAAGGTCGCGACTCCATGTCTGCGTTCATAACATCTTCATTTTTTCAAATAAGATAAATCGAACAAGGACCGATCTTACGATCTCCCTGCGACCATGTTAAGATCGCGACTCCATGCCTGCGTTCATAACATCTTTATTTTTTCAAATAAGATAAATCGAACAGGGACCGATCTTACAATCTCCCCGCGACCATGTTAAGGTCGCGACTCCATGCCTGCGTTCATAACATCTTTATTTTTCAAATAAGATAAATCGAACAGGGACCGATCTTACGATCTCCCCGCGACCATGTTAAGGTCGCGACTCTTTAAAACTAGTTAGATCCGAGCCGAGTCTCGGTAAACCGTTTTAACCAGAGTTGGTTTTCAGGAACCAAGGTTTCCAGAACGACCATTGGCCACAGATGCCAAGATCCCAAAAGGGCGAGTTAAATCTGGGCCGAGTCTCGGTAAACTGCCCTGAGGACGACGTACGTGATTTGCAAATTTAAATGCATTCATTAAACGATGTTGAATATCAAGCAAGCATACATTTAATGCCCTGAGCAGAGCACGGCGCGTTTTCCAACGCATCGTCTTTTGGATTCTGCCAGGAACGACAAAAAACGAAGATCGGGCAACGATGAAGCTCGGGCGCTTCCAATTCAGTCACACCAAGGTCGCAATACAGCCACGAGTCATGCAAGTCAAGGTCGACTATCAAACGACCAAACTTGGGGGGCAACTGTTATGGTAATGTTTCTATATGCTATTAACACCCCTAAAAGGCCCATTTCTCACTGGCTCATCCTCTTAGGTGAGCCCATAATCCAACGCTTCAGATGCAGCCAACACATCCAACGGTTCATGATCATTAGGTCAACACCATTCAAAGCCTATAAATACCACATTCAATGCTCATTAATGGTAAGCTATTCTACTCATAACATACTCTGCTTGACTAACTTACTGACTTGATCGTCGGAGTGTCATTGCAGGACCAACAACCCAACCTCGACCGGAACGTTGAAGATCAAGGATCACACCTACCAACTACTTCAAGTCGACCTCTAAAGTCAGGAGTACGGTACAGAACACCAATCATCCAAACTTTTGTGTTGTCTAGATGTCCACAACTTCTTCGGAGGTGGGGAGTATCCACCAATAAAAACTGAACTGTCTAAAAAGTAAAAACTGGAAGCCAACCCCATCGACTATGCACATGATCAGCAGACCAGTCCTCCAACAACAAATATTCTATGAATTTAATGTTTAGTGTCACGCTCTATCCCTCAACATGTGCCTCTCTCAAGTTTCACACCGGCATGAGCTACGGATTTCATTAGAATGGCCACATCACTATTATTCCTCACAAAGAACCCAACATTTTATCTTAAAATTCAAATTTTTAGGCATTTCTCTTCCCACAAATTGGCACCCATCAAACCAAACAAAGAGTTAGCTAATGCTCTACGAGTCCTTAAACTTGTTTCCCCTCAAAAAAGTGGCACTGATATTGAGAATCGCCGAAGTCATCTTATGCTCGTTGAAGACATGTTGGACAACAGTGCAACAAATCCTCTTGATAAAAATTCAGCTACTGTGAAGACTGCTACTGAAATTCCCAATCAGTCCTCGGTTCTAGATATGGAACAAGGGTTGGGAATTGATGTGTGTTTCTTATCTCATGTGGTGAGTTCATGTGGGTCTAAGCGTGATCTTTGTGGAGGTATTCAATATCATTGCTTAGCAATAAAAACTGGGTTCATTGCCAATGTTTATGTTGGAAGTTCTTTGATAAGTTTGTATAGTAGATGTGCTTTGTTGGGTGATGCGTACCGTGTGTTTGAAGAAATGCCTGAGAGAAATGTGGTTTCGTGGACGGCGATTATTGCTGGGTTTGCACATGAGTGGCATGTTGACATGTGTCTGGAACTCTTCCATCAGATGAGAGGTTCAGCATTGAAACCAAATTATTTTACTTACACTAGTCTTCTTAGTGCTTGTATGGGAAGTGGAGCACTTGGTCATGGGAGAGGTACTCACTGTCAAATAATTCAAATGGGTTTTCATTGTTATCTACATGTTGATAATGCTCTTATTGCAATGTATTCAAAATGTGGGGTAATTGATGATGCCTTGTACATATTTGAAAACATGGTTGGTAGGGATGTTGTCACATGGAACTCTATGATTGTTGGGTATGCACATCATGGACTTGCACAAGAGGCAATTAGTCTCTTTGAAGATATGATAAAGCAAGGAGTTAATCCAGATGCTGTAACTTTTCTTGGTCTTTTATCCTCATGTCGACACAGTGGCCTTGTCAAAGAAGGTCAAGTTTACTTCAATTCCATGGTTGAGCATGGTTTGCAGCCAGAACTAGATCATTATTCTTGCATTGTAGATCTTCTTGGTCGGGCTGGTTTGGTCCAAGAGGCTCTTGATTTCATCCAAAATATGCCTCTTGGTCCCAATGCTGTTATATGGGGCTCCTTACTATCTTCCTCTAGAATTCATGGAAGTGTTTGGATTGGCATCCGTGCAGCGGAAAGTAGGTTATTGTTGGAACCAGGGTGCTCCGCGACACTTCTACAGCTGGCGAATCTGTATGCAAGCGTTGGTTGGTGGAACCAGGCGGCACAAGTGCGAAAATTGATGAAAGACAATGGTCTAAAACCCAATCCTGGTTGTAGTTGGATTGAAGTCAAAAGCAAAGTCCATAAATTTGAAGCGCAAGATAAGTCAAACAACAAAATGACTGACATTCTTTTGGTAATGCATAGTCTGGTAGATCACATGAGTGGTTTAAGCCTTCAATCTAAGATGTCTGAGGAGGAAAATATTTGGTTTTCACAATGAAATCCAATGCCAGGGTTTTCTAGCATTTTCAGCATTGACATGCAGATTTGGCATGGATGGATGAGAAGGAAATTGAAGAAGGTTTGCAAAAAATATCGATAGTGCGGAATCTGATATTTGTTGAAAGAGCGCTAAATGCTAATGCTCCTTGTCCTTCTCGTTGCGACCATAATTATTGCAAACATCTCTTTGTGGAGTGACTGGTAGAGAAACTTGAGAAAGCATGATATGGATTCTGTCTCGTTGACAAAGTGGATTCTCACACATTGCTAAATGTTTCTAAAATGCTGGTAATTATTGGGAGTTCAACCTGTGAACAAGGTTGTTAAATCAGGGAGTTTAAGTGAACTGAACTAGTAAGCTTGTAACACTTACATTCTTTAAAAGCATTGGTTAAAAGAAATTATAAATATCCTTTTTTTTAAGCATAAATTATAAATATCCTAGTTATTACCCCAAATATAATCTAATAGCCAATGAATAAGTGTAATCTAATAGACTATCCATATCCTAGTTGGTGATATTGACTTTTTTATGCCAGTTTTTACGTATGTGCTATGTCTTTCTTCATTCTAATGTTTTTATGTGTAGAGAATCAGAGATTTGGTATGATTTTGTTTTATATTTCAGGGTCTTGAACATGCTATTTCTGTCACTGATTTATATGTGGTTAAGCCTGATGATGATTTGGAAGATGTTATAGAAGCAGCTGCGTTGGATAAGAAATTGGTTATGAGCAGGTTAGACAGGAGTGGTGAGGGTGTTTGTGTTCAGGCATCCACGGACTTTGTCAGATTTAGAACTAGTGTGTTTGTGTTTGTAAACCATTTGTTTGCTGTAATATATTCTAAAACAATGAACTTCACCACCCAGACAGAAGAGCTGTATTATTTAAAATGTCTTGCAGCTAAGTAATGGTGGTCCATTTTGAGGCAACATATCGCAATCACACACAAAAAAGTTCATCAAGATTACTGCCCTGAGACTTCTTGGTAAATTGAAGCTGCGTTGGGTATCAAGATTGCTGCCCAGGGACTTCTTGGTGATATTGACTTTTCTAGGCCAGTTTTTTACTCGTGTGCTCCATCTTTTTTTCATTCTAATGTATTTAAATGCGTAGAGAATCATAGATTTGGTATGATTTTGTTTTATATTTCAGGGTCTTGAACATGCTATTGTTGTCACTGATTAATATATGATGAAACCGACGGCTAGGAAGAAAATGAATAATTTGTTACACGACTCTCCAACTCTAATTAAAAAAGAAAATCCCAATAAAAAGGGTCACTTAAGGAGTTGGTGGCCAACTTTGAAAGGAATAAAAGCTTATCTATTTAGTTTTATTCAACTTAAATTATTTATTTAAGCTATTTAAACGGTATTTTTAATGGGATTTTTAATCCGTTTTTTTCGTTGCTATTAAAATGCCCAACAATTTTAATCCGCTTTGAAAGGAACCAAATGCTTATATTGAACCAAATATTAAGAGTTTGCATTATTTTATTAACTCGGTCTCACCTCGAATACGCTTGAGGCCTCGGCAATTTATGGCTCCATATCTTTATGGTTCCAACCTTGCTCAATTTATGGCTTCATCTTTGTTGTCACTGGTTTATATATGTACTCCATCTTTCTTAATTCTAATGTATTTAAATATCATATATTTAAAGAAGAGAATTTTAACAATGATGGTAGTAATTAACCTGTTTGGTCGATTTATGGCCAATACCCACCTGTTGGTTTAGATAATGGTCTTCTTTCCACAAAGACCCATTCCGGCCGGAGACCGACATTGTTTGCTTAGACTAGTAAATTCTTCTCACCAACTAAAGACACCAATTTTGTAGAAGGTGGAAATTCTTTCGAAGTTGGAAAAGATTCGCGATTTTGAAGCGTTATTTAAAAGAATGTTTCACCATTGGTTCCATGTCTGAATCTCCTCAATCTCTATTTTTTTAGTGAGCTCCTACAAAACAGAAAGTTACACTGAACCTATTCACCAAATCTTCGTTTTTTATTTTGCTAAAAATGACCGAATGAGAGCCCCTTTGTCATGATCCCCTTTTATAGCCTAAGGGGAATAGAGCACAAGTATTCCTAACAGCCAAAACTAACCTAGACTAACTATCAATAACAGAATTACGATAACGGTCTTAATAACAGAATTAGGATTAGTCATTCCTTATTTCTTAGGGAAAAGATACATGCAACTAGCACCTTTTACAGCAGTTACCACTATTCCATCCATAGTGACAGCGTATAACGCAGCTTGAGTAGTAAAGTCTTGAGCTATGAAAGAAGTAATACCCCTAAAGAGACAGGGCGAAAGCACCAATGTAATGGATCTAATTTTCAATATAATTGAAATACAAAACTGTTATTGAGGAAGAAGAAGAGTTACACCGGAGCCTTCCTTACCGGAACATCGGGGAGCGTTCTTAACTTTTCAGGAAATAATTTTTTTGATTGGGCTCGAAACTAGGCTTAATAGTGTGGGGTATGTGGTATGTTCGATAAAAATGAGCGTCTTGATAAAGATCTTCAAGTGATGGAGTTTTAGGGTTCTTCATAGGGATATGGTGTTTTAGGTGAGCAAGAGTATTATAGGAAACTCACAAAACAATTCTTTAAAATAGCCATACCTCTTATCAAGTTGACTATAGGAAGTGCATGTGGAGAGAAGTTTCAAGAGTTTATTCAAAATATTAGACATTTTTAAAATTGTTGATGCTAAAGGATAAAGTGTTGGTATAAACAACTAGACAACTTCGAATAGATGAAGTAAACTATTATAGTCATTATCTTGTATTGAAATTGATGTTTAGTTATATACGCAAAATTAATTTAAGGTTTTTAAAGACTATCTTAAGTATTCGTTTGAACAAAAATAAAAAAATGAATGAGTTGCTTAACGATTATGACTTTGAATTAAAGGTTTGTAGCATGATCTATAAAAGATAAACTATAAGAGTTTAAACATATGCATTGTTTAAGATTGAAGCTAAATAAGTTGGAATTTCGTCTTAACGTTAAAAATATTAAGCAGAGCAACTTTTACGCCAAAAACTGCATTCCCTTTTGGGGCTAAGTGAATTATGTGTTATAGAATATGATCATTGTTCCTAAGAAGTAGAACCTTAGAAGAAGAAAAACACTACAACATTTTGACCCTACGGCAACGCCTAAAATTGCAACATCAAAAAAACCGTTGCCATTGTTCATTTTTTGACCCCGTTGCTGATTCATTTTTTTAATTTTTTTTATTGGCAACGTTTCATAACCGTTCCCAAAAGGTCTAAAGCAACGGTTTTTTTGCTTAAGCTTTAGCCAATGCTTTAAAAACGTTGCCATATGGAAAAATATTAAAAAATAAAAAAATTGGGAACTAAATAGTAATACAACAGCGTTTTGAGATTTCCCAAAATTTTGGAATCCTTGAGTTTGTAAATGTTGGAACCGATCCTTGAGTTCTTAGTAGTGGTAAGAACCCTAGACCTTGAGCTTTACAAATTCCCTGTTTGGTTTTATGATTTTCGATAGGGTTTTGATGATTTTTGATATTATTGTTTTGTTAAAAGTGTTGGAGATGTTATTTAGATTGTTATTTCAGATTTCTCATATCTTGGTTTTTGTTATTCAATTTTTTTTGCTCAAGAAATGTTATTCAGATTTCTCCTATCTTGATTTTTGCAAGCAAGAGAATTGTGGATCCGTGTATATATTCAGATTGTGAATTTGAAAGTAAGAATAAGAAGGGAAAGATAAACCTGAACTTGTGAGTAGATTTTATTTGTCAACCTTGATTTGGAAACCTAGGTTTTCTCTATATCCTGTAACCCTAGGTTTGGAAACCTTGATTGTTTCTGTTTTGAATTTACAGTGTATTTTGTTTCATGCTAGATTATATTTGCTTACTTGTGAAACGTGATGGTAGTTTATATAAAATCATTTCTATTCAAAATCATGTTTATCCAAATACTGATAGTGTGTATTTGCTTCTAATATATGTGCATTTCTCAATTAAAATGGTTTATAATTTTTCATTTATAATAAAAGGTATTAGGAGTATATAGAGAAGTTAATTAAGAACGTTTCTGAAAAATTGAGACAAAAAAATTCAATTTCAGTTTATATAAGAAGAAATGATTTTAAGTGTTATTGAAATGTTCCTTTAATATTTCTTTTTTGCAGAAGTACTTGGGTTGAAATTTATCTAACTTGTTTCTTATATCTTGTTATTGTCCCTGTTCTGTAGTTCCGATCATTGCCAGATTTATGCAGCACCGAGCAAATTCGATTGGCACCTGATAAAGGTACTCGCTTTTTGTAGCATTCAAATCTTGCTCACAGTTTCTTTACTGTCATTTTGTTTGTCTAATTTGGTTTTTTTCTCGTTTTTCGGGTTGTTCTAGTTATATCTGTATGCAAGAGGTTGAAGGACCAAGTACTGCTATAAAACAGGTCTATCCATATTGGATGATGATGTTTTCAAAGTGCTTCGATCTATTTCTAATGTTTCATTTCTCAAATATGAGTTGCAGTAACATTTTAAAAGTTATTAAGAGCATGATTATTAAGTTATAAGAATTGTAAAAAAATACCAGCTTCTATTTGAAGAATATTTTCAAAACTCAATAGTAGTGTGTATTTGTTTAATTCTGGATGCTAACTGGAGCTTCTGTACTTAATTTGCAGTGTCCATGATAATCATTCAGAGATGATCATCTCTCAGAATCCATCTCTTATACTGGAATCAAAGCTCTTCAGTAACAAGGAGGAGCATGATAAGCTCAATTGTTTTGGAGAATGTACCTCCAACTATGAA
This sequence comes from Astragalus glycyphyllos, assembly GCA_963573325.1. NCBI lineage: Eukaryota > Viridiplantae > Streptophyta > Magnoliopsida > Fabales > Fabaceae > Astragalus > Astragalus glycyphyllos. The sequence goes on from OY754312.1 coordinate 28,324,445, forward strand.
ATTGAAAAAGAAGCTCAATTGTTCCAACCAGGCCAGAAGAAACTCTTGCCTTCCTGGCTTCTGTCTCACAGCACCGATGACCATCAGATGGTACCAAAATTTTATGCTTAGTCTTCGTTATTGTGTACTGGATTTCACTGTGATCAGCAAGCATTTCTTGCAATTGAAATCAGAAGAAGTGAATTGTGAAAAATGTGACGACTGGATCCCGAGTATTGGCGCCCGGTTTGACGAAGATTATCTTAGTGGATCTGGCTTTTCCTTGCTTGTTCCTCTATTATTGGATTCCTTTTATTCCTTGTTCAACACAATCACCATCAAGATCCGCTTCAATATCCTTTGCTGGTAACCGCCTTCATCTCTCTCTTCAATCCTTATTATTAATAATAGTCAAAGGTCGATCCTTTCAGTCTACATGCTCACTTTAGAGACTTTAAGTCAGAGGAACGTTGAGATCTCTATTCATACAGTGTCAATTTATTTACTATTGTTTCTTGAGCCTATCATTTTATTTACCATGCTAAAACAATTTTGCATTTGCATTTTGAGTAATTTTTAGTTAAGAACAGAATGCCTTTTAATTACATTTTGGCCTCTCAAAGCTAAAAGATTGAATAACAGAAAGTGTCAAACATTGCCTATTGGATTGTCTTTTTAATCATGTCTATTATGTTCTCATGTTCTTTAGACCTATTTCTAGAAATACAGCTAATCAAGATTATATTCATCAACCTGCAGCAACTTTTAAGTTATTGTGTTTGTTATCTTTCGGTTATTCAGTATTATGTGTTTATCTTAAATGAACTTCTTCTGAGTATTCTAACATTCAGGAAAATGTTTTAAACCACATGAACCAATTGCACACTCAAGTTTCTGCAAGATATAAAAACAAAATTTGAGCGTTTGGTCCTTTTGTTTTAAGTTGGAGTGGGAGAGGGTAGTGAGGTTGACTTTTTGTTTTTGGAGAAGCTATCAAGTTTTGTTTTGTTTACTCCAATTGGTTCAAAAGAAAGAGATATTTTTACTTCCTTTGAATTTGAAGCTATCGATCTAGTTAGCTGAAGATGAGGTTCATTTGTAAAGAAAGAGATTCATTACTAACAGTTGAATAAGCCTTTCCTATTTCCCTTCCTCCTTTCTCAACTATAGAGCTGTTATTATTACCTGTGAACATGTGATGTTTGTGTTCTATTTTTTGCATTGCTTTTGATTTTGTATGTTTTCTGATTCTCTAGATCCGTGGAGTGCTAACGAGAAAGGGGATGATCAGAGGATATGGCTGAGTTTTGTTACTGAATTTTGTTTCTCAATCTACGGGTTGGATTTAGAAAATGGGAAAACTCAATCGTCAGTTGATGTCCTCTTGATTTTGTTAGTGTAGGAAGAACCGAAGATAGTGCATGATTTTGTTGTATTGTATTATTAATTGATTGTCATTAAATTTGAGTGATAACACACATAACTTTTATGTTTGGAAGGAATGGAATGGACCTCTAATCTTTTTTCTATTTTTTTTTTCATTTTTTATTATCTATGGCAACGTTTTTTAAGTGTTGCATTTGTTGGTGAAGGCAACGGTTTTTGAGTATTGTCATATCTGGCAACGGTTTTTAAGTGTTGTCATAACTGGCAACGGTTTTTAAGTGTTGTCATAACTGTCAACGGTTTGTGATTGTTGTTGTTGCGTGAAAATCAAAACCATTGCGTTTAACTTATCAATGACAACGGTTTTAGGTTTGTGTTGCCTTTGGTCACCAAAAACCGTTGCATATAGTTTAGGCAACGCCCGCAGAAACAACGGTTTCAAAACCGTTGCCGAAAGGTAAGGCAACGGTTTTTTGGCTTTACGCAATGGTTTTCAGACGTTGCCTTTGGGTCAAAATGTTGTGGTGAAAAAAAAGTCAAAAGCATAAGTTAAAGAAATATGTATTGCTGACAAAAGAATGTAAATGAATGTGATTAATTTTGTGGCTAAGTGTTTATATTTACAAAAGAAATACAAGGTTGTTCTTTTTCAAAAGAAAAAAAGACAATACATATGTGAAACCAAAGCAAATCATGTAAATGGCATTGACAATTGGAAGTTGGTAAAGATAAACAGTGTGATGAAATATTCAGTTACTTTAACATGATGAATTAGAAGAAATACACAACAAAGGAAAATATGGCAGAAGACCCATGCAATTGATTTTCAATAACAAAATTTGGCAGTAGCCAAAATTCAAAAGACATACAAATTCGGCTTTTTTAACGAAAAAAACAACATCAACATGAAACCAAATCATGTAAATGGCCTTGACATGTTGGGAGTCGATAATGAATTAATGATAAGAAATGTAATGAGATTCATATTGTGACATTCAATTACTTTAACATTCAATGAATTTAAAGAAAAAGAAAACAAACAAAAACATGACTAGAAGAGATCCATGTAATTGTTACTATTCAATTACAAAATTTGGCATTAGCCAAATTCAAATGTAACAAAGATGACATATGCATATATGAAACAACCTTATTAGAAATTAGAAATCAATTAAAATTCTTTGAATACAAAGCCAACATGTGAAACCTTCAGAATATTTAGATGAAGAAAATGTATTCTAGAGAATAACTCCCAATTTATCTGATGGTTGTGAGATCAATCAAAGTCATAAAGTTAAATTCCTGTGTGTCGGGTTAGTTGAATATAGGTCATTCAAATTCAAAAAATTAACTCGTAAAGTACATTATTTTTAAGAGTCCCCTTAATATAGATATTTTTAAAAGAGTTCACCGGTAGACCTTTATTATTTTTAGTAAAAAAATGAATTTTAAAATAATAAAAAATGAGAAATAAAAATAATATTTAATTAAAATATATTAAAAATGGTAAAGGTTCACCGGTGACCTTTTTAAAAAAGGTTCACATTAGGAGTACCCTATTTTTAAATGTCGTTGAATGTGCTACATGTTAGATATCAATGACTGACTGGTAAAAAACAAGTTTTTTGTTTTTTTTCCGTCACCTATGCACCTATTCATAGACTTAAATCGAAAGAAAAAAAATTCAGCAAATGACTTAATTTAACTATCACTCACTCTAGCCAATTAGATGAATTTAACTATGCTTTTAAAGGAAATAGAGCAATTGGAGTAACATATAGTAGCACATTCACTTTCAATGAAACAATGAGGTCAAACTCTTTCCTTCATCTTTTTCCCAATTTGAATATATCATGATCAAGAAGGTTCTTTCTACCCACTTTGTCCACCAGCTATGACTTCATTGCCACGTTACTACTTTTCTTGAAAGTGTTTTAACTTTATGTTATTCCTCATTCCCCTAAAACCATCTCACCCATCACCTATTAATATTAGTGGTTTCTTTTCATTTGTTAGTATTTTTGTCTCTCTTAAATTCATACTTCATTTTTAAAATCTACAAGCTTGACAAAATCAATTCAGCTTTACACTTTTTGGTGTTTATTAGTGGTTCCACTTGTGCAAAATCTTTAAAAAACACTATTTGGAATTGGTCGTATGGATAACCGATTCCAAACTTAGGCGCGGTAGCAATTTTGCAATTATAAGAATGTTTTGGAAACTTTTTTTTATACATTATGAATCGGTTGTGTAAGAATCGGTTTTGTAAACAACCGATTAGTGAAGTATTCAATCAGAATCCGTTTTATAGATACCCGATAAATACCCGATTACTAAAGTACCTTTTTCACAAAAATCTACAATTTTTACACTCCCTCTCAGTAATAACCTAATTTTTAGTTCCCTCTCTCACTCACCACCGTACGTATTCGCTCAGTTCCCTCTCTCACTCACATTTTCTTCTCACCCTCTCTCGCGTTTTCTTCTCACCGTCACCGTCGCCATCGTCTCACTGTCACCGTCGCTGTTTCCTCTCCGTCGTCGTTTCCTCTATCTCGCATTCACTCTGTTTCCTCTACTTCGTGAATGGTGTGTCACTGTCGCTTGTCTTAACTCGTCGTCACCGTCACCGTCTCTGGTTTGCATTTCTTTAGGTACCCCTTTTTCTAATTTCTAGGGGTTTCTTTTTAGTTTGCAATCTGTTTTCTTTTTTTAATCAATATTATGGCTTTGAATCTGAAGCAAAAGGACAATATGAATGATGCTTTCTCTTGTTGGAAAAAACAATAAGTGCTTAATCTTGGTGCATCGTTATAGTTCCGGTGAACATTTCTGATTTTGACTCGGAACATTTCTATGTTGTTAATTATTAATCTATGTTGTTATTGCTTACATCGTTTTAACAAAATTGATTTGTGTTTCTTGGTTGGCTTCTATCAAAAAACAAATAAAGATATGCCCATTCTTGTCACAACAGTGTAGAATAGACACTTCATTTTCTTTAAAAACAATTAAAGAGTGGTGAGTTTTTGGGCTATTTGGTTGGTGAGAAAATTGTCAAATTCAGTTTTTTGTGTTTGAAATTGTGTTCTTAATTATTTTATGTTTTTGAACTGTGAGCTTTCGGGCTAAAGTGACTCTGGGACTTTTATTTGAGGTTGCCGTTGTTGTTTTTTTGTTGTTCATATTATTTGGCCTTTTGATCATGCAGAAATGAATATTATTAATACCCTAGAGAGGTAACCTTATTTTCTAACAACTTTGTTGTTATTGTCACTAAACTCATAGTAAATGTAGAAGGAACTATTATTTTCATTTTAATGCCCAAGTCTTATTATTTCCATTTTAATGCCCAAGTCTAGTAATTGACCCTATATATGTCTGACATGAAGTACATACTTGGAGCATAGCCATGGATCGTAGTTGGATGCTAAGTGATCGTATGGGTGATGAGTATGCGAATGGAGTTGAAGAGTTTCTAAATTTTGCTAAAGCAAAGCTTCCCAAAACTGTTGTGAATTATTCTTGTCCTTGTGTTATTTGTGTGAATCAGACCCCACAACCACTTAGCGTAATAAAGGACTATCTCTTTGTTCACGGTATCTGCATGAGTTATACCAATGGATATGACATGGTGAATCAAGAGACACCCCAAGTGTGTCCAAAAGAGAGAAAGTCGATGAAGATGTGAATGACCGAATGGAGGATATGATCCGTGACATCGGTCCTGAATCTTTTAAGTGGGCGCATATGTATGATACTCTATACAAAGACAAAGAAGAGCCTCTGTATTTGGGATGCAAAAAATACACACGGTTGTCTGCGTCTGCGACGATAAGATTGATCAATTTGAAGGCAATAAATGAGTGGACCGATAAGGGCTTCACCGAATTACTTGAGTTGTTGAAAGACATGCTTCTCGAAGGTAACACATTGCTGAATCGTACGTATAATGTGAAGAAGATATTGTGTCCTAAACATTTCCAGATATGTAATTGAGATTTTTTATTGGCAATTGAAAGTCCATTGGTTTTCCTTGCAATTGAAAGTCAATAATGAGTAGGGCTTGTATTTAATATAATTTAAGTTATTTCTCTTACAAATACAAAGGTTTATGATTTTGTTAACCTTACGAAACAAAAACTCTGATTATACCAAAAGAGATAATGCTCTCATCCAACACACGGATAATGGTCATGTCTCTAAGGAATACTTGATTCCTTGATCAATACATTATGCTTCTTATTGTGTAATGTTGACGACCTATATAGTAATGTTGTATCACAAATTTTTCGTATACTAGGCTTTTTATTGTGTAATGAAATACGGAACATGTTACAAAAGAACCAAGTGGCAAATTGAAGGAGTCGCAATATGCATCTCTGACAGGTTGTGAAGCATCCCGTTCCAGACAAGGTAAACTCACAAAATAATTCTTTCGACTAACCTGACATCTCAAGATAAAGGAACTAGCTTTTTATCTAGTCTTCCCTGCCTGTCATCGAGTGTTGCGGCCGGGACACAGCCTCCGAAATGAGTTGGAGCTAAGGTCAGAAGTGCTCATTCAGGAGCACTTCCGAACTTAGCTCCAAATTCCTTATGTTTGCGGCAGTAGTGCAAATGCGTTCCTCTACCACTCAAATATTCCTTAAAAATTAAAAAGATAGAGCTTATCGGTCGTAACTGACCAACGTGTAGAAGAGGCTTCTACCCATCCAATGTGATAGTTTTCTATTTTGCAATCACTAGCTTTGAGCTTTGTTGGGTACCCTAATAACCTTACGGGAACGACAAATATCATTTCATGGCGTATCACCAAAATTTTGGGCCGAGCTGGATTTGAACCATTGACCATAGGATATCTACGGAGTGAGATAAGAAGTGCATGTGATTTCAAGAGTTTAAGCAAAAGATTTTTAAAATTGTTAAAGATTTTTGAAAGACTTATATTGAGTAATAAATATTGAGTAAAGATTGTTAAAGATTTAGAGATAAGGAGTGCAACGGGAAAAAAAGATTGTTAGAGATAAGGAGTGTGATGCACGGGGAAAAAAATGTTAAAGATTTATATTGAGTAATAAATCGTTCAAAAATATTGTAAGTTTAAAAGCGTTAAGTGAGTTTTAGTAATATAAAATAAAATTAGTTATGGTTAATAAATACTTAAATCGAATTACATTATTGTGGTTCCATTAATTGAATCGAAATGCATTATATGATTGTGGTTCCATAAATTTTTATAAATTATATATATATATATATATAATTTATGACATAAAGATTGTTAAAGATTTAAGATTATATATATAAATATAAGTTATAGTACAAAATCTCTTTATTTTAATTTTAGTTAAGATTTCATCATAAATTTTTAAATGAATTTACCTACATAAGAAAATTCTATTCAGAAAAAATAATGAGAACAAAAAAAGATCATGTAATATGTATGCCCATGCTACACACAGTATATAGTAAAAAGCTATAAATTTTATATTTTTTGACTAAAAAAATCTATGTTAAAATTCTATTAATACGAAATTTGATAAAGATATCTAACAAGTAGGGGATTATCAACAAAAATGTTATATAGTAGGTGCCTAATAAGATGAGAGATGATGGATGTCACTCGTTAGTGTTCTAAATTATTTTATATTGGTTTAAATGTGTTTTTCGTCCCTGCAAATATATCTGTTTTTCAAATATGTCCCTGCAAAGTTATTTTTTTTAAATACGTCCCTGCAAAATCAATTTGTTTTTAAAAAGCCCTTCTGTTAGTCAGACGTTACAAAAACGCTAACGTGGCTAACAGAGTGCTGAGGTGTCATTAATATTCAGTTCTAATTTTTTTAAAATGCTTATGTGGAGGGACACTTCATCATCTTCTTCCCTCACCACCACCATCACCACCTCCCCCCTCCCCCCCAGAAAATAAACTCTCTCTCTCTCTCTCTCTCATTAGCTTCTGACCTTCTTATCTCACACCAAATCCTTTTATCCCCAAATCCTTCTTCACTAACCCTAATATTTCTTCTTCTTCATAAACACTAGAATATCAACGAAAATGGGAAAAATCAGAGATGAAAATCACAGAAAAGCGAGGAAGAGAGAGAAAGTGTAGAAGGATTGGTTGGAAACATGTTGTGTTTTTCTCCTTCTCGTTGAAACGATGTTGCGTTTCTATTGAGAGAGATATATGGATTTGGAATTTTGAAGATCTGTTATTTAAGAAATGATTTGTGTATCTGATTTTAAGGGATTTTGAAATCGTGGCTTGCTCCTTTTTTTGATATGTCTCCATTTTCATTTCTTTTTTTGATACGTTGCCATTACCGGTTATGTTCTTCAACCTTCTTCTTATTATTCTCAAGATATGGTTATGGAGGTGGTAAGGTGGTGAGGGGGGGGTGGTAAAGAGAGTGAGAGAAAGAGAGACAGCTGATGCGAGAGGAGAGATGGAGGAAGGAGGAAGATGAGAAAATATTTAAAATTAAATGAAAATAAAAAAATGATGTGTCAAACCCATGTGGGCTGAAATTTGCCACATCATATTTCTGTTAGCCATGTCAGTATTTTTTAACGTTTGACTAACAGAATGACACTTTTAAAAACGACGTGATTTTGCTGGGATGTGTTTAAAAATAATAATTTTGCAAGGGCATATTTGAAAAACAGGTATATTTACAGGGACGAAAAACATATTTAAACCTTTTATATTATATCCTACAATCAATTTATTAGTACATGGACTGAGGACCTAGTTGATCTCCTACCCTAAAATCCACCTAAATAGTAATATTATATCACGTACAATAAAAAGTATATACATAAAGAATCCTTAAAAGTCAAGTCTCTTGAATTATTATATCCTACGGTTAATTTATTACTATGAAAAACCCTCCAATGAATAAATGATTTAGAATGAGGAATAAAATTCTTCCAAACTGCCTTAGTGCAAGGAACCACTTGGCCAGCAGGGTTGAGGAAGAGGAAAAAAATCCTTAAAAGTCAAGTCTCTTGAAATAGAAAAATCTCACATTAGTTGGTCCTCCACCGAAACAGCGGGAATAACTATATCCTGGATTTCAGAATGAAGTTGAGGGAAATGATTAATGAGATCTGCTGGGATGGACCATCTACCGTTAACTATTAAATAACTCAGAGTAGGTGTAAGATCTCTGTGCAAATTTCTAATTTTTTTATCTATCTATAATCTTTTTAATCAAAACACCTACTACTAAAATCTCTATTTTTCTTTTTCCTATTTAATATTGATAAAATATTAGACGGGAAAATATCTTTACTTTTAAAGATGAATAATTTTTTTTAATAATTATTTTATCTTTCTTTTGAACTTTTGATTTCTTTTCAGAAAACGTAACACGTTAACGGGTAAACATTACATGTTGTGGGTATGATTTCTTTATTTATTATAAATGAATATTTTGCATTTGAGCTGCAACAAGAAAATAGTAGATATTGTTGAAAATTTATTTTCTATTTTTTAGTTTTAAGTTTCAACTAGTAAACATTATATGTTGTTGCTATAATTTCACTAATATTTATTCTCTATGGTTGTATGTTACACATTGTCCGAATAGTTCCTTTATATTATGCTTTTTTGATTTACAACGGAAAAATATTATATTTTTGTTGTTATAATTTTATTACTGATAAAATATATTTTGTGATCTATTCGCCATGGGGGATACATTATAGTACATGATTGGTAGTTAACTAATGATAAAAAATATCAATTGAAGAAAATATTTTGAAGTCATAAAACTTCATTTCTTATAAACGTAAAAGATTTATTGTAATTAAATTTTATCTAAGTCTATTTATACAAAGAATACAAATTTGAAATAATACTCATGAAATACATAACATGTTATCTCACGAATCTATTTGATAAAATTGACTAAGAGAGTGAAGAAAAGAATGAAAGTGATGTTCTCACAAAAAAAAATGAAAGTGATGCCACCCAAGATTTTCTAATTGGCAGCTAGCATCCTTAATTAATTGAAGAAGTGGTATAACATGATGATTGTTAACACGAGAGAAAAAGCTAGGAGTTCACGAATTTCTGGTTGAAAAACACCATTGCTTTCAACATAAGCCACATACCAATCTCTCCCTCGCATGTGGGACCATGTAGTTGAGAGACAATAACCTTTCATTCCACAGAAAAATGCACCGCATGTAGTTGAGAAATGAAAACTCAAACATAGGAGAGAAATAAATAAACAACTATACAGTACACATCATAGAACATAAAAAGAGCGCAAGAGGACTTCGATGAAATGGTTTGGTCTCTTTCAGCTTAATTAAAGTTCTGGTTCAAATTTAGTTTTAGGAATGCAGCATTGCTGAATCTCTTGAGGGAGAGCATGCCGACTAATGTGGTCCTGCCCGATTCGATGAATTAATTTGTGAAGTTACGCACAAAAGATGCCCCGACTTATTAAAAAAATAGAGCCTAAAAAGAACACGAGAGGACTTAGATGAAATGGTTTGGTCTCTTTCTGCTTAACTAAAGTGTTGAGTTCAAATCCAGCTTTAGGAATGCAACACTGTTAAATCTCTTGAGGGAGAGCATGTCAGTCATTGTAGTTCTACTCAGCTCAAGGAATTAATCTATGCAGTTACGCGTAAAAATACCCCAATTTATTAAAAAGAATAGAGCATAAAAAGAAAAGAATAAATACGTTGGTGTATTGTGTCAGTTAAGAACTCAAACAGAGGTATCCTATCTTAGCCCCCCCACTTTCCTTTTAGCTTCTTCTCTATGATGAGGTGATGTGATGCCCCTCTTTCCATTGCATTTTCTTTCTCTCTTTTTCATCTGTAATTTTTAGAGAGAGAGAGGAAGTATCATTAGAGGGAGAGAGAATGAGTTCATCTTCAGGTCAAAGTAGTGGTGGCTATGATCTCTCTTTCAAGATCTTGTTGATCGGAGATTCTGCTGTGGGAAAAAGTAGTTTACTTGTTAGCTTCATTTCCAGCTCTACTGAAGATCTTTCACCCACAATTGGTATAATTTACTTACATAAATCCATTATTTCTTGTTTGATTGTTAATCAAGTTTTGAATGTTAAATTTGTGAACTTTTTAAGTGAGTTTCAATTGTCAACCTGCTTTACATTTTAGGGTTATCTAATTCCCATCACTTTTATTAATTTTTCTATTCTCTGCTCTTTCATGATTGAATCTGTTGGCCTTCTTTTATTGACATTGCCTAATAATTTTCTTTTTTTTTTACTCCACTGATTTGAAATTAATAAACAATTCAATTTATGCTTGCTGCTTTTATCTGATTTGAGTTTTCATATGATCTAATGGTAGGTGTTGATTTTAAGATCAAAATGCTCACAGTAGGTGGGAAGAGATTAAAACTAACAATCTGGGACACAGGTAAAGTAGCACTTTTGTTCAATACGTGCAGCATGTAATGTGATTCAAACAGATAGAATAAAATGTCCTTTAAAGAGTGTTAATGTTGAATCACTTGTTTATTTATTGACCAAAATGAGTAATTTAAGTGGTTTGTTGACTTATAAAATAACATTAGATCTATCGCAGCTGGGCAGGAAAGGTTCAGGACTCTAACAAGTTCTTACTATAGAGGAGCACTAGGAATCATTCTCGGTATGCTAATGTGGTTTTTGTACATAAGAATATATCTGATTCTGCTATATCAGAAACCTCTCTAGAATTTCTTCATTGAGAAATTTGTATTTGCAACTAGAATTGAACTCTGCCTTAACACTATACTATACTTTCATTTATGCTTTTGATATTTGTTATTTGAAAGTGTTGTCTGATAAAGGTAGGTCAAAATTAAGCATTTGCAAGGAATTATGACATTTCTTATATGAATCTTGGTTTTGAGGTTAAGCGTATCAACTTATAAAATAAGTTAAGTGAATACGGTAAAATAAGTTGTGTAGTAATTTTTATCAATGATTAAATAGGCTTTACAATTGCAACTAGGGAAGCAAGGCGCTTCTGGAAAACATTCCTCATTCATTCATCATTTTGGTAGTAACATTGTTCTCCCTATTGTGTTTTTGCGTTCTTCCTTGAATAGCATGAAGAATTCGGTGAGCATGTTTTTCTTGAGACTATAGGTGGCCTTCTGAGAACATATATATAAATTTCTAATAGTTAAAGTGGATTAAGTATCATTATTGACTTATTGCTAGTTAACTTCCTTCATATTTTATGATTTCTATTTATAAAGTTACTTCCTCTTGTTTTCTTTTAGTTTATGATGTCACAAAGAGAGAAACCTTTACAAACTTATCAGAAGTGTGGTCTAAGGAAGTGGAACTCTATTCAACTAATCAGCATTGCGTGAAGATGCTAGTTGGAAATAAAGTCGATAGAGTAAGTTTTATGCTTTGTATCAGAATTGCATGCATTTGATTTGCTGAAATTCGAAATTTAGACTCTCAACTTTATAGGACTCCTAGGAATGGATCCTAACGTGGAACTTTCCCTTTTAATGTTTAACTTTCATTAATTTCTGTTATGTTTTAATCCTCTATTTTTAGGATTCTGAAAGGGCTGTGAGCAGAGAAGAGGGATTAGCCCTTGCTAAAGATTTGGGGTGTTTTCTTCTTGAATGTAGTGCTAAAACTCGAGAGAATGTGGAGAAGTGCTTTGAAGAACTTGCTCTAAAGGTATACTTTTATTTGCATAATAGAAAGTTATTTTGTTGATTGATTTTTGTGTATGCTTTTCCTAACAAAACATAACTAATATGACACCATTATTATGTAGATAATGGAAGCTCCTAGTCTGTTGGAAGAAGGATCAACAGCAGCAGTAAAAAGGAATGTTTTAAAACAGAAACAAGAGCCACAAACATCCCAAAATGGCGGGTGTTGCTCCTAAAATGCTGCATTGTGGATATTGAGTCTTAACTAGCACATCTTGGATAGATTCTGTATATGTAAGCTTCTTTCTTAGTTTCCTATTCTGCTTGTGTCTTTTGGTTGCTGCTCAATTACTTGTTCTACCACAATGGCGTGATTGGTGGCAATGGCGCGTGTTAGCTTTTGTAAATTTGTTTGTGTTAGAATGATATATCATTTGATTCATTTGTGTTTGGCTCCCAACTTAATCCTGATACTGCAACTGTAGTTTCATACAAATATTATTGTGACAGATTGCACCTAAGTAATCCAATTTTGGTTACCTCATTGAATGGAAGAATAATACGAAAAGTAACACAAGCAATAAATTGCTTAACTCCAAGTTGCTTGGGTGAAGTAGCATGACCTGATATTGGCCATTGCAAGGTAAGACATGCTTATGACCTGATTTTGGTCGTTGCACGGGCATGCAGCCTCGTCTACAGCATTCATGCATTGTACGACCCTTTTTCGAGGCAGTGATTTCTTCTCGCAGCACGATCGTGTTCATGTGTGCACACTGATGCTACTTTTCACATTGCTCAGCTGAGTGGCAGTGCATTTTTGTTGTTGTATGGACTTGGATGTGTACAGTCTTGCTGAAGTCTAGAAGCAAGGAAACCAACACATGCGATCTGCACGATCGTGCAAAATCTCTATGTTGCGGTGCAAGTCCTCTGAAAACATTCTACTTCGCCCGAAAATTCACTTTCACTCTTTCCAATTTAGTTCTTGTTACACAAAAATCGAGTAAATTACTGATTATTTCACAGTTAAGTGCAATATTACTCTAAAATTAGTGTGGAATTGTCCCCTAATAATGCACAGTTTTGAGGTTTATCAGCCTGCCGACACTTAACCTAAGCAAATTATTGTTTTTCAAATAAAGTGCAAAAAGGTATAGAAACAACCCAAAAGAGAAACCCCATAACATACAACACAATTGGTCGTAGAAATTATAACTAAGAGGGGATAAATCTAAAGGATACCCAATTAGGGGCTCAAGCACTTGAAATTATTCCTTTCAAAAGCAAGGGACTTGGCTCACTTCTCTTAAATTTCCATAAAATGTGCATTGCCAAGGTCATGGTATTGGTGGGAAAGGGCAAGAAAACGACAATCAAGGGGGGTGAAAATAAATTCAAATAAATAAGCTAAGTGACCCCATGAAGCAACTTTGGTCCTCAGCAATCTCAAATATGGATTAAATAAGGTTTTTTGGAATAATTTTTTAGGAACATTTCAATCCTATCAGAGATGAATTTGACCTACATTAATTTTCATTTATCAGGAATCAAATTTGTACTTTTAATTTCTTAGGGACTAAATTGGTCTCCGCATTTTTTATCAATCAGGGTGTTTACCTTAAAAAGGGACTTGGAAAGGCCTCAATCAATCCAACCACCAAAAACCTAGAGTATGGAGAGAAAAAAGATTCCATCAAATTCTAGGACAAGCAAGGGTAGAGTATATCCCATGTATAAACTATAAGAGAAACATTTTATTGTACGAAACGAAAGATAAGAATCACAAAAAATAAGGCCACATACCTCCGATGAAGTGTTATGAAGTGCGTTCCAATTCAGATGCATGTCTAATTTTTACTTTCCGTACAAAATTATTCGTACCGAATAGCAGCCCTCAAACTCTAAACACATTTGCCTGATTATTATGTCAAAACATGTGTCTAACTTGAGAAACATGTAACCACTCAAAAAAAGGAATATTTGTTTATTAACTTAATTACCTTTAATATGTAGAAGCAATTATAATGGCAGGTTAGCATCGATTCCGCAAGGAGATAATGAAACTGTTGAGATAAACTTAGTTCTGACTGAAACTGCATACCATACACTAATAACTCAAGAATGTTAATTCAAGGTCTGTAGTTATGGCACTCTTAAATTTCTAACCTAGTGCATCATAATGGTCTATCCTAAAAAAAGTTAAGGACTACTAAGAAAAACCAGTGAATATAATCAAAGATTTAAGTTGTGATCATGGTCTTATTAATAACACTTGTGGTCGCAACAATGTCAAAAGCCATAATATTATTATGCAAATTGCGGCCTCAAACCTTTTCTTTAAACACAAGAGTTTAAAAGAAAGAAGAAAGTCAGATACAAACTTAAAATGTTTATGATATATGTATCTTGCATGAAGAATATAATGACAATTAAAGTAAAAATAAATATTGAATAAATTGTGAATCTATATATATTTACAACCTACCAAGTGAATGAATTCAAATTCAATTGTGTGCTATAGATTGAATGGAAAGAATCAACAATCAACAATTGTATACAATGCTAAGTTAAAAAATAAAAAATAATAATAACAACAAAGAAAGTTAAGACTGATGGTGAGGCTAAATTAGACAGACTTGAAGTTTAGTAATGGCAATCCACAAGAGAATTTGCAGAGAAAACAAAAACTTTTTCTATGGACTGAAACAGAAACTTGGATTCTCTCTCATCATCTTCATCAGGTGCAGGAAGATTCAAGTCCAAATTCAAAACATTTCTTGGTATCTTTACATCTTGAGTTTCATGGCTCCCATTACTGATAGCTACAGAAGTTCTATGCCTCCTCATATGTCCCCCTAAGGCTTGTCCAGATGAAAACTCAGCCCCACACATAGAACACTCATGAACTTTAGATTTAGTAGTAGTAGCAGAAGTCATAGCATTGCTTCTATACATAGCATCATTTGATAATTGTAAGGTAAGAGAATCATGATCATTCACAATCTTAGGTTTCTTGTGGCCGGCTCTATGGCCACCAAGTGCTTGAAATGAAGGGAAACATCGGTTACAAGTCTTACATTGATAAAAGTAAAACCCTTCCTTGTTCTTATTGTTATTGCTAGGTGCAATTACATGATGACCTTGAGCTAAGAGAATCAAACAATTTGCCATGTCTTCCTCTTCTTTTTTGTTCTTGATATTATCTAACGATGAAGTGATTCCTGAATTATCAGTGGTGTTTTTCTCAGGTGATGATGATGTTGACATGGTTAGCCTAAGAGGAGATGGTTGCCTTTGACGTTTTGTGCGTTTACCTTTGATCATAATTTGCATGTGATTTTGAATAATATCCTTGCAATCCACATGTTCTTGACGATCTTGCTCCTCTTGCATGGTTAGTCTATAAGGTCAATGCAGAAGTGCAGTTGATATATTAAAGAGAAGGAATGAGAGTTAATGTTATTGGATATAGTAACGTGTTTGTTTTGGTTATGCCAGAATTTGCGTTTCCAAACTTGGAAGTTATTATATATTTATATATAGAAGTAGGAGTTGTTTGTGTGTAGTGTAGGGAGAAGGTGAAAGATGCAATGTTAAGTATGAGGAGGAGAGGAAACTAGTGAGATTCGGTTGGCTTTGAAGCAAACTCATAACATTTTTTTTTGTAGATACATTCCTTTCTAGAGGATTGGTTTGCAAGCCTGGAATGGATGGAATCACACACAATTCCCCCCCCCCCCCCCCCCCTTAGCATATAATTAATTCATATATAAAATAACCACTCT
This sequence comes from Astragalus glycyphyllos, assembly GCA_963573325.1. Taxonomy (NCBI): domain Eukaryota; kingdom Viridiplantae; phylum Streptophyta; class Magnoliopsida; order Fabales; family Fabaceae; genus Astragalus; species Astragalus glycyphyllos. The sequence goes on from OY754312.1 coordinate 28,340,258, forward strand.
CTTTTGCTTATAAAAACAACCACTCATTTAAAAGTGTCTACCTAGCTAGAATGTTTGGGTTGAATTAATTGTGATGCCAGATTAATTGATTAATTGTATAAGGAATGCTACTGCTTGCTATTATTGATTAATTTTCACTAGTGCAGATTTGACATTTAGTATCGGACATTTAGTATTGGTTTTTTACCCGATACTAAATGTACTACTAAGGTACTGTTAGGGTACATTTAGTATCGGTTGTAGATAAACACCCGATACTATATGTATTACTAAGGTACATTTAGTATCGGTGTTTCTGTATAACCGATACTAAATGTATTACTAAGGTACATTTAGTATCGGTTATACAGAAACACTGATACTAAATGTACCTAAGTAAGTACATTTAGTATCGTTTTTTCTGTATAACCGATACTATATGTATTACTAAGGTTCATTTAGTATCGGTGTTTCTGTATAACCGATACTATATGTATTACTAAGGTACATTTAGTATCGGTTATACAGAAACACTGATACTAAATGTACCTAAGTAAGTACATTTAGTATCGTTTTTTCTGTATAACCGATACTAAATGTATTAATATTTTTTTTGTTTTTATCCATACCGACATATTATTAACCTGTTTTTATCCATACTGACATATTATTAGTATCGTTTTTTCTGTATAACCGATACTAAATGTATTAATATTTGTTTTACCCGATATTATTAACCTGTTAATATTTTTTAATATTGTTTTTATCCAACTCCAATGAACGATGAAATAAAACAAGAAAAATGTCGATAAACATTGGCACCAAAAGGCAATCAAGAAAAAACGATTGTGAAGATAAACAGAAACAATATATCTATTCAATGCTTTTTCGACTAGTCAGAAATACCTTGTAATCAACATTATACCCTTTTGTATAGTATAGACCAAACCAAATCACTTAATGCATTTAGTAATTGAATTTCCATATCAATTCACTCATAGAATCTTACCACAGGGAGGTGCTAATTCTAAATTTGATATTTGTAAACTTTCAGCATAAAGTTCTTCAGCAAGCTTTCCTCCATCTATAATACACACAAACCATCATATAATAAGATAACACATGGATTCTAGTTAACCAAGTTCTTCAGCACGTTTTATATTGCAATGAATTTTCTCCTTAATCGTGAAGAAGAATTTGTTCTGTAAGTGAAAATTCACAAGATTCATACATTCTGAAAAAACAATTACATCATTGCTATAGAACAGCTAGCTCAATCCATACTCCATATATTAACAGTAAAAAATGAAAGAGATGGAAAACTAATAATATCTGTAACATAGAGCATAACTAAACCGAAAATAACAAAACACATCCAGTTACAGGTGAAGGAGAATTTTAAAAAAAATTAGAACTGGTTTGCGAAAATTTTCACGGAAGCAAAAGGCAAGAATGAAATGAAAGTGTTCGCGGGGAAAATTAAAGAAGGAAAAAACATACTTCAAATTCCATTAAACAACAATTTCACGACTAGTAACAAAACCCTAAAATTCTACGAGAACCAAAATAGAACAAGGAACTTACATTAAGAACTTAGGGTTTCGAAGTTCTTTGCACTTAAGGCGACGACGAGCAAGGTGACGACGAACAAGGCGATGGAGAGAGCTGAGAATGCAAAGAGTTAAGAACCAAGGTAACGGAGAGAGCTGAGAATGGCGACGGCAACGTCGTTGCCTCCAATAAACGGAGAGCTTAGAACAGAGAGTAAGGTGACAACAACGAGGCGACGGAGAGAGTTGGACGGCGACGGAGAGAGCAAGGTGGCGACAGAAGGAAAAGTTGGAATGGAAAACGAAGAGTGAGAGAGCGATATGTTTAGGGTGAAAGAGTTCTGAGAGAGAACGCGTGATGTATTGGAATGGATAGTGGGGAAAAAGAGAGTATTTAATTCAAATTCTTTTAAACATTTTCTTAGCTATCTTAAAAGAATTAAAAGAGAGTAATTTATATGCTACATATATTTGAGTAGATTTTTTCTTAAAGATTTATGTTAGCAATTTTTTATATTAGTTAATTTTAACTTCGTTTTAAATTATGTTTTGTCTTGGAAAAAACCGAACCAATCCAAACCGCTTTGGTTTGGTTTGGTTTTATTTTGGAAAGTCAACCGAACCAAACCAAACCGTATGTAATTTTATCTTGCGGTTCGGTTCACTTTTTGTCTCAAAATCGAACCAAACCGCACCGCGGACACCCCTACTACTAGCTATATACGCTTGCTAACAAGGCGGGCAGTTCATGTGCAGTTGTCCAACTACTTAATCACTAAAGGTCAAAATGCAATGTTAAGTAATGAGAAAGATCCAATTTCCTTTGTGTTGTCACTTCTCGAGACAGAATTTTGTCGCTCATTGTGATCTTACTCGACTCGAGATATTAGTCTCTACAATTGCAGACCCGATTTAAAAAAATAGTAGGAACGTTGCTTAAAACCTAAACCCATATATGTAGCTGAATAATATATATCTACGCGTAACTCGAATTAGTTGTGCACATTGATTGAAGTCATGGAAGAGTCATTCAGAATGGCAAAGTAACATGATATTCGAGAAGAATGATTTTCCTAGGGATTTCGTGACAATATTGTAATATTGTAAGAGATATTCTTAGCGTAAGGATTTCTTTTAGAGGAGTTAAATGAGCACGTAAATGGCCATCTCCAATATCATGGTTTAGGTTTATCTACGTCTGTGACTCAAAGAAAAGCATCTCCTCCAATTCAGGACTGCATCTGGTTTTTTATTATAAACAATCAAAGCAAGAATGGTGCGCCTAGCTACTACACTAACTCTCCACCTTCTTCTATCTTAGAATATATACCAATCATTATCTGATAATGTTGCTTAAACTTAAACAACACACAAAGCGATTTTGCCGTTTGCCATAACATCTTGCTATATATTCGTCTATGATTATTAAAGTATCTTTAATCCAAGTATATATTGAGAGCTTAGGGCTTATGGCGTAACGGGAGGGAGACTGAGAACGCTTGCTACTGTGAACGTCGTTTTCGCAAATGAAAGAGGGAGATAGGGCGCAACGGTAAAGGGAAGAGAAATTAGAATTTTAGGGCATAAGGAGCACTTTTTAAAAACGCCACTTATGCAGTTCCGTATTCTGGGCATAAGGCGCTTTTTAAAAAGTGTTACTTATGCAGTTCCGTATTTTGGGCATAAGGGGCGCTTTTAAAAAAGCGTTACTTATGCAGTTCCGTATTTTTGGCTTGAGGAGCGCTTTCCTCAAAGCGCTACTGATGACCCTCCGTATATTTTTGGTTTAAGGGGCGCTTTATTACAAAGCACTACTGATGATATAACATTAGTAGCGTTTTCTTGAAAGCGCTACTAAAGGGTGCACATTCTTTAACAATTCTGGTGTAGTGTACAATTAATGTCAAAGTACAGACAATAGACATTCATCTTGTATTCGTTTTTTTAATCTGTCAAAATTTCGAGTGAATTTTTTTTAAAAGAATTGGGGAAGGGAAAAATTTTGTTAATCAAATCAAAGTGAAAGTAATTAACTAGGAAGAGTGAGGCAATTAAAATACGCGTCTTAAAATTCAGGCGAGCTATTGGGTTAGTGGATTAATAGTCAAATCAGAGAGCATATATATATATATATATATATATATATATATATATATATATATATATATATATATATCATCACTACCATAATAATGCGGCCTAGCGGCGGTCAGTTTCTGAATGCGGCTTATCGGTGGTAAGTTTCTAACAGCCGCGATTTGTTGGTAATTTTGTCACAATTCAGCTAGCTGGCACAATAGTTAGGAAAAAACTGAGTTGTTTTGGCCTAGTTCACTTAGACCAAACTTTTTTTTTTGACATGCACTTAGACCAAACCGATCCCATTGTTATGCTTTTTCGAATACTTTTTGTTGTATTCTTTGTTGAAATTTGGAATAGGCCGAGTCGACACACTAGTCTAATGTATGGAGATGCACTGGACTATAAAAAACACAGTATAATAGATAGTTGCTCACATAAATGAATTCTGCTTAGCTTAACAAATTTAATAATTACAATTTGGCTTAATTGCAGTTTTGGTCCCCCTATTTTCACCAAATCATGATTTTAGTCCCCCCAAGGATTTTTTTCATGAATTTAGTCTCTCTCTTTTCACCAACTTGCGATTTTAGTCCCCCAATAATTTTTTTGACGAATTTAGTCCCCCTATTTTCCCTATTTGTTAAATTAAATACCCCATCTAATTTGGTCAAAATTGGCGCTGAGTAGTCAGCCACTTATCCTACGTGGCTGACACGATGGCTTGCCTTGTTGGAATTTAAACATGAAAATTACTATTTATCACAAAAATTATTTTTTAATTATTATATTTAATAATTAAAAATTCCATCTTCTTCATTCGATACTTCCTCCCCTTTCGCGAAGGGAGAGGAAGTATCGAATGAAGAGGATGAATTTTTTTTACTAAATATAATAATTAGAAAACAATTTTTGTAATAATAATAATAATTTTTATATTTAAATTCCAGCAAGGAAAGCCAGGATGTCAGCCACGTAGGATTAGTGACTGACATGCCAGCATCAATTTTGACCAAATTAGAGGGAGACTTTGATTTTACAAATTGGGAAAATAGATGGACTAAATTCGCCAAAAAAATTCTTGGGAGACTAAGATCATGAGTTTGTGAAAATAGAGGGACTAAATTCATGAAAATAAATCTTGAGGAACTAAAATCGTGAGTTGGTAAAAATAGGGAGACCAAAACTGTAAGTAAGTCTTACAATTTCTGCGTAAAAAAAGAGAGGAGGTGGTAAAATAAAATAGGATGGTGCGGTCTTTTGACGGTGCGGTCTTTTTTATTTATTTTGCCTCATGCAAAATGTCTTTAATGAGCCCAATGGAGAAGTTGTCGTCTGGTTAGAAATGGCTGCGATTTTTGTACCACCCATATTGGTCCATATACCCCTTAATTTTCTTTTAATTCCAAAATACTCCTTAAAATTTACACTTATCTAAAAAAGCGTAAATCCGGAACTTTAAAGTTTAATTACACTACTCCCGAAATTATCTAAAAGAGCATAAATTCGGAATTGTATGTTTTTTAGTTCCCGAAAATATGAAGTAGAGACATAAATCCAGAATTATATCTCTCTATCTTCCGGATTTATGTCGCAATACATACTTCCTGAATATTGAAATTTTTGCGCTCCGGATTTATGTTTCATAAGTAAATCTAGGGAGTTACTTTTTTAATTCAAGACTTATGTATGAAACATAAATTCGGAATGAGTTTTAATTTTTATATTTTTTAGGTTTATATCCACTAACAATTTTGACGGCATTGATTTTGCCGACACTTTTGATCAATGGTCAATATCCCACCGACAATTTTGACGGTGTTGATGTTGCAGACACTTTTGATCAACAGTCAATATTCCACGAAAACCGCTATACATACACCTATTTACCCTAGCTTCTTTCACACAAAGGCTTCTCTAAACCCTAAAAAATGAACACCCTTTGCACCCACTACACAAGGGATACCACACTGGCCGCCCTTTATCATCGTGGAAAAATCACCATAAAAGAAGATGGGTTGGTTTGAGTGTCCAGATCTTGTTTTATGCAGGCTCAAGCACGACATCACCTTCGTTGCTTAGAAAGATAAAGTAGAGCGTAAGGTTCAACAACAAAGTGCGTGGCACAGAGAGGTTAGTAGTATTTCTTAGTGGCGGATCTACCCTATCCCCAAGGTGGCCAACCACACATCCTGAAAAAATAATTTTATTACCAATACTCCTATTAAAAAATAATATTAGCATCAATATCCTACTACAAATATATTGCACACTCTGGGAATATTTTTTTGCACCGAAACTCCTAGTTTTGCACCAATTTAATGCACCATACTTACACAATTACTCACATTCATTCTTACACATTTCTAATTTTCTCTCAAGCATTTTGTCGCTCTCGAGCATGTTCTTTTTTCTCTACCTTCTTTAAGCGACCAATGATAAGTTGTGTGATTTATTTAAATATATGAAAGGCTTTTATTTTTATTATATTTATAGCGATGGTGTGTTTAAAAAAATTTACACGCCCTGACCCAAGATCCTAGATACGCCACTGGTATTACTTTTCGCAAAACCACTCATGGATCTGATGGTCTTGTTTACTGGTTCTCCATGACGAATATCATGATCTTAGTCCTTTGGAGCTGTACGTGGAGACTCAATGGAGCCTCAATGAGATTCTTTTTCTTTTGAGACCGCCTACACAGGACGGACCCTCACAGTAGGAAAAACAAGTCTCTGGTGGATCGTTTTCTGTTACGTTGTTTGTTTTTGTTAGGTTTTTGTTTTTGTGTTTGTTTTATTTTTATGTTTGTTTCTTGTTGATGTTTCAACGTAATCCACTTTTGCATCAACTTCAGTATTAATTCTAGTAAATAGACGTGCAAAAAAAGTACAATATCAGTTAAAAAAATACAATATCACGAGACAATATCCAAAAAATAAAACAGAGTTCAATAGATAAAATACATCGCGGGTCCCCTCCCTCCAATACAGACAAAATGCTCCAAAGAATCCTATACGCATGACTGCTATGATGAATGTCACTAGATGCTATAACCTCCCGTATATGTGTAGCACCATAGGAAACTCTCTCCTCAAGAGTGTGTGAGCATCAGATCGGTGTTGGTGCTGGAACATCCTGATATGGCTCTAGCTCCTAATGTGCAGCATGTCTCAAAGGCACAGTGAGGTGGGGAATCGACACCTGCAAGTACCATGGGAGGTACCTCTATTGGCACTCACGCAGGATCGTGGCCTGAGTAGTCCTTTTAGTGACACCCTTAACCTCGTCATCATCGATGGACGTCCTTCACACTTCACAATTGGGAGATCTAGGACGTCCTGGATGTAGCCAAATTGCCATAAGCATCTGTCTGGCATGTAACGCAGAACAATGTCATCCCATGGAAGTGTAATCCTAGTTGTAGTCCCACTTGGCAGGTTGTAATGCCATGTAGCCAAATTGCCACAAGCATTTATCCCATTTGAAGGTAATCCTGACTCCTCTGGAAAGCATAATCGAGTGATACGATAGGATCTGCCAGTCGTCATCCCACGGGTTCCATTTGACGTGCTAGGATCATCATGATCAGTACGGTCAACGCCCTTTCTTCCCCGGACACGCCTATTCCAGTTAGAAGCATGGCTGACTATGACGACTCCCCTCGCAATATCAAGCCTCATGATCCGCGTGGGATTCTGCCCCCGACTCTAGTGTGTGCCAGTGCAAAAAATTAAAAAAATATATAAATATTAATTTAAAAGATACAAATCACTTCCGTATTTAGGCCTAAACGATAAATCTGGAAGTATTCATATTCCAGATTTATCATTTAGACATAAATCTGAAAGTGATTTTCCAGTGCTTTCCCGAAAAAAACTCAAACGAATATATCCGGAAGTATGTTTGTGTACCAAATATATCTCAGATGGATATATCTGAAACCAAAATACTACCGGATATATCCATTTCTGTTGTTTCCAGGACAAAAATGCTTCCGAAAGTATGTAAAACGAGATAATTTTGGAAAAACGAAAATTCATTCTTACTTTCTACTCCGGATCTATGTGAGTTGTGATGTATCAATTTGGTTTTTTAAAATAGCACGGGTAGAATTGGGAGTTTGAGTTTTCCAAAAATAAATTTGGACAGGACCCACTTCATGGTTGTCCACTGTCCAAATTTATTTTTGAAAAACTCAATATATGGTAGCATTTAAGACTCTGTTAAGGGAATTGATCACGTGGTCACGAATTCTCAGATATCTGAGTTGGAGAAAAAGAAGATTTATTTTTAATCAAACAGGCCTCTTGTCATGAATTTATTATTAAAAAATGAAAAAGAAAATAACAGAAAATAGCACAAGGGAGGACTAGACCAATACTCTTTTGCAAAAGAAAACATAAAGTCAAAACAATAATAGGGAGCCCCTAACAGAGTCCCCTTAAACACTCAACCCTAGATATTAAAATAAAAGCGCTAACTTACAATATTTAGACAAAGGAGACCGAGACAAAAGATGTCCTTGAACAAAAATTATAGCCAACAACTCTAGCCAATTTCCGTTTTCCTAAAAATACTATGACTAACTTAAAATAGTCAGATCAAAAAGAGACAGGCAGAAGTTGTCTTTGAACGGATACTATATTTTCTGCTGATATTTCTTCTTTTGAGTCTTTGACACCACCAGTTTAGATCGTTCATCCTACGCAAGTGTTCCATGGGTATTGTTATCCATAGGAACATCATCTGGCACATCACCCCAAAGCTTCCCTAAAATTCTAATGTCAAATGCTACCATTAGATTAGAAGTAGCATCAAACTCTAAACATTTGGCAAGCCTAGTCTAATAGTGAGAGAATGAGTCAAAAGAATAGAACACCAACTATCAATATGCATATGATTGACAGGAGAATTCTAGTGAAATCGCCAAAAGGGAGTATGTTAATTCAACTTATAGGTAGACCTTTCTACAACTGAGTTCTCAATAAAAACACAATTATTATTAGGATTTAAACTCATGAAGAGAGTTCAATCCAAAAAATTAGTAGTCCATTATTAGATAGGAAAGTATAGTAACTTAAGTACACGTTGCTTTGTTATCTAATGAACATGGAATCCTAACAGTAGAGCAGCAAATCAGGAGTTAGCTTGCAATTTTTCTTAATCTGTTCTGCGGCCAACAGTTAATAATTCCACACCTATGCAAAACAAACAGAATAAGACAAAGGATGAAAGGCCCTACAAATCCGAACAATATCTTTAATATTATGTAGCAGTCTCGACATAGAGCTTTGTTACTCCAGATTCATAATGTGGGTCTGTTCAAACCGACCTCTCATCCATGATCATGATCATGATCATGACCATGACATGGACCTTAGCAGGCATGCGGCCACTTTCAAACTCTAAATGTGGTGAGGAGAACTGAGAAAAAACCAACCATTGGCAATTGCGTAAATCACTTTCATTAGGCACCGCCATTTTTTACTTTATTACTAAAAAAAACGCCACCATTTTTTGTAGACATTATTTTCACTCATATACTATTATTATTCTATCAATTTCTGCTGATGGAATGTGTGGCTGAAAATTATCTCCGCCCAGTGAAATATGGGCCCTATTAACCACAGAATATTTATTGAATTGACGCTCCATTTGATGACAGGTTTTACTGTAATATTTGACTTTCCTTGAAGCTTTGGTCATCAATAATTGGAATTATGATTTTTTTTTTGCTAAATCACTGAAATTAAGTTTTTGTCGGTAAAATCTTTATAATATTAAATCCTTTAAATAATATTTCCTTACAATTCAAAAAAAAAAATCCTTATTACCATTATTTCTTTAAAATAGTTTAAATGAATTTACAATTAATTATCATTTAAAAGTTTATTAATAACTTTAAAAATAATTAATTATATATCATTAAAAATAATTTTTCATTTTGATATCATTTCTTCAAATATCAATTTTTTTTACACAATTCTTCAAATATCATTAAAAGTCTATTTTGTGACTAAACCACATTAAACTGACTATGAAATATGAATGCATACCAACTCACTAGCGACAAAGTCAAAACATTCTTTTATAACGATGATTAGGTTGAATAGAACGTAGTATATGAGCAGTTGTACCCTTTTTTCTTTTTTCTTAAGGCAATGCAAGAGTAGTTGTAATTTTCATCATAGCTGAATAAACATATAATAAACGTCAGCATAGATTCCAATACAAGCTTTCACCATCTTGTGTCTTTTTGTTTTCTGGCCGGTGGGGAATGGGGACCCTCTCTGTTTTCTTCAGAATAAACTTTCCATTATCCATTAAAAAAAAAGCCAATCGACTTTTCTGTAATTCTTGCTATGAAATTGCCTACTTAGGGTTTGGATAGGGGATAAATTAGCTTATATCGAATTAATTAGCTCACAATGAATGAGCTGATAGCGAATAGGTAATAATAGATAAACTAGTGGATTAAATTTAAAGTATTTGATAAAATTAACGGTTGAACTAAACATAAATATAAAATGACATAAATTGACATTTTTTAAATTAATACTTAAAAATGAGAGAGAAAATCTGTTTAATGCAGAATAAGTAGGGGTGTTCAAAACCGAACCAACCCAATAGAAAACCGCAAACCGAACCAACCCAAACCGAAAACCGCAAAAAACCGCAAACCGCAAAATCTAATCGGTTTTATTTTCAATCAACCGTTTGGACCGCGGTTTTTGTTCCACCAACCGAACCAAACCAAACCGAACCGCAAGTAACATTAGAGCTTTATCGACTTACAATCTTACTTACTAACGTACTAGCCCAACTCCAACTAAAACTCAACTCTCACTCACTTAATAGCCCAAATCCAATTAATTCTTTGACTCACTTACAAACAATCCATTTTGTTATGCTATATTTAAGAATTACAATAAAACATTTAATTCAACTTCTTTTAAACATGACCGTAGCTATATTAAAAGAATTAAAATAGAGTAATTCATATACTACATATATTTGAGCAGATATTTTCTTAAAGATTTATGTTAACCGTTTTTTATGTTAGTTAATTTTAACTCCGTTTTAAATTATATTTTGTCTTGGAAAAAACCGAATCAAACCGCGGATTGGTTTGGTTTGGTTTGGTTTGGTTTTATTTAAGGAAGTCAACCGAACCAAACCAAACCACATGTAGTTTTAACTTGCGGTTCGGTTCACTTTTTGTCTCAAAACCGAACCAAACCGCACCGCGAACACCCCTAAGAATAAGTAAGAAATTTAATTAAAATAATAAGGGTAAAAATGAGAGATAAATAAAAAGCTATAAGCTCAAATTATACTTCAAGTACGTAACATTTCAGAAAATGTAATAAGCTAGTGAAAAAATTCTATAAGTTAATATTGTCAAACGCCTAAAATGAGCTTATCTACTATAAACTAGCGAATTGAATTTGACAAATAGAGTCTTACAAATTAAGAAGAGCACTGCAAAGTTATGATTTGTCTTTCAAACTATCGATAATTAAGATGGGTCTTAGTTAAGTGGATGTGTTATTTCCACCTCCCAATTTATTTTGCTACCTCCTATTTAGTCTATTTTTGTCAAGCGCAATCTCTTAGCTTATTGCAGATAGTTTATATCGGATAAATAATGTATAAGTATTTGGTAAGACTAGCTTTTCTCCTATTTTTTACCCTTGTTTTTTAACTTTATTTCTCATATTTTTTACCCTTATTTTTTTAACTATATATCTCATTTATCCCCATCCAATCAAACATTCACTTTCATTTTTAAGCATTAATTATAAATATATATTTATGTCATTACATATTTATAAGTTAATTTTATCACTAATTTTATCAAAGTTTAAATTAATTTGTTAGTTTATCTGCTATCAGCTCATTTATTATAACCTAATTTATCATTCAATGACATGTCATTTTTTATATTTAAATATTTTAAAATAATATTTTACTAATTTTGTTTATAGATATCGTACTCAACGAAACTCAATAGACATTATAGAATTCATTAAAAGAAATTCAAATAATTGTTCCCGCTACTCCATCATCTCCAATGCAGACTATCACAATAACTAGCACCGTGACCCGTGCGATGCCCTCGCACGGTGTCAAAGCTTTAGTGTCTACGAAAGTATTATAAGAGGAAGATTAGATTAATAGTAGTTGAAGTCAAATTTTAACGACAAAGGTACGTTTAAAAGGTTCAAAAGGAGGAAACCGAAACACAAAACGATAACAGTAGTAGAAATGCTAACTATTAGATAATTATTAGATAATAATTGTGGAGGTATGAAAATTTATTGACTAAATTCCAATAAGAAAAAGCCTTGTTTAAATATAAAAAAACAATTGTGAGCTTAAGAGCTAAATTAAAGTGTAGAGGCACAATTCAGACAAATTTTTCCATACGCATAATCTATAGTCATAATTTTAAGTAGAAAGTTAAAAGACATAAGGTACATAATCCAAAGATAGCAAAACATAAATTCAACATCATCCTTCAGCTAATCATCTAAGTTAATGAAAATAGGATGATTAGGGTTTCCTTGATGTGCATATGTTGGTAAGGAAATTCCACTCGAAGGGGTGGTGGTTGATTACACATCACATGAAGACAGACGACGATCAAAAATATCTCCCAAAGTAACATGGATTTTGAAGTGACCTTGGGAGAGAGATGATAAACTCTAATTTAGTGCATTTTTTAGAGATGTTTTTGAGTCATTTTTAGAGTAATTATTATTGATTAAATAAATAACTAACTTAAATTACTCTATATTTGCAGAAAGGTAGAAAAAGAAAAATGACACAAATATGGGCTGAAATTAGAAGAAAGACTAACAAATAAAAGAAAACAAACCCAAAGCCCATTGATGCAAGAAGGCCCACAGTGATAAAAAGAAGAAGATCCTCTTGAAGATTTCAATTAAAAGTGATGCACATGTGACTTGGAGAGAAAGAAAGAGGCATGGAGTGGAGAGCAAGCAACACATATTTAGGAAGGATCTAAATCCTAATATTTAGGGATTGGCATATCTTGCAATTAAAAGTGGAAGCAATCTTGACTTGATCCTTTGCTTGGAGAGAGAAAAGTAACTAATATAAAAGGAGAGCTTCACTTGTGAATGGGGGGCCACACACCACATAAACAAACAATAGTTACACAAACGCTACGGAGGGAGAGAAGAGTTTTTCGGCACCGTGAAAGAGCTTTGGAGTAAAAGAAGGAGATTGAAGACAAAGATTAAGACTTTCTCTATTTCCGGGTTATTCTTATTTCTGTAATTCATGAACCTTATTTTTCTTTTATTGTTCTTTATTATTGTGGACACCTAAGTCCTCGTCTAGGGTCTTAGGTGGATCTTGCATGTTTAAAAACCTCTTTATTTTCTAATTTCTTATTTGAATTCCTGTTTTTATTTCAATTAATATTATTCTATTGTTTTTATCACATAATTAGGATTAGCTCCCATTTTGATGTTAATAATCAATTAGTTGATCAGTGACCGTACTGCAATTAGTTGGTGGACCTATAGGATAATTGGGGCTATAATTAATGCATGACCAAACTTTAATTTAGTCTTCCAATCATTCAACCTTTTTGTGCTTTATGCTTTTCTTAAATTTAAATTCTAGCATAACCAAACTAGGGTTAATTTAGGAAAAAGAATATTAATCGCGAATAACCAAAGGGATTAGTAGCTTTAGTAAAGGGATTGGTAATTGAATAAAATAAGGGAATTCAGGTAGAATTAGACATAGGGGAATCGAAGCTTGCAAGTGAAACCGCGACCCTAGACCTCTCTCTCCATCTATTAAATCTTGCATTTTATTATTTGTTAATTGTTTACTTTTTATTTCATTGTTTCAATTACAACTCAATTATTCACTCGTCTAAACAATAAATAATTTTAAGTAGTTTAGTACTTGTTAATTAATCTTTGTGGATATGATATTCTTTTATACTACTTCTGCGAAAGAGTACACTTGCTCTAAGTGTGTTTTTAACGCAACAATATATGTGAACTCAAAAAGTGTTGAACCTTGAAGGAGGAAAACCTCCATTATAGAAGCAGTCTGACATAAATATTGTAGCACTCTATTAGTGAAGATAAAAGTATCTATATCTTGTAGAAATATCTAACAATGTAAACTATAGCTAAAAATATCATTTTTAATTAACAAAGATATTAAAATTGAACATCTATAGATAATAAAAGAAAAATTCTAAAGAACTTTTAGTATTGAACAATTAAATTTTCTCGGAACGTTAAAGTACCCCAAAAGCACTGCTTAGCATCACACTTTACGTATTTTGTCATGAAGCTATTTTTTTCACTAAACAGGCTATTAAGAAAGAAACTTTACACATCTGAACAGTTAAAAAAATTCTGAAAGCTAAAGTAACCCAAAACACATTGCCTAGCGTCATACTTTACGTATTTTGGTACAAAACTATTTTTTGGTTTTACCAAACCAATTATTGAGAAACGAACTTCGTGTATTTGTATAATCTAAAGTTTTTCTGAATCCCAAGACACCTTAAAACACACTGTTTAGCGCCACACTTTATATATTTTGACACAACTAATTTTGGGTTTGACCAAACCAATTTTTGAGAAACGAATTTAATGTATTGTACATCTAAATTTTTTCTAATCACAAAGCACCCCAAAACACATTGTTTAGTCTCACACTTTACATATTTTGTTAAATTTTTTTTAACAAAACTTTCCATATTTGAACAATTAAAATTTTTTCAGACCCTAAAGAACCCCAAAGCACACTCGTCACACTTTAAGTAATTTATTACGAAATTAGTTTTTGTTTTCAGTAATCCGATTATTCAGGAACAAAAATCGCATATTTGAACAATTAAAATTTTTACTTGACCGTAAAATACTCTTAAAATATAAAAATACAAAGGTATAAAAGTAGAGAAAAAAGGAAAGGATGGGGGAGTTTTAGGGAAGGAAAAAAAAGGGAGGAAAAAAGGGAGGGAAAAGGGAAAATTGGAGCCAAATTTGGGAAGGGCCCCACATGAAGACTACCATGAGATTTATATTTTTAGATTAGATTGTCGCCACCGTCTCCACCCATCCTACCGGAGCACTCATATTATAATTATTTTTGCGTTTTTAGGAAACTTAATTTTATTAATCTCCAATTAATTAAATTCAAGAAGAGTAAAATATGTGCTAAACTAATAAGTTCCCAAAATTAGCTCTTCTTTTTTCTCAGTTTTTTTTTTTGATAAGCTTCTTTTTCCTCAGTTGCTTTTTCCTTACTGCTTTTGGAGTTCCCCGCACATGCAAGCAAATGATTGAGCCCCTTCCTCCTTTGTTTGCCGTTAAAAACTTGTTTTCGCAAGAATGGAAAGGGTAGAACACTGAACAGCATAGGATTTATTTTGATACGGTGGAGCAGTAAACTTTACCCAAAATAACATAGCGCCATGAAACTATCAACTAAACAAAAGAATTTCATCCTTATCAGAAAAAAGAGAATAATTTTATAAAAATGGAAATGGTCAATGCGTGTGTCTATCTACAAGCCTAATCCTCTAAATCTAATAGTCACGTGATGGCCCACTTAGTACAGCTGTAATTGATTTGACCAATCAGTGTCAGCCTGTACATTAACATGCTCTGGCCCATTTCCACGCCAATCCCCACGTTCTATTCACCCATTTCATACTTTCACACTCTAAATAAAACGTACCATGTTTTTTTAAGCCGAACTATTAGGGCTGGATTTAGGTAACTAAGAAAATTCTTAGTTTTAATTATTAAATTAGTGTCAGTCATTATATCTGTATTTTTTTAGTGAAATCTGATCCAAATGTCGTCAATTAAGGAGGGTATTTAGGTAATTTTACACACCCCATTCCTCCATCCATCCACAGTATCGCGCACACGACGTCTTCTTCCTCTCTCCGTCGCACACCATCCTTGCAACGGCAACCACCACGCCGCACAACGCCGCACCAGCGTTTTCTTCCTCTCTCCGTCGCGCACGCTGCACCACCACAAAGCTCCGGCAATGTCTTCACTTCCGTAAGTTTTGTTCCGCCAGTTACTTGCTTGATTTCTGATTTCTGATTGTTACTTGCTTGATTTCTGATTTCTGATTGTTCCGCCAGTTACAGAAAGTTACTTACTTGATTTGCTTGATTTTTGAATTCATATTTGTTTTTTTGGCTACGTTTACTACCTTTGACCACCGTAGAATCAATTTATTTTTCCATGTGCTTCTCTGTGCTGTGTGTTCTGAGTTCCATAGAGCATTCTTTTGATATTTTTGACTTTGTGCCTCAATTAAGGAGTAACAAATTGAAGGAACCAAATTCTCGTGATTCTTCATCAAGCAAGAAACATAAATCTATGGAACTATGATAGCACAATCAATTAGCAAGACTTTGCAACCAGATTTTCATAGAACTATGATAGCACAAAATAATGATTCATATAAAATAATTTGGCACATATCCAAGTTATGTTTATTCTCACTGAGTAAAATTTCTGTTCCAGTAACCACAAATATGTATTCTGTGGTTGCTGTCCACTAACCACAGAATTCATATTTGTGGTTACTGGAATCCAACTAGTGTTTGATTATGTTCTTGTTTCACATTGAATTGCCATTTCTTTCAAGTTTATTTTTAGATAAAATAATTTTCTCTTAACTTTTATGATATTGTTTGGTATTAGTGATTTGCACATTGGTAAATTCCTTTAAGTCATTTTTCTGCAGATTTTAAAATGCTTGGAGTTGATGAACTTGGTGAAGCAACCAGCTTTACACATTTACTTGCTCGTAAGTCGCTTGTTTCTTTATCTGATATAATGCATGTGCCTTGTTTTATTACCTTACTTCACATTTCACAATTAATTCACGTTGTGGTTTTGGATTTCTTTATTGTAGTTCAGGGTTGTCCTGGTCTGGATGAAAATCTCACTGAGATGGCTATTTCAGGTTCTTAACTTATAATTGTCAAATTCTTTGATTTTAATTTTTTAAAATATGTTAACCATAATTGTCCTATGCTTACCTGATTCATTTCTTCGTTTCCTTTATAACGTTTGTGTAGATTCAAGTACCAATGTCAGATGTCATGATGACGAACTTGATGATGTTGCGTTTGGAGGTTCAATGCTGATTTGTTATTATATAATAAATATATTTTTTATGATCTTGTTTGTTGGATATTGATTGTTTTCACTTGGTTTTGACAGAGGTTACTCATCATCCTTCAGATATTAATTCTTGAAAAGATCTTGTTTTTCACACAGAGCCGGATGCATATGAATTTTACAAGTCTTATGCCCAATCTTTGGGCTTCAGCATTAGTTTTGGTTTTGTTTTGTTTTTGGTCTACTGAGATTATGTTTCTGCATTGTGTTCTTTATTTTTCATTTTTGTATTCCAGTAACCACAAATATGCATTATGTGGTTGCTGTCCACTAACCACAGAATTCATATTTGTGGTTACTAGATGTTTACTAGTCATTTTCTATGGCTAGATATCTTGCACCGAAAGAAGAGGTGAAACGAGGCTTCCTCCATCTCAAAACAAAGCGACATCATGTATCGTGAGATCCGTGAAGAGCCCCTCTAGAAACAAGGTTATCACGGGTTTGAAGTTTATCAAGCAACAATCGCCAACCAAAGATGCCCACTTTTGAGAGAATTGCAACCTGCCATAAGTCTAGTAGTATAATACCAATGTTGTCTCTCTAGCATTTTTTTCATCTGAAAGGATCCATTATATTACAATTACAAATACTATACTAATATGATTCCATTTTTGTACCATTAAATTTTTGTTACAGGGTTGATCAAATCAGTATAATTTTTGTAATAGAAGGGACTATTCCAGAACAAAAACCACAAGAAGAATGACATTTGTGTTAATTTCACTCTTCTGTTTTTTAAACAAGAAATTTAGATCACTAACATAAAATGTAAAGGAATGAGAATGAAAATTAAACAAACAAATTATGATCAAGAGCAAATTCACACTGATGGTTGATTTCGATCCAAAAGTAGCATATAAATCCTAACCGTGGTAAGTGGTACGGGTCAATCCTAACTGTGGTAAGTAGCATATAAATCCTAACCGTGGTAAGTAGCATAATCCTAACAAAAACCACAAACTTCATATTTGTAGTTACTGGCCAGTAACCACAGAATAGTGCGACAGTGGTTAATAACAGAAAATTACATTGTTTTCCTACACTTTCCTCTTTTTTCCTCTAGCATTCCCCCCTCCTTTTTCCAAGAGCCTAACTTTCAATTCTTCACAAAATGTGTTGGCTTCCCCTTGTATGGTTTCCTTCAACAAGTTGGTTTTGCCTTTCATTAATGAGCAGCAAATATCTATTCTTAATTGATTGGTGACCAACACCTGGTCACCCTCCCTCAATGTGTTCCAGTTGCGGAAAGAATCAATCTCATTTTCATCTCCATGCCAATCCCTTAAGAACATCATGGTGAATATACCACAGCTACTTCCATCCAGTTGTTCTGGCACTTTTAGATCTTGCCACTCAAACTGCTCCCATTTATATGGGCAAACATTTTTCATGACTTGGTATCTCTCTGAAATGAAACTGCATGCTTCTTTCATCAACTTGTTGCCAATGTGTTCAAATTCAGGAAAAGTTCCACTTTTGTCAATTCTTCAATACTTTTTCAAGCTTGCAAGGTACTCAAATCTCCTCTTCTTCAAGTTTAGCACGTACGTTACAAAATGTTTATGAGCAATGGTAGGTATGAGGATCTGCAATATAGGTCATGAAAACAAACACACCCTTAAGAGTATTAAGATAAGGGAGTAAAAAAAATGAAAACAAATAACCAAAACACAACCAGAAACAATATTAGTAGGGAAAATCATACACATTTCATCCTATATATCTCTTAACCTAATTCAACAATCCTCTTCCAATCCATGCCCAAAAAACACAGTAGATTTCAGCCAGACAGCCCAAAATGGGTTAATAGGCATAAAAAAACAAATAATCAACGTATAAAGAAATACAAGAAAAACAAAATGGGTCAATAGGCATGAAAACATGTACCACTATATTTAGCATGTGCTATTCTGATTGATTAACCGTTGTTCCACCGAATCTTGTTTGCATTCCAACTGGTTAACCGTTGTTCCCTCGCTAGGCAAATCATAAACTCTCTGGATGTCTTGAGAAGTTATAGGAAGCACTTGATATTTGCTCAACCGAAGCTGACATTTCTCCGGTTCGAAGTTGGTGGATACCCACCTGACGAACTCCCCAGGAATCCTGTTCCAATTGCAGAGTAGCGTGAAAGCACCAAACCCAGTTAATGCTAACAATTCTTTCTTGCTATCGGAAATGTTATTCATGAATGTGTAAACCGTTGGTAGCCTACACAAATGCCTGTATCGTGCTGCTTCTCCTGCTCTCTTTGCCATCCTTACTTATCTAAAAAAACATGCACATTGATTGAAATTAAAATTGAGAGACAAAAAATTAAGCAAGATATCCACAATCACATATCAACTTACACAGCACATCAACAATATGAGAGACAAAAAATTAGACACCTTCAAAGCAATTAGAGATTAATTCTTGACAATAATACAAATAAACACTAGTTGGATTCCAGTAACCACAAATATGAATTCTGTGGTTATTGGACAGCAACCACAGAATTCATATTTGTGGTTACTAGATGTTTACTAGTCATTTTCTATGGCTCTTAACAGATCAACCACAGAATCCAGAATCTTTTGCATTTCTTACTCTTTATTTTACCTCCCAAACCATTCAAATCAATTGAAAGTTGTTAGTGTAAGGCTGCAAGTTTTCAAGTATCATTATTTTTATTTGCTTTAGATGTTCCATTTGATCCTCATTGGTAGTGAAGTGATGTTTAAACATCTAGTAACCACAAATATGAATTTTGTGGTTGCTGTCCAATAACCACAGAATTCATATTTGTGGTTACTGGAATCCAAAAACCAAAAAATGTTACATGTAGCAAAACTTCAGAACACATATTGTAAGATACTTTCAGAAATGAACACAAATAAATCACAAAATGAACACTAGAACATAAATGTGCAGCAACAACAAATCGTTATCATATATATTATGAAAAATCGGTCCCCTACTAGAACAATCGCTATTATCATTACTTCACACGAAAAAGTCACAATCAAAAGTGAGTAAAATCATCTACATATAGTGAGCTTCATTATTGCTTCCTAATCACAAAATAGAGAGAGATGAACGCCAGTGATTTACCAGTAAGGCCGAAGGAGAACTTGGTGATTACGGTTTCGGTGACTGCGAAACCTACGAGAGCTAGAGAGCTTGAGCTTGAGCTTGAAGCAGAAGATGCAGAAGAACTGCGAGAAATGAAGAAGAACGGCGAGAGAAGAATGGCGAAGAGAATGGAAGTGGTTTTCCGGCGGAGAAGGTCGTACCAGACGACGGAGGACGGGACAGCGAAGTGGGTTTTGGGTTCGCGGGTTCTCTGATTTTGGGTTTTGGTTATTATTTTGAAAATGCATTAATTTTGTGGAGCTGAAGGTTTCTCTCAGGGAAATTACTCTCATACCCTTGGTTATTATTTTTTAGTAAAAGTTACTAAAAATTTCCTTAGTTACCTAACTCAGTCTCGAACTATTATACACGCGAAATTATAGAGACTAATTTCATGAGTTGGTAGAATTTTAATAGGTGGCAAAGTTTTTCCTCAATAAATTTAACGGTGCTGCATTCTCAAAGCTAGATTCAAACCAAAGACCTTGATTAAGTTGAAAGAGATTTGAATCATCTCATTCAAGCGCTCTCGAGTTAAAACGTACCTTTTTTCCCTCATATATAAAAACGTCCTATACTCTTATGTTTTCTAGTAAACTTCGTTAAGGTTGGCTGTCAAACAAATGAATTCGAAAGAGATAAAATAAGAGGACTCAAATTAGATCCTAGATTCACCAGTTGACAGCTTTACAATACCAGCCACAATTTACGTGCATTTGAAAAGGAAAATGGTTTAAAACAAAACTTAGTTATGCAATCAACCGAATCAGAGATTCTAGATCAAACACGTAATTGAATTCGAAGAAAACAAGTAGCACTGATTACTTGAATAATACATAGGAATCAGGCTTGGAGAGGGTTGAACATCATGAATCTTCTAAGCACTCCGCACTAATGGTTATTTATGGTCCTAATAAAAACAAGAATAACTTAAACAGTTCGCTGGAATCATTCCTAAGAAGGAAAGACCATCACAAATCCATTAAGCATGGAAATTAATGAAGTAAAAACAAAGTACAAAACATAAGTAAATTAAGGACAAGAGAGAGACAAGAGATTGGCTCAAACATATACTTGTTCACAACAATTGCTAGATATCCCGTGTAATCAGATGTGTTAGGCGTGATGAGTTACTGAATGTTAAGAAATGCGCCCCAAGTACTATGTACAAACTGCTTTTTATAGAAATTACAAGTAGTAACTACCTAGTTGAATGATGGAAACATGTCCACTTCGAAAATAAAGTAAACTAAAAACTATTAGATGATTATTGATGCTTGATGCCACGTGTCTTCTGGCCATTTGATGCTTTACATCTATCCTTGCATTTGAAGGCTTCTAAAAGAATCTGCTCAGAACCGCTTTGAGCCTTCGCGCGCCTATTGTGGTCTTTCGAATTATGCCTTAGAAACTGCCACACATTCGTAGTCTGATTTCCTCCGTCTTTCGAATCTTTTGACTTTGCACACGCTTTCGAATTCTGCCCTAAATGTTGTTAACGTGTCATTACGGCTAATTTCATATTCGAAATTCGGCTGTAACAGTAATGTTACTATATATATATAATTAGATTAAAAGATTTAAACATATATAAATTGAAAAATAGCAATGTAAAAAGTTACTTTGAGAATATATCAAAATTGAGAAAGTGAATCACTATAAGTTTATCATGAAGTTATAGGTGCCACACAATATAATCCTTAAAAATAACGTTATTTATAAGTAATTTATTAAGCTGAAATTTTTTAATCAGAATATTGTTTTTTAATTTGTTATTTAGTTTTGAGATTGTCTCTGAAGATGAACTAATGTGATAAAAATTTCCAATTTAAGAAATCATTTTAGAATTTTATTAATGGTAAGGACTAATTAAGTTATCAATTTTTTCCACACGGGCCGGCAAAAGCCGGATACTCGTGGCCAGTCAGGTTCCCCAACATAGATTAGTAATCGACAAAGTCGGTGGAAACTACGCAGCAAAAACATGGCGACAAAAAAAGTTATCAATTTTTCTAATTTCAAAAATTAAATTAGTGTGATTTTCAACTCTTCGTTTTCATAATAAGTACCTAATATTAATCTCACTAGCCCCATAACCCGTGCGATGCACGGGGTTGGCCAAATTTCCTAGTGTAAATAAGTAATAAATTCTTTACGCATTTATTAGTAAACCTCTTTATAACCATTCATGATCGGTTTTTTTTTAGTTGTCCAGAGTTTGTCCACTGCAGGAATCGAACTCGGGAGCACTAAGTCGACCCGGTGTCTCAAGGTAGCTTATGCCAGTGGACCAATGGTGTTGGTTTGTAAAATATATAGCCAAATAATTGTGGATAAAAGTTAAATTATAACTATGAAATTAAATAAGAAGATTATAAAATTTAGAAAGAATATTGACAAAAACATTGAAATTAAACATCCATAGATAATGGGAAGAAAATGTCTAAAACTTTTAATAAAATAATCTATATTTATCAAATGTAAGTATAAAAACGTAACCCATAATTAGATAGAAAAGAAGACAACACAATTAAAAACTAAAACATGTGGGTATCATGCATGGTTGAATTGATAAAATAGGAGCAGTTATATAAAGTTGAAAGAAAATGATGGAGGTTATATTATAAATGTGGTTAAAGTTCCCGTTGAAAGAGGATAAAAATTTAAACACTCCATTGGTCCGAAGTGACCAAAATAAAGAAGACAACACAAATAGAAAGTGAAACATGTGGGCATCGTGCAGGGTTAGATGAAAACCACCAATAAAATAGAATCACCTATAGAAAGTTGAAAGAGGGTGATTGGGGGACTATTGTAAACGTGGCTGAAGTTCACCTAAATAAAAAATAAATTAAAACTATAAATTAAATAAAAATATTATAAAATTTAAAAGAAACATTAACCAAGACATTGAAATTCACCATCCATAGATAATAAGAAAATAAGCGTAAAGAATATTAATAATAACAAAGACATTGAAATTGAACATCCATAGATAATTAGAAGAAAAAGTTTTAAAAACTTTAATAACGTTATCTATATTCATCAAATGTAAATATAATAACTTAACACATAATTAAAGAAAAAAGAAGACATAACAATTAGAAAGCGAAATACGTACGTATAGGTATCATGCAGAGTTCGATTTAAAACCACCAATAAAATAGAAGTACATATACAAAGTTGAAATTATTTTTGAAGAAAAAAGTTCGCATATTTGAATAATTAATATTTTTTCTGATGCTAAAGTACCAAAAAAAAAACTATTTAGTATTGCACTACACTACATATCTTGTCACGAAATTTTTCCACCAAACGGGTTATTGAGGAATGAGCTTTGTGTATCCGAAGATGTAAAAAAAATTGAACCCTAAAGTACCTCAAAACAAATTGCTTAGCACCACATTTTACGTATTTTTGTCACATATTTTTTTGTCAAATAGGTTTTTGAGGAACAAACATCGCCTATTTGAATTTTGAACATCTAAAATTTGTTTTGGACCCTAAAGTACCCAAAAAATGGCTTCACACTTTACCTATTTTGTCACAAAAAGCTATTTTTTACCAAACCAGTTATTGAGGAAAAACTTCGGATATTTGAACAACTAAATTTTTTCTGAATCCTAAAGTACCTCAACACACACTCACTAG
This sequence comes from Astragalus glycyphyllos, assembly GCA_963573325.1. Lineage (NCBI taxonomy): Eukaryota > Viridiplantae > Streptophyta > Magnoliopsida > Fabales > Fabaceae > Astragalus > Astragalus glycyphyllos. The sequence goes on from OY754312.1 coordinate 28,363,852, forward strand.
TAGAAAAACAACTTTTAGCGTAGGCCAAAAGCCCATGATAAAAGGCTAGAAACGGACGCTAACAGTGTGTTAGCGTCGGATTAGCGTCGGCCACGCGTGGACGCTAAAACGGTCGAAGCTAATATGTAGCGTCCCACATATTTTGACCAACGCTATTTTAGCGTCGGCTAAGCCCACGCTAACCCGACACTAATGCTAAGGCCGACGCTATAGTCAACTCCCTAAAAAGTCAACTATTAAATATTAGCGTCGGTCAGACCGACGCTAAAGTCAACCAACAAAAAAGTCAACAAATATTAGCGTCCAACCAATGGAAAAAGTCAGCAAATATTAGCGTCCACGAAGCCGACGCTAAAGTCAACCAACAAAAAAGTCAACAAATATTAGCGTCCACGAAGCCGACGCTAAAGTCAACGAAAGAAATTAGTCAACAAATACGTAACGTACGTTTTGCCGACGCTAATAATTGGTTTCTTTTAAAAGAACAGCAACGAACTATTTTGCTTTCCACACCTTTTACTAATTTACTTTTCACCTAATGACCATTAAAAAACAATATAACAAATCAAAATGCTAAATCCCAAAACAACAAATTACCATAACTAATCTGAACAACAGATCAAAGTGCTTCCAACATCTAGAGAGACTACAAAATAGGTAACATAGTCATCATCAAAGTGTTTGGCATCCAACATCAACATCTAGAGAGACTACAAAATAAGTAACATGGTCATCATCAAAGTGTTTGGCATCCAACATCTAGAGAAACTACAAAATAGGTAACATAGTCATCATCAAAGTGTTTGGCATGCAACATCTAGAAAAAAGTAATGATAACAAGATCAATCGCTTTCTTGTGACACTTCATCCAAATCATCATCATAATGAGGATGGCTAGCACCACAAGATCCACCACCAGATCGACGCTCAAAAGCATCCAAGCGATCTACACAGAATTTTTTCAGGGCATTAAAATCATTTTCTGTCTTCCATGAACACTCCTTTGCCTCTCGAGCGTCTTGGGCAGCCACTTCAGCCATATTCTCAGCTTTACGCCTAGCTGCCCTCTCTTCTTCCAAAGCTATCACAATATTAAAACTAGAAAGATTCTGGGATGGCTGGGTGAGTGACTTGGACCCAGGTCGGGCGTTCACAGATAAGCCTGCTGTGCCATAAAGCCGACCACGGGTACGAGGCCCCGCAGCCGCTGTCCAACAATCAATTGCCGCCGCTCCATCTACCAGTTCATCATCATCACTACCTAGTACTTCAGCCACGTTTTGTTTGTATGCATCCTGACCAATAAGAAAATAATGATAAGCTACTAGCAAAACAATCAATCACATTGAATGCAAAAAACCAAATAGGAGAGAAACCAAACAGAATGCAAAAAACCAAATAGGAGATAAACCAAACAGAATGTTATGTTCTCATGGTGTGTAACAATGGGAAAACAAAATCAACACATAGGACACCCACTGTTCAACAGTATATATATATATATATATATATATATATATATATATATATATATATTAAAGAAATACAAGCACCAGGTTAACCAAAAATTCAAGAAACGTTGACAATAACTTACATAGGTAGTTTCGGCTCGATGATCAACCCAAGCACCAGATTTTCTTTTGTGGGTTTTTAAAAATAACTCATCCGGTCGCACATCTCTTTGCATCTCATTGCACTACAAATAAAATCAAGATATAATCATAATTCACACTCAACATACTCACTCAATAGCATTAACATACTCAACACCAATCCAAACAAGTTTTCATATTCTAACAAGAATTTTTTAATCAAAACAGTTCCAGAAACATTAAACCAGTACATATATGGATTGTAGATGCATTGTTGTTGTTTCTTGTTCCAAATTCTGATTTTACTGTACTAGAAACTTAGGAACCAGTTTTGATACATGTTGATTAACTTATTGGTCTTATATTACTTACGTTGTAACATGTGTTTTGACCAAGTGTTCAAAAACTAGATCACAGTAAGCATAAACTATTCCTTTTGTTTAGAATTGTTGAGTTTAATACTTACTAGCTCAAGTGCTAAATCAATGTGAGCCTTGCGGCCTGAGGTGTGGACCGCTCCACCTTTTGTTGATGCTCTATTAATCTTATTTTTCTTGGAAATGTCCTGAAATTCTGCTTTAGCCCAATATGCTTTAAGACCAATCCAAGCTTTAACTCCCATCCATTTAGGCTGAACATTTTTCTTTCTTTGCTTAGTAAGCATGTCACTGAGTCTTTTTTTTGCTTTTTGCTCGAACAAGTGTCGGACAATACCTGTAAGACTAGGATCCCATGACACTTTTTCCTGCAAATTACAATACAATTTAAAGAATGAGATCAAAAGGCCAAAGAAGAATGAGATAACGCAACTTGTAGAATCTGAAGCTACTGGTTCAACATATATAAACTACTGGTTAGAATACATAAACAATATTAGAATGAACATAAAAATGCACATAGTAAAAATTAATTAAAAAATTCTAAGGCAACTCTATAGTAATAATGCACAGAGTCCAAATAATTCAAGGAAGTACTAATTACACACTTACCCCAAATTTGGCAAACCAACCATCTCGAATTTTTTTGGTTGTGGCACTCCAACCATGGATAGGCTTTCGAAATTGTGTTTGAATGGCAACCCTAATGGCATCTGCAACATCCTTACCAGGAACGAGCCTGCAAAGTAATAAAAAGGAAGATGAATGAAGCATCAAAACCAACACATCCGTAGAATAATAAAAAGTTGTTGAAGGGAATATTTTAAAACAAGTTGTAGAATGTTGTAACTTACCCATTACCGTAAGGATATATCTTTATCTTACCAGCACCATCTCTCTCTGGCAAGTGAGGAGGAAATGACCCTCCACCTACCTGAGCTTCATCCTCTTCGTCCTCGTCCTCACTTTCCTCTTCATCATGGTCTTCAACTTCATCCTCTTGGACGGGCACAGCTTCATCCTCCGCTTCGTCCTCGTCCTCACTTTCCTCATGTGGGGCATGTTGTGAAGAGGCACCCATGGTTTGAACGTTTATACTTGGAGTTGGCATAAACACAAATGCCTCGGGGGTAGATGCATGAATGGGTGATGGTGTGTGAGCAGGTGCTACATTGAGTCAAAGAAACCCGGTGGGAAAATCCTTTCTAACTTGCATATGATAATTGGAATGTTTTCATCCAACTTAACTAAGTCATCCATCCTTAGCGTATTGGAACACAAATCCTTGAAGAATAGACTTAACTCAGTTAATGGTCTCCAAACAAATTCTGGCAAGGAACGAAATGCAATTGGAAGTAAACACTCCATGAAAACATGACAATCATGGCTCTTCATCCCATGCATTGTACCCTTTTCGACATCAGCACACCTAGCAAGGTTTGAAGCATAGCCATCAGGCATTCTAAGTTCCTTAAGCCATTTACAAACCAACTTGGCATCAGATGATGTCAGAGTGTAACTTGCCTTTGGCTTTCCCATCTTTCCGTTAGATAAGGGTTTCATCTCTAAGTCCCCACGACAACATAATAAAGACAAATCTTTTCTTGCCTTTTCATTATCCTTTGTTTGACCTTTAATATTCATGACCGTCTTAAATATATTGTCAAAGAAATTTTTCTCTATGTGCATCACATCAAGGTTGTGCCTTAACAAGTTATCCTTCCAATAAGGAAGATCCCAAAAAATACTTCGTTTAGTCCAATTATGACCCACTCCATACCCATCAAAATTTTTTTTCCAACCAATTTCGGTCACCTTTGGAAAACCACTTACAACCTCCCATACATCTTGCCCTGTGGCAATGTAAGGTCGACCGTATTTCTCATCCCTATTTTTGGTAAATCTTCTTTTACTTCTTCTAAAAGAGTGATTAGCTGGCAAGAACCGACGATGGCAGTCAAACCATGAATTTTTCCTTCCATGTTTCAAAGTGAAAGCTTTTGTGTCTTCCATACAATGAGGGCATGCCAACTTTCCTTGTGTTCCCCATCCAGATAACATACCATAGGCCGGAAAATCATTGATTGTCCACATCAAGCACGCTTTCATGATGAAGTTTTGTTTTGTGGATATATCATAGGTCAAAATGCCATTGGACCACAGACGTTGCAGATCATCAATCAATGGTTGCAAGTAGACATCAATCTTTACTTTAGGGTTATGAGGTCCGGGTATGAGACAAGTCAAAAATAAGTATGGTTTGGTCATGCACATTTCAGGAGGAAGATTGTAAGGGGTAACTATTACCGACCAACAAGAGTATGGAGAAGTAGAGGCTTGAATGTAAGGATTAAATCCATCTGAACACAGACCTAGCCTTACATTTCTAGGGTCACTAGCAAAGTCGGGATATATATCATCAAAGTGTTTCCACGCTTTTCCACCGGACGGATGGCGAAGGACGTTTGAACTATTTTTGTTCTCATGATGCCATCTCATTTCAGCTGCAGACTTAGGTGATGCATATAGTCTTTGTAATCTGGGAATGATAGGGAAATAGAACATTCTCTTCACGGGGACATCTTTGTAGTTTCCCATACCAGTCCTACGAGGAATAAACCTAGGAGAGTGACAATTTTTGCATTCAGATAACTGGCTATCATCCTTGTAATATAACATACAACCTCTCTCGCAACAATCAATCTTCTCAACCTTCAGCCCTAACTTAGACACCAATTGTGTTGCTTGGTAATAGTTCTTGGGCAAGCAATTCTGAACAGGACATACAGTTTTAAGCATCTGAGCAACAAAGTCTATACCTATTTGGGGAAGATGCCAATTTGTTCTTATTGCCAAAAGTTGAACAGCTATTGACAACGTAGACTGGGTAGCCCCCTCGTAGATGGGCTTGTTGGCGAGTATCAACTTGTCGTAAAACTGCTTTGCGTCTTCGTTTGGCAACTCATCCTCACAGGGGACATCTTCGTTCTCATACGTCCTAAAAGCATTAAACACCATCTGATTCGTTGAATTAAATTGGTTGTCATGATGCACATGCCTGCTACTATTCGAACCACCCCTTGTATCAACACCGGGGTTCACTTCTCCGTGTTCAGTCCAAATCCAATAGTCTGGTTGAAATCCATACCGATACAAGTGAAGCCTAACATTAATTGCCGTAGATATCTTGATACACTTGCATTTTCTACACGGACACCTAATCCCTCCCTCAGATATACAAATGGGTAGCTTTAAGGCCCTCTTCACAAAGTTTTTAACACCACGAACAAACTCTTTTTTCAATCCGTGCCTATTAGCATTTTCCCTATTGTACATCCAAGTACGATCCATTCTCTATACGGCAAACACTTAAATTGTCACTAAAAGACAAACAAACAATAAATAAGAAAGAAAAGGAAAAAAATAAAACAAAGAAAAATAAGTGTAAGTATTAATCTACAGAATCCACATTAATTAAGAATTCAAAAATAAGGGGTTGAGAGGAATAAGTCCAACAATTGGCAACTGAATTTCACAACTCTACCTAGAAAAAGAGATGAAAAAAATAGAGGCTGCACATGACAAGAGCAATGATCTTGAAAACTAAGAGGCATATTTTTTTAATGACATGACAACGAGTAGAGTTGTGTTTTGTATTGGATGTGAAAAGGAATGCATCAATGTTTGAATCACATATGTAATAAGAAAGAAAAGGAAAAAAACAAAACAAAACAAAGAAAAGAAAGAGATGTGCCAAACAACACTTTTTTGTTGAGCGTGGGCTTGGCCGACGCTAACGCGACGCTACTAGTGTCCGCGTCGTGGCCGACGCTACCAGTTGGACGCTATTTTGGTGTTTTCTAGTAGTAACCCGCTTGTTAAATATAAAAGTGTGAAAGCTGCACGTATTGTTGCTCTATCTCAATAATAGGATGTTAGGTGTTCACAAAGTTAACAAAATAACAACATGGAATCCAAGTGCGTAGAAGCAACATGGAATCCAAAATTACGGTGTCAATATAGTTAACCAAAGTTAAAGTTCTATAAAGATACTTATATGTTGCTTTGTGAAATAAATAAGTTACCTTTCTTGTGTCTAGATCAAATTCCACTCTACAGTCCACACTTCCTATCTGTAAATAACACAACACAGGAGAGCAATAGTAATCATAGTAAATATCAAACACACATCAACCCAAAAGAAACTAAACATAATTACATTTATATGAACAAAACCTTAGGCATTCTAACTTCTAAGATAAAGTTTTCCAAAAAGGGATAGTTACAAAAGGACTCAACAAACAAAATGGGCCAAACATAAGCCAATCCATTTACGAAATTAAAAATCAAGAGCCAAATGAACCCTCTGAGATCAATTACTAACAGTAACAGAGCCTGCATATTGTCTTATAAACTGGACCAAACAACCTTCAATAGAAATATAAAAAAGATGTCAACTGAACCTAGAAACATACATAAATTAAGAGGAAGGAAGATCAGATTTGGATTTCCTCTACTCCTTGTTGTTACAAGTGCGACCATAGTTTCCTCAAAGGAGTAAATGATAATTTTGTTTTCATTATTGTATTAGCTTAAAATAACTTGTAGCAGAAAATGCAAGGAAATTCGTATACTAGCAAACAACAACAGCAAAACCAAGAATGAATATAACAGGTGCATTTTTATAGAATAAAACAAAATAAACAAAGGGGAAAAGCGAAGAAAGAGGAGGAAACAAACCTAGTTGCAGAACGGATGTCATTGCCACTAAGAGACATCGACGACATAGAGAAATATTCCATGAGGATGAGAAATCGTTAGCTTTGATCTGCAAACAAATTCAAGCTTAAACAACCAAAAGTGCGTGAAACCAAATAATTGTGGTTTTTAAACGGAACAAGCTAAAGGAAGCAAGTACAGAACAGACGTGGAGGTGATCTTCGTCTTCTCCGGCGTTGTCGCTGTGTGGATGTAGCGGAAGAGAAGAGTCTGGAAACCTAGGGTTTTCACTTGTAGAAGGCGCAACTCTAAACACTAAGAGGGAATGAACGAATAGAAGTGGGAGAGTTAGGGCTTTTTGGTAAATTTACGTAAAATTAGCGTGGGCCATCCGACGCTAAGTTTATGATTTTTTTGTAGCGTCCCAACTTATGAAGTAGCGTGGGCCAGGCCGACGCTAAACTACATCTCCTAGTGCCAAACAACATTTTTTTGTTGAGCGTGGGCTTGGCCGACGCTACTAGCGTCCGCGTCGTGGCCGACGCTACCAAATGGATGCTAATTTGGTGTTTTCTAGTAGTGACTGGTTAACATCGTACATTACCATCAAGTACACCAAAACACACTATTTAACATCTTATTTTAGTATTTTGTCATGAAATTAAATCTTTTTTCATCGAAAAACAAAGTTCGCATATTTAAACATCTAAATTTTTTCGAGACCGTAAAGTATCTGTTAAAATATTGAAAAGGAAAAAATGAAAAACATTAAAATGTAAAAGAAGACAAAACAAAAAAAAAACTAAAATTAAAAAAAAAGTGTGGCTTTTCCCACGGCAGTGACAAGCCGCTTACATTTTAAAGATATCTTAGAAAGACAGATTTCAAATATTGTTGTCAATGTAACTATGTAAGATCTTATTGGTGAAAAATATCTTAGTACATCAGAAGTACTATTTGAGTTTTCCCAATTCGTGAGTTGAGGGACCAATTCACTTTTAATTATAAAAAAGAGAGTAATATTTAGAATGTTATATATGGCCATGGAAATTGGAATAACTAAGCTTGAATATTAGCGCAAGCAAATGTTGGTCTAGTTGGTAAGGATTTAGCTCACATTCTATAAGAACGTGGGTTCAAATCCCACTCTCGATGTGAAGACTTTGTTGTGGATGATACGTAACTACATCTGTAAGTGTTCAAAGAACTTTAAGGCCTTCCTCTAACTTTGGTGAGTCCTGGGACCCAACTCACGTAAATTTTGTATATCCGTATCGGGTATTAATTATTTTGGTTCAAGTCGAGAAAAAGGTTGGTGAGTGGTGTTAATGGGTTTTTGGTGCTTTTTGGACGGTTTCATAATGACCACAGACAAATTAAGACAATGCTTCAGTACTACTAGTATCACTCCGTCATGTTGTGGTGGTCCTCTTCCCCTCCACATTTCCCACACAGTTCCTTTTTTTATTTCATGTGCTTATTATCTCTTCTTTTCTGGTTAGTAATCACTCTATGGCTTCTATAATATCTTTCTTTCGTTCCTCGATAAATTTTATATCTTCAATCATATAAGTAACTAATTCTATAATTTCATCATATCCTTCGAATCTTTTAGTAAATCTATTATTGTCTTCTAGATCTTCTTGATTACTATGATATTGTAGGCTGAATATTCTTAACTATTGAGTCCTTGTTGTCGTTGTATTCTTTCTCTATTATGTTAATTTTTTTAATGGCAAATGTTAGTATTTTACTATGTTGTTTGATTAGTTGTACTAGGCACTAGCGTGCTGACTCAAGTGAATTATGCACAAATTGCTACTTTTGCAAGCGCTAAATGAATCTCAGCCTCACAACCTCTCATGCATATACCTAATCATTGATAAACTATACTATTGCGCCTCTGACAAAATTATAGAAATAGTGCTGGTTTTATTTTGAGAAATAGTTCCCCAACTAATTCAAATTTGTTCTCTTGTTAATTTAGTCTAGACAATGCAGGATCAGTCACAAATTATGTGAGGATTGGACTTAATTTGGAGCACATGATCAGTGGGGCCATTTTAATATTAATTTGCTGTCATTATATTATATATATATGTAGAGGACGTCGGGACTCACAAGAAAATGATGAACAGAAAATTAAAGCTGGCATATCCTACCGGATATCCTTAATATTAATTTTATGTTGTCTAAACAAACTTTGGCCAGATTACTTTGAAGAGAAATTCTTATACAAGTGTAAATAAATGTTTTTAAAAAACTAGACTGGAGACCAAACAAGTAAGACTTATGAATCATGGTTCAATTGATTCACTCGGTTTAATTATTGTTAAACTGGATGAGTAATAAAAAATAAATTTAAAAATATAAAATTTTGAGGAAAAAAAGTAAACAAAAGAAATCAAAAAAGGAAGACCCCCTACAAAAACCAGCCAAATGAACCCCTAATCCACGACATGTTGGATTATTAAAGATGGGGTAAATACTTGAATCTATTACCAACAATCACTTGAACCCAGTTTAGGCATATCTTATACATTCCCCGACAAGACCTTAGTCTCTCTTCAGATGTGGAAAGATAAAAAGTTGTTATAGCATACTGAGACCACAACTTTTCTTAAATGTGTTAACCTAACAGGGTACTCAATATATCCCATATTGAACCAACACTAACACATATCTATTTGAGACCCATATTAATTAAAACTCTAATTAGCTTACTAATTTTAACTTAATTTGACCACATAAATTATAAATCTTTTACGACAAAAACTAATATAATTTTTGTTAAATATTATCCCATTTAATTATTTGGCATAAAAAATTCCAACAAGGTTTCATGTACAAAATTTCCAACGCCCCTCAATATTGTTGGTTGGCTTGACAATTTAAGTGAAATGAGGATGCTGACTACTTGATTCAAATTTGGGTGTGAGTAGTAGTAGTGTTTATTAGCCATTTGATTTAAGCTGATAAAAAAATATACGAAATTTTCAAACTTTTGTCCTGGTTTATAAAATATTTTGATAATAACGAATTTAAACAAGCTTTCTTACCCTTATTTAAATAAGTGATAATACAATCAGCAGCAATTATAGTTTTTTTGAACCAATCATTTACAAACTTATGCTAGTGATTGTGACTAAGTTGGCAAATCATCGTATACATAGTATAGTCAAAATTTGATTATTTCCAATAGAGAAACTTAAATACTAGGATATAATGCATTCATTGGGCATTGATAGTTAAGTTTTGCACTACAAGTGACGTTTAGCGACGATTAAAATCGTGGCTAAATGACACTGGAAACGTGGCAAATTTGATTAGCCACGGTTATGACCAGATTGAAAGACATAGCGTTGTTAAAAGCCGCTTTTTTAGTGGGTTGTGACAGTATAGTATTTTTGACAGCTTTGCGACAATATAGTTATTCGTCCGTATTTTTTGTGTCAACAGTTTTTTTGACAACTTTTTGTCAAGAGTTATTCACCGATCTATGTATTTCTATATGTCTAACATTTAGGATCCATTTTCACTTAAAAACTCTCTCGACAAAGCCTAGCAACTAGCGTTAACCAAATAGCTTATAGTGGATAAGCTCGTGGTATGTGTTTGTTACTGTTTATACTATTTTTTTACTTGCTTATGTTTGACAAGACCAAATCGCTAGCGTTTAATGGATAACTCATAACGGATAAGCTCATGACCAGTGTTTAGTACCACTAGTTTATTAAATGTTTTTTCTAGGTTGTAGCATTTTATAGATGCTCCTTTTGAAGTAATATGATTTTTAAATTTCTCCTATGAACTCTTCTATAAAACTATTGGGGGGGGGTTGAAAAAACAAGAGTTACTTACATTTAGAAGAGAAAAATGAGCTGTTAATAAGACTACATTATTCGATACATTAACTTTTAAAACCAGGCTCACTTTTTTTTTGACAAAACTTTGCTTACTAAGTTGGATTAATTCGAATTCAAGACATTAGTTACGCTGAAAGAGACCCTATCATATCATCCAAGTGCACTTGGGTTTCGCTTTCTTATATTCTATAATATGATTAAATAAATGTCTTTGCTTATAAAGGAAATTAGAGAGAATGGAGGATTCGAAATGATTATTAGCCTATAAGTATCACAATTTTTGTAAGGTTTAAATACATTTTCTGCCCCTGCAAATATGGGCATAATCCAATTATGCCCCTGTAAAAAAAAATTAAAAATGACCCTCGTAAATATTAATTGTTTACGGTTACGCCCCCCGGTCAGTTTTCCATCCAAAAAAAACTTTAAAATGATAATCAATGCCACGTGTCATCATCTCAGGTGCCACGTCAGCAGCCAATGGATGGCTGCCACGTGGCACTAGTGTGGCAAAGTAGAGGATCAATGTCACTAAAAAAGTTAAATATTTTGGTGGAGGTGGAAGTTGAACTCGTGGCCCTCCAGTGACACACTTACCCTCCAACCACTAAACCAACTGATTGGCTTGTGTATAGTAATACAACTGTTAATATATATTACATAAATCTTCATTCATCTTCAACAACCATCATCTTCCTTCAGAAAAGAATCTGGAAAAGGATTCCATCGAATTCAATTTTGTTTTGATTATGAAATTTCGATTTTGTTTTCTAATTCAGATTCAATTTCTTTATCAATTAAATTCACCCTAAACACAAACGAAACCCATCTCTAGATCTTCATTGATTTCGTTCTCATCTCCAGATCTTCATCTTCAAAACACAAACGATGCAGTCATGGGGATTTTTCAGATACGAAATCAAATCTGTTTGGGATTTTTTCAGATTCGAAATCAAAACCCATTTTCGAATTTTGTGATTCTATGCGTTTTCAAATTTTTGCGTTTTCAATTTAAGTAAACAATTAATTTTGTGTGGTATAAGGAAATCACGATGAAGCTGTGATGATGATCTGTTCTTCATCTGTGCGTTTTTGTTGCAGATGATGATGAACAATGATGTTACATTGTTTTTTATTAGCACGTATGTAATATATATTTACAGTTGCGCTTTTCTACAAAACTATTTAGGTGGCTTGGTGGTAAGATAGTGAGTGTAGCAACTGGAAGTCATTGGTTCAAATCCCATATTCACCAAACTGTTCAATTTTTTTTGGATGGAAAACTGACCGGGAGGCGTAACCGTAAACAATTAATATTTAGGAGGGTCATTTTAATTTTTTTTTTACAGGAGTATAACTGAATTATGCCTATATTTGTAGGGTCAAAACATGTATTTAAACCTTTTTTAAAACCATAGACATACTATTGAGGTAAGAAGCCTCGAGACAGAATCTTTACGTGATTCAAGGAGCACGGCGCACCTGTTCATCGCATTATAAACCACTGTTGTCTTCAAATAATTGAGGGGACCAGCTAAGCTTGTTAATCCAAAAAAAGGACATGGAGGGAAATCAAATTCAATTTTTTTCAGATCCTTTTTTCTTCCTATAAAGGTTAACTTTACATAAAAACCTCATATTAAACAAAAAGCTACAACCCTATATGAGAATAAACAAATACAGTTCACCAACGTGTCAATCGCGTTCTGTTAATAATACCTGCTTTTTCCGGTGGGTCACTTACGACAGTCACAGCGCTTACTCTCTTTTTTTTATATTACGGGGGGCGCTTATCCTCTTATCCCTTTCATTATACTATTATGCTTAATAATGTCATTAAAGTTTTGTATTACTCCCTCTAACTAAATTATAAGCAAAACATGATCATCATTAGTGGTCCAAAATATTAACAAATTCTAATAAATTTTGTTTTATTTAATGTTATCTTTTCAAAAAAATATTCATTTTAGATTATCATCAACAAGTTCTCAACAAATATTAAATTAAGAGAATTGAAAAGATTGGGTGAGTTACACTAACTCACATATTTTTTTGACAAATACAATAATTCAATTTAAATTAACTTACCTAATTTCTTTAATCAATGTAGAGTTACGTATTTCTTGTTATAATTGAGTTTGAATAGAGTATTAATTTGTTACATTTTGCCCTTACAATGATTCGCAACTAATATTACTTCTTTCAATCTTGAATATAAGTAGCAAAAATCCTACTTTAAGAGTCCAAAATATTAATAAACTTTAAAACATCACCCTACATATTAATGGGACGTTTTTTACGGATTAAAAAATTAGTGATTTTGTTATTATTTTTTTTTTTGACAAAAGTGATTTTGTTATTAAATAATATAGAGACTAGTTTTTAATTAGAGATTTTTAAAAAAATGAAAAGTTGTTTTGTGTTTGTGTTGTAATATACTGAAAATTACTTATTTAAAAAAAATCATTTTTAAAAAAAAATGATTTTTTTGAGAACCTACTCAAAACAGCTTCTTATATGAAGTAATTTTTAGATTATTTTCGACTTTTCATTTTCTTAAGAATCTGTAACAAATAGATACTATATTGTCATAAGTGACTTTTTAAAAAAAAACGTGACAAACGAACTCTAAAATCAAAATACCTCTCCAAACTCCAGTTAATAAGATTTTATTTTATTTTTAATTTTTTGTTTTTATGGTACAAGTTGCCATATAGAGTAATTTGGGAGATGATTACTATATAAAATTAGATGAAGTTAATCAATTTACTTAAAAGTAAAATTACTTTTCTTCTATTAGAGAAAGTACTTTTCTTTTGTGAGCACATGATGATAATTAACAACTCTATTGCAATCATCGTGCATGTCTTAAAATAAAAGTTAAATAAAAATGCTAGGGTGTGCACAGTACACCACTAGTTACTACTATTGCACTACGAATCATCTAGACACAAAAAAAGTCAGAGATAATTTCCACTTATATATAAACGGCGTTACGTGGCTCTTATCCATCTCGGACACGTGTCAACCCAAGGAAGAGTCACCCACAAATTGCTTCGCTGTATATGAGAGCTACGACTGGGTAGTATATATCCAAAAAACAGAAAATTAAAATAAAAAACCCAGTTTATCAAAAAAGAAGATTAATAATTAGAAATGAAGAACATGTCACAGGCTGTCACCAAATATAAGATTGTTTCTTTTCTGGCTTGGAAATTTTTAAAACACTTGATTCCTCCCAGTTTTGGAATTATTATAAATAAATTTCCAATATTGAATATATTTTACCGGTAACCTGTTACAGCCGGTGGAAGTCGAGGCCGGTCGTTCTCCATATAACAGAGCGAACGAAGCGAAAACAAGAAGCAGGGAAAAAGAAGAGAGTGAGAGTGGTGAGTTTGTTCGATCTGTCATCACAAAACCAAATATGCCGATCAGAAACATAGCCGTCGGAACTCCACAAGAGGCAACTCACCCAGATACCTTGAGAGCCGGTCTCGCTGAGTTCATCTCAACACTTATCTTCGTCTTTGCCGGTTCAGGTTCCGGCATCGCATACAACAAGCTCACCGACAACGGTGCAGGCACCCCCGCCGGTCTCATCTCCGCCTCCATCGCCCATGCATTCGCACTTTTTGTCGCCGTCTCCGTCGGTGCCAACATCTCCGGTGGACACGTCAACCCCGCCGTCACTTTCGGTGCCTTCGTCGGAGGTAACATCACCTTCCTCCGTGGTATCGTCTACATCATCGCTCAACTCCTTGGCTCCATCGTCGCCTCTTTGCTCCTTCTCTTCGTAACTGGATTGGTAAGACCGTTATAACGGTTTCTCATAATATTTTGTGTTATTTTTGCTAACTAACTGGTTTTATAATTTTTAATTTTTAATTTTATTTATGTTAACTAACTGAGAGTTTTGTTATGGTGTATCGCAGTCTGTTCCAGCATTCGCACTTTCAGAAGGAGTTGGAATTGGAAACGCCTTGGTGATGGAAATCGTGATGACTTTCGGTTTGGTGTACACAGTGTACGCTACAGCCGTTGACCCTAAGAAGGGTAATATCGGAATTATTGCTCCCCTAGCTATTGGTTTCATTGTTGGTGCTAACATTTTGCTTGGTGGGGCCTTTACCGGAGCATCAATGAATCCAGCAGTGTCATTTGGGCCTGCTGTTGTGAGCTGGAGCTGGTCCAACCACTGGATCTACTGGGTTGGGCCTCTTGTTGGTGGTGGGCTTGCTGGAATTATCTATGAAGTGATCTTCATTGGAGGAAATACTCATGAGCAACTTCCTACTACTGACTACTAGACGGGAAATGAAAGTGAAATTGAATTTGTGTATTATTGAATTTCCCTGATTCCTTTCTTCTGTGCATGTTTCCTTTTCTTTCTCATGTCTTTTTATTATTGAGGGTTGTTTCTTTTATGTTGAAAAATGGTGGCCGTTGATCTTTGGTTGTATGGTTGGTGATCATGAAATTATTATCCTTTGGTTAAATTATTTTGTACATGCATGGTCTGTCTCATCGGCTCCACCACTTAATGTTATATTATTTGGGTCTGCTTGCTTGTATTATTTCACCACTTTTTTCCCTTCTTGCAACTGTGAATTAAAATTAAACGACTCTATTTATTTTGTTTTTTTCCCTCGCCGTAGAGATCCAACATCGAGAGAGGATTGAAAATGAAGTTCACGACAACCCACATGCTTGCAAAGACTCTGATGTTTAAGTCGATATTTGCAAAGTACAAATTGAGTAATAAAAGATTACTTTATCCTAATAAGAGTTGTGTTTATTTATAGGTGACGTGAGAGGTCCATGGATGTACCAAAACTGTTAAGAATGAGCCATTGTGTGATTGTGTATAGCACGTGGTCGACGCGTGATACAAGAGGTCCTAATACGATCGATTAAGCGAGAACATAGTGTGATTTCGAGGTTAGGAATTGCTAATTAACCACTGTTGGATCTGATCTCGTGTGAGTAGGAGGAAGATTTCTTATTAGGTTAAGTATTTCATGAGTCGTCCAGTGCGACCTAGTTCAAAGTGGACCTGATCCTAGTTCGAAACATATTTAACCCTTAATTAATTGTAAACCTTGTAGGGCAAAAAAGAGAGCTAATAAGTAATAAGAGAATCGCTAATAAGAGAATCGCTAAGGCATATGCCATTACACAAGTGGGTTCTTGAGTGTTCCCCGCAGACCCCACATGTGGAGGAGTGAAAATAATGATCTTTTGTACTAGAAAATTAATGCGGGGGAGAATAATGTAGAATGGTGATAGAGAAGGTACTAGAACATGATGAACTACTATTATATATGCATTTTTCTTTTTGAAGACTAACTATCTATGCATCTTATTCATTGTATCTCTCCACTAATTGATCTTGCAAACAACTAGCTATTACTATGTTTCTCAATGTTATAATTATATTTTTAGATATTACCTTTATATAATTAATTAACTCTTATAGTTATGTCTCGTTTTCCTTCCTTCTATTTACATCTCTCAAGCGTCCAAATCATAAAATACGACCTCTTTTTGGTTTTCTATTTTTGTTGCTATCTAGAAATAATTTTACCACCTTTGCAGCAAAAATACCATATATTAAAATTGTGATAGAGATAGCTGCAAGTTGTGAAATATATGGTTTTGGTGGATTTGCCTCAAATATATGATAGATATATAAATGTGGATTGAACTAATCCATGGAATGGCATGCCATACCAATATGAGATGGTGAGGCAACACAGCACGTGAATAAAAAAAAAGTAGGACTAGTTTCCAAACGAAATGGGCCTTTCACTTTAGGTAATGGACCTTGCCATATTGTTCTACATGCCAGCCATTTTTTTTCATTAGGGAAATTGATGCAGTGGTCCACATAATTTTTTTGGTACAACAGTGGTCCACACCTTTAACAGTTAACAAATGATCAACCGATTTAGGAAAATGTATGTATGATGAATTTCTAATTTATGAGACCTTACGATAAAAACGAATAACATGCTTCTCTTCTCTTCATCACATGCCTACATTTTTATTCGGCAACAATCCAATGGAGTTAAGATGGTCAACTTTGCCAAAAGAATGTAAATATCTAGTTTCTTCTAAAAAGAAAAAGTAAATAAGTACTTGTCAGTTAAAAGAAACTTAGTGATTTTTTTTAAATAAAATTTGAAATTATTATGATTTTTAGAACTGATGAATGATCGATACTATTTCGACTTATCCAACAATTAGCTGTTTTTTATAAGCAAATATAGTGGTTAATTGTTACGTTGTGGAAGAAATATTAGTTTTCAAGGTTTGAACACCGAATATTCTTATATTTGTTTGATGTCTTTTAGGTCGTTAATTAAGCTACCTGCTTGAAAGAACAACAATCAGCCGTTAGTGTGCAACATTATTATTGCAAAAGTTATAGAAAATATAGAAACACATATATGTGAACATAGTGCTAAGAATGAGCACACTTGGAATGTCAAATACACCGAAACTTTCTTGTAAGTTCACATTAACAAACATTTTCATTTATCACTCATATGTAAAATAAAATAAAAAAATATTTTTAAAATAACTCAGACAACCTTATAAGCGTTGTATGTGGATTCAAATACATAAAGTTTTTGACAAACTTTTCAATATTATTATGGCTATCCAACCTTTCCCGTGACACATGCCAACTTGCAACATCACACAAACATTCTTTTTAAGGCCTTACGTGTCGATTTGTTTGATGAACAGTTTCCCTTCAAATCATATAATTATTGTTTAGGTTCTTCCTGACACCAATGTAATAGCGGCTATGAAACATTGAAAATAGATAACCTCAAAAGCAAATAAAAGAGCAAAAGAACGAGGAGTTAGTGGGAATAGGATGTTTAATTTATTCTACGAATATTGTTGGTGAATGTGATTACCAGTATATTAAATATCAGCTAAAGCCTAAGGAGAAGAGTTTAGGTTCGAGTTACAGCAATGAATGATGAAAATCATTCATTGTTTCATAACTTGTCTCTGGATTGGATTGTTTTAAGGAGTGTTTTGCTGAATGCACTATTATTGTTTTGACTTTATTTTCTTTCCTTATCAAGACTCGAGTATTGATCTAGTCCCACTTCGGGGAGGAATGTGATAAAAGAAAAAGTAAAAAACCCTTTGACACCTAATTTTTGTGCATTTTAACAGCCATAGTTGACACGTAACTATGTGAGTGACAAATACCACCCGTAAACTCACACTCAAAGTCTAGCATGCATACTTGAGTATGATCGTGACTTGCTCAAATTAAACTGCCAAATAAACTTTTGCACACATGCCAAGAAAGAAAATCAACTTATCAGGAATATTTACCAAGTCTTGAAATTTTATGACCATGTCAGGATTATTGACAATGCTGATGATGGCAACCCAAAGCAAGAATAAGAATAAACCAAGATTTCTTAATATTGACGTGAAGTATTGAAAAACAATAAAAATTCAGAAACATTTATTGCCTTCATCATGCTTTGTATCTCTAATAGCTACAATAAAACATAGGCTATAAGGAAAACTGATAGGATGCACTTCCTACAGACATTATTGTTACACTCCTTAATGCTCTCACATTGCAAAAACCACAATCAGTAATCAAGCTGCAACTTTCTTGGATGTCACTGAATTGACAATGGTAGCAAACTCAGGACCCTGCACCTCAATAAGATCAACTTGTAAGTATAAGGATAACTTGAGACTTGAGTTGCTTAATCAACAAATGGTGTGGTCAAAAATTTGAAGAAACCATGTACCTTTAATGAAGCACCTCCAACGAGAAATCCATCAATATCTTCTTTCTTTGCAAGCTCAGCACTGTTTCCCCCATTTACAGATCCTGAAAACAGATTAATGTTATGTTAATATACCCATATGCTGCTGTGCTGGAATCAGTTATACATTCAAATGAGGACTACATTCTCCAATATCGATGAGAAAATTATACATGTATAAGTTTACAGCTATCAATTATATCACCCATCAACAAATGTCAAGCAGTTCATGATGGAAAAGATACATTTTTCCTTTGGTAAAGTGTAAATGCAACTAAAGGTACAATAAATGGTTTACCTCCGTAAATAATTCGCGTTTTGGATGCCACCTCAGCTGAGACATTCTGTTTGAGCCAATCACGAACAGCCACGTGTACTTCCTGAGCTTGCTCGGGGGAGGCCACTTTGCCAGTTCCAATGGCCCATACAGGCTCATATGCAATAACAATATTATCCCAACTAGGCACTGCATCTGTACATAATGGATATAATGGATGTTATGGAAACAATCAGCAAAGCCAATCCAAAGAAAATTGATCATAAAGAAACATAGCTTTTACCTTTATAAGCCTCCAATTGTTGGAAACAGACATCAAAAGTTTTCCCAGCTTCTCTTTCTTCTAACAATTCCCCAATGCATGCAATCACTCCAACACCCTGGCTCAAAGCATAGGCAGCTTTCTTTCCTATAAACTGGATTTGACAACCTTCAGTTAATGTCTTATATATTTTGCATCCCTTAAAAAGATACTTATCAAATTCTTTAGGAAAGCCACTGTAAATGATTTCTAAATTCGTATTACCTCATCATTTTCTCCAATAACATGCCTTCGTTCAGAATGTCCAAGAATAACCCACTTGACTCCAAGGTCTTTCAGTTGTTCCACACTACAGAAGTCAGATGCTATTATTTGGGTGATCGAGTCAACTTGTTAAATTGCAGCATGGTAGAGAACTACCAGAAAATAACAATATAAACCTCTAAAAATCATTTAACAGGACTAACTTTATGCATTAAAAACAACAAAATCAACCATCAATTAATTGTTGACAGGAAAGAGCAAGCTAACCTGATTTCTCCAGTGAAAGCACCACCTTTTCCCACCCAAGAATTTTGGGCAGATATTTCAATCCTATCTGTAATTGAGTTTATCACCTGGTCGATGTACACAAAGGGAGGTGCAACAACAACATCTGTACTTCTCACAAAACCAAAAAGCTTATGAAAACCAAATAACAAATATATTGTAGAGGTGATGAAAAGAAAGTTTCTGACATAAACGACATAGTGTATACATTTTTGGAGAAAATTATAAGGAACCCTTTCAATTGTGGATCATCAACACAACTCCTTGAACTAACCAGAAAATGCATATCACTGCATTAATACCCGATTGTGCATGTGCAGAAAAACCCCAAAGGAAGATAGAGTGTACAGTCTGGAAATTTTAATGAGTCATGTTGAAAGCACAGAAGAGGTCTCTGAACATGACCCATATTTGGAGAGAGTTCCTTGCATTTTCCTCCTTTTTTTGTACCAGAGCGAGTGGCCATTAGAGGCCTAGGTCAAAGTAATAATTTGAACACTTGTAACCATTAATATGCTGGACAACAAAATTGGTAATTAATAGAACCCAAATACAAAATCAAGAATAAAGTAAGGAATTCTTGCATTAATTTACCAAACAGATGAAAATATGGTTGGAAGATAATCTCCCTTGAAGAAATGGATAAAAACAAGAAAGATAAAACAGAAATGATATTCCCAAAGGAATACTCCCAAACTGAGATGAGGATCACCCTCACTACTCAGCCCTAAATCTCCCAAATTAATCCCTAAATTTCAGATATCCCCTGATTCCCCTCCATTCTGTTAACTCGTACTTATAGTCACAACTTTCCCTCTCAATATTTATAACGGGCCTACAATTAAATACAGTGGGCCTAACAGTAATTCACTTTTTGGAATCGGAATATATTTCAGCAGCATTTTGCTGAGCCAAATATATTTTTTGAATCTCAGCAGTTTATCCTAGATTTTAGGCATTGGGAAGAAGCTTAATATAATTTTTTGTTGTCTACTGCAGCTTGTAAATGTAAATAAAAACACATAAAATTGAAGATTGAACATGTCTCACCAACATCAGGCTCCAATTTTGCACTGTTCAAGTCAGCAATCAGCTTACTGATGGAGTCTTTTGTTCCATTCTAGAGATAACAACAATCAATTTTAGAGAGTTATGAAGAAAAAATTATTGCATGTAATGCTATAGCTAAATGAACTACAAATTGATTGAACCATGACAATCAATTACTTCCTCTGTATTATAAGCGGTTTAGGGAATAAAAAAGAACAAAAACTACTGAACAAACAAATATAAAAGGAAATACCTATTTTAAAAAAACTGGCAAGACAGTAAGAGAATAATTTTGTTATTTTACACAAGCAAACTGACAGGACAATCATTGACCATGAAAGAAGTTCATCACACAGCCAGTTGTGACCTGAAGCCTTGCCTCTTAAAAATATTAAGATCTTGCAAAAAAAATAAAAATACTGGTGTTTCTAGCCTAGATTATCTCCACATAGCGATGGGGGGGATTGAGTTATTTTGGTTCAGTAAGTAATGTAGAGGAGTAGCTTTTCAGATAACATCAAGGTATGGTATTGCAATTTACAGCTCCTAGTTTCAGTTTGTTATTTACACTTAGCAAATTTGTTTAGTTGTACTTAATGCTAAGTTGGTTAGAAGTTTAGAGAATTGGTTAGAACAGCTTCTATCTATAAACTCTTTTCTCTAATAATTGAGACACTTTCTCAGCTCGAAGATTCAATAAAATGAATTGGTTTCTCCCAATTTATCTCCTGAGTTCATAGTTCTAACATGATACCATTAAGAATTGCTTCTAATGCTTGACTCTGAGCATTTTGTGATGGGTTCTTATCCTTGCCATAGGCACAATTGTCCTTGGCCCATTAATAGTCAACTTCAGTGAGAAAAGTGAGTCTGTTGTATAAGGGAGGAGTGAGTAGTGGAGTATCATTCAGTTTTACTTTTCAATTAGGACCTTAAAGGTTTGGTTAAAGAGAGAAATGCATTCTCTTCTTCGAGGAGCATTAGCTCTGGGGTAATAGGAGAGATCCTCTTGTAATACATCTTCCTTGTTTTTTCAATCAATATTACATTTTCTTGTTTATGTGAATTTGGGTTCCTATCATTTTACACCTAGAATCCTTCATCTATCATCGATCATTTATTGTTCTTTGGCTTGATTCTGAGCTTCAGTTCTCGGCATCCTTTGATCTTGTTGAGATATTATTATTATTATTATTATTATTAGTGATATTTTCCTTTCCTCATTATTAGATAGTTGATTTCATCCCATTATTATAAAATCATGATAGGATCCCTGTCCTATTTAGATGATATTTTTCATGTATATAAATACTTGTATAAACCATGTTATTATTGAGTAAGAAATATTCAGAGTTGAGTGCTCTGCTTCCATTGATTCTTTACAGACGCATCCAATACTTGGCAAAGGGTGATGATTTTCACACCTATTCCATGAAATAAGCTATGGTTATCTTTGGCTCAATTTTTTTTTTTTGATAAGCAAATGTTAGTGGGGGTGGGGGAATGTTAGTTTCCGGGGATTGAACCCTGGACCTCCTTCTTACAACTCCTTCATGTCCCTTAGCTCGCCAACTGAGCTATCTTTGGCTCAATTGATTCTCTATCAGAGGATGATCCTCTCCATCATCATTTGAGGAGGAATAGAAACATAGTTGTTTCATGGCTGTTGAACTCAACCTCTAAAGAGATCACAACTGGTGTGATTTTTTCAGCCTTTGCTGCTACAAATAATAATTTGTAAGAAAGGTTCCAACAGAAAAATGGACCTCACATCTTATAGTTCAAGAAAGCTCTTATCGAATGCATTCAAGGCTCTCTTTCAGATAGTGACTATTTGACCAAATTCAATGGTAGTTGGGAACTGGGGGAGTATAGGTTGACCATAGCTGCAATTGTGGTGGTGTTCAACCACTGGCGGATCATCTTCAGCAAGAATATGTACTGCATATTCTCACGGGTTTAAATGAGAGCTTCAGACAGACTAGGGGCTAGATCTTACTCATGAACCCTCTTACCTTCAATCAATCAAGTTTTTTCCATGAAAATTCAAGAGGAGACTTAGCGTGCCTTTGGCTCTTCCCAGCCTTAGTCTGATAATTCCATGATATGCTGTACAAAGCAGTAGTGGAAACAAGTTCAAAACCACCAACAAAGAGAGACCACCTTGTGCTCATCGTGGAAAGCTTGGGCACATCAAGGCGAAGTGCTTCAAGCTCCATGGTTATCCCCCAGGCATCAAACCAATAAAGAAGTTGTGCCATCCTCAAATGTAAACCAAGTTTGTGATGACAGCCAACCTTCTCTAAATCTCAACAGCTGCAGCAGCTTATAGCCTACTTCCAGGCACAAATGGCACGAGCAGTCACTCCAGAAACTATTCCCTTGGAGGGGTAAAATGTTGGTATAATCCATACTATTACTTTGTCTCACATTGAATACAATTCCATCACTTGGATCATTGACTCGGCTGCATCATCCCATATATCATGTGATTTCAAAAAAATTATGTCCTATACACACTTGTTCATTAAGTTTGTCACCCTCCCTATCAATTGTGAAGTTAGAGTTCACGCCATAGGTTCTGTTCAACTAGGTTCTAATTTTCAGTTACTAAATGGTTTGTTATACTTGTTTTTTCTGCCAATTTGATTCTAGTAAGTAGCCTATTAAAACAGTCCAACTATACCATAACATTAGGGATGCTAATTTATCCCATACCCACTGAGCACCTACCAAAATAACACACGATGAGCGGGTAATAACCAGCACAAATAATCCATATATACTTCAATGTTAAGTGTTTTGTTCCCTGCTAGTTCTTCCATACCACTCACATCCTATGTGCATGCAGATTGAGGTAGTTTCCTTAGCATTCACCGCTTCACATTGGGCTTTTGCGTATTCCTTGGCACTTTCTTGATTGTGTGGAAATCAAAGAAGTAGCCCAAGGCCGCGCGATCCTTAGCTGAAGTTGAGTATATAGCCATTTGAACACTCACCTCAACTCTTACGGTTACGTAAACTGTTGCAAGACCGTGAGATTCATCCCAATGTACTATGGTCTTTAGTGATAGTAAATCTGCAATACAGCTTGCAAGGAAAATGTTGATATCGATGTTCATTTTATTCACGATGTTGCTTTGGGAATTTTATTTTGGTTCACGTTTATTCCCTGATAGGTCAGTTGTAGTAGTTACAATTAGTTAATGTTTGTTATATTAGTTAACAGTTAGTTAGGGGGTTGAATTGGTTATTTAGCAAATAACAATAAGGCATGTTGCCTATAAATAAGAAGGGAATGGGATAGAAATAATCATCTTGTCAATTGTATACACTAGAGGGCCATTTGGCTTAGGAGAGGGTTGGATCTCTTGAATATCCAGCAAACATTCATGTAATAGTCCTATTTCGTTCAATATATGAGTTGGTACCTATCAACTGGTATTAAAGCAATTTGATCTTCGGAACGTTCATGGTGCGCAAGAAGCAAGTTTCAACCTCCATGGATTCACGTATCTACGAATTGGAACGGCGATTTCAAGAATTAGAGGTTCGCAATCAGCGTCGCCTCGATCGACTCAATGAGCAAGCCACTCGCTTGGAGCAACTCATCGCCGCGATTCAGCCGGTGGTGCTCCCCAACAACAGCTGTGGAGTGCCCAAGATGGAGCGTTTCAGTGACACAAAACAGGCTCTTGATCAGTCCAATCTTGTGAAGGATGGAATTGAAGAAACTGTTCTTGAAAAAGAACAATCTTCAAATCAGAATTCCAAGAATGTTAGTTTGGCACTGAATTCTGCAACTACATCTTCAGTGGGAAGCAAGAAATCTGAGGTGAGAACTGAATACTGCAAGGTCCAAATATGGTCCAAGCAGAATGTTAGTTTGGCACTTAAGATGAGAGGCATCACGGTAAGATGGAGAAGAAGTCGAGCAACCAAAGATTCAAGAATTGCTTCCAAGAAAACTACACACCAGGAAGAGATGTGGAATTGCAGCAACGAAATGGCTAGTTCGGAGTCCATGAGGGTTTCAACGGGTCTTGAGCCATCGTTGGGGCTATCGGAACCGAAACAGCATATCGTGACTGAACGAACAAGAGATGAACCGACACCACCAGAACCTCGTGGTGCGTTGCCGGTGACCTGTGCTCGTGTGAGCAAAATTGTTCGCAGAGAAGAAAGTCAGAGAATGGGAAATAAACCACCGCCGCCGCCAAAGCCACCGGATTGGAGCGATTCCGTGGGAGGAGAGGGAAACGCGAACATGAGTAGAGGAAATTGTGGAAAGAAGAAAATGTCATTGGTTCAACTACCATCACCACCAGAGTTGCCGGCCACCGTCGCAATTGCCAAGGGCTGGTTGGACTTGACGTCGTCGTCGTTAACGCAGCGAGAAGCACGCAATGTACAAGATGAAGCCAGAAGGGTACAGTGGGAATTACACATAATGGGTCAGATCCGAGGAAATGTGGATAATTGGGACTTGGGCCTTATTCTAAACCAAGTGGGTCAAGCCCAAAATGTTTCTGATAAGTGGAAGAAGGAAAACAAACAATGGATCTTATTGAACCCGACCCGAAACCCGTGCGAAGAAAATCAGAACGCGCAAGGAAGAAGCACTCTGCCGCCGCCGTTCTTGGTGTGTCCATCGTCGCCGTTGTTGAACCGTGCGTCGTTTCTGTGGGTGCAGCCGCCGAAGCAAGTATCACTGTTCTCGCCGTCCGCCGGTTCTCTCACGCTGACTATGGGGTGGCTTTTGATGAAACCACCATGGGTAAGTATAAGCTTTTATGGTTGCACTAATTTTTCTGAAAATGACGCAACTCTGGGAAAGAAACATGCAAGAAGAGTTTTGCGACATTGCACTTATCCTCTATTATCATATGGAGATTCGTTTAAGAGTGCAAGTCCAAATTCAATTGTTGTTCATAGAAAAAAAGGTGAACCATTGAATGAATTTGTGAAGAATGCTCTTCTAAAGTTGAAGGCTGCACAATTCCTGTTTGATAAAATGCATGTTAGGGACTCCACTGATAAAGACATGGTGGTATGGGGGCACACTGAGAACAATTCTTGTGGGGTTGCTAGTGAATTAGAGTGTGTATGGAAAGAACAAATTATCGATGCATATGATGTTTGGCAGTGGCTTCCTAACGTATTGACTCCTTTGTACTTGGATGATGCTTCTATCACAACATTGTTGGCAAAGATTGCCATGAGGTGTTACCTTTTAACTCATGTCAATGGGATGAAGATTTGTACTTGGGGTGTTATTTTGTACCTGAAGCATCAAATCCATATTGATTGTGGAAATTGGGTTCAAGGTCATAGTCAGTTACCAGGACAACTAGAACAGCCCACAATACTTCAAGGTTGCAGTGATGTTAATGGGTTAGTCATGCTTTCGATAAATGGGATAACAAGGATTTATGACAGGTGGCAGGGAAACACACACGTGGCAGCAGTTGACATACTTTCAAGTGAGTTTGTAATCCTATTAATATTAACACAGTGGGCATCAAGTGCAGATTCTCCTACTTTAAGGTACTTTTGCATGCCTCTTTTGTTATTAACTGGGGGTTTTGAGGATGTTACTTGCAACAAGGATACCAACTCTTGCAGAGCTTCTTATTGGTGTGTTGGTAAAAATGGCATTTTCCTTCACCTGCATGCTTGGAAGGCCATGGGATTTCAACATTTCAACATCAGCAGGTGAGGGACTGATGACAGCGGGACAGCACGGCTATTTCCTTGGATACCAGGGGACTGCAGTAGATGATGGCAATGTTGGGAAGCAAGTTGTCAACCAATAATTTTCTTTTTGGAATTGTTTGTAATTGCTGTAGTTTTTTTCTTTTTTGAGTCACCTTGAGGACAAGGTGAAGGTCCCCGGGGGGAGTATTGATAGGTCGGTTGTAGTAGTTACAATTAGTTAATGTTTGTTATATTAGTTAACAGTTAGTTAGGGGGTTGAATTGGTTAGTTAGCAAATAACAATAAGGCATGTTACCTATAAATAAGAAGGGAATGGGATAGAAATAATCATCTTGTCAATTGTATACACTAGAGGGCCATTTGGCTTAGGAGAGGGTTGGATCTCTTGAATATCCAGCAAACATTCATGTAATAGTCCTATTTCGTTCAATATATGAGTTGGTACCTATCATTCCCAATTCCAACTTGCAAATAAACTCACAAAGGCTTGCCTAGAGTTCAATTTGACAGCATCATCTCCATCCAACTTGAGGGGGAGTATTTCAACTACTAATTATTTACACTTAGCAAAGTTAGTTTTCGTATTTAATGCTAAGAAGTTAGTTAGAAGTTTAGAGGATAGTCTAATGTAATAATTTTGAGATACTTCCTCATTTCACAGATTCAATTAAATGAATTTTTCTCCTCTGAGTTCATAGTTCTAACATATTGCAAATAGAAAAATCGAAAGACAGTACAGCAGAGTTAGAAATAAAAAGGAAGAGAATGCTTTAACAAAGGGATGAAGCAAGCTCCATGGTCTGTTTAGTATACACCAATAAGATTAAGATTCTTACGATAAAAAGAGGACAAAAACAAGAACCAAAAAAGAGGCATTGTACTTAACATTAGATAAAAACCTCTAAGGGAAAGATACTTACACACTTCCAATTGCCGCCAACAAAGAACTGGAGCCACAAAGAAAGAAAGGAAAAGTCAATATACCAGCTGCAAACTAAAAGATAAAGAAACAATCTATGTATAGAGTAGCAAGTGAATAAGATGTTACAAATTAATAAATAGACACCAGTTATAAAAGATTATGCAACAAATCAAATCATTTGAGGACAAATTTAGCTAAAGAAAACTTGGGTGTAATTAATTAATAAAGGAATAAACGCAACCTAACCTATGAAAAGGAATTACATTGCAAGAAGAAATCACAATGGTGCGTTTTATTTAAGCATCAAAGGAATAAAATTTTGTAATAATGAGAAAAACACATACTTGAATTTTTTCCCCAAAAAAATAAAAATGAAAAGGAAGGAAGAAGAGTGAGTACCTTGCCAGAGCCAGCCATGCAGATAACGGAACGGGAGGGTTTGGAAGCAGAAACGGAAAAGCGAAGATTGGCGTCGAAGGAGGAGTTGGTGGGAGAGAGGGAAGAATGGGAAGTGAGAGAATCGAACTTGGGGGAAGGGCGGCGGAGGCCATAGGAGAGTTGGGAAGCGAGTGATGTTGAAGTTACAGCCATTGAAGAAGAAGAAAGAGAAGAAAGTATTGGTGGTAGTGAGAGCGTGCGGTGCGTGTAGCAGGTAAAGTGCAAGTTTGGATCAGCTTTGGTCAGGTGTCTGGTGGAGAATGCGATGAGAGACTGTGACTCTTTTCACCAACACAACAAGTTAGGTAAAAGGTTGAGGCTGGAATGGAATACACCGACCAATAAATACTTCAACGCCAACCTCCTTTTCTCATTCCTGGTGTTCATACTTTATAGGCTATTTTAATTTCATGTTCTGTTTATTCCTTAGGGGTGATTTGTGAAATTTAGGGGTTTTTGTTATTGTTTTCTTCCCAGATCCTTTGTAATGTGTGCTTTTTGGATTTTTGTAAGTTGGTTTTTGAGTGATATTCTTAGGCTTCAAGACTCTTTTAATTTCAACTATTTGTTGACACGACAATTCATTGTAAAATTTTTAGTTATGTGCAAGCAACTAATTTAATTCTGCATTCTTTTAATGATGCAGGCAAGTTGTTTGACTTATTGTCAAGCCCTTTACTAAACTAATTTTGTAGGATGGGTTAATAAGTAAGGAGAAGTTGAATTATCAGTTTATTTATTTTTTGGCTTTGGGATGGATGATAGAAGTGTAAAGGAAGATTGGTAAAAAAAATGGAAGTGTAAAGGAAGAGGGTTCTGAAATTGATAGTGAAAGTGGGTTGGGAGTAACTAAAGGGAAGATATTATTTGCTAAGATATCTTGTGGTCTTGTTGGAGATTCTGTAAAAGGTGAATTTTTAAGATTAATAACTTGTATTGTAAGATATTAAATTTCAATAAAATTTGAAGTATTTTTATGAATTTGTTGAGTCGCTTTCTGGAGATAATTTTGTATATCTGGATTTTATAATTTAGTCAATCGATATGTATTAATAGTGCCAATATTTTTTTTATTTTAAAAATTAGACATTTTGCATCGGTTGTTTAAACACCCGATGCTAAATGTCCTAGTAAAGAGACATTTAGCATCGGGTATTCTATACAACCGATGCTAAATGTACTAGTAAGAGACATTTAGCATCCGGTATTCCATACAACTGATGCTAAATGTACTAGTAAGAGACATTTAACATCGGGTGTTCTATACAACCGATGCTAAATGTCCTAGTAAGAGACTATTAGCATCGGTTAAATAATCGATGC
The DNA here is from genome assembly GCA_963573325.1 of Astragalus glycyphyllos. Classification (NCBI taxonomy): domain Eukaryota; kingdom Viridiplantae; phylum Streptophyta; class Magnoliopsida; order Fabales; family Fabaceae; genus Astragalus; species Astragalus glycyphyllos. Next base: position 28,392,759 of record OY754312.1, read on the forward strand.
TAAATGTCCCACTTTTAGCAATGGGGGATTTAGCATCGTCAGATAACCGTTGCTAAATGTCCAAAACAACCGATGCTAAATGTCTTTTCTGCACTAGTGTGTTAGTGGGGGAGAGGGGAATGTTAGTTTCCCGAACTTGAATTCGGGACTTCCGGCTTGTACTTTTTTAGTGCACTCTTTCGTATATCCCTTAGCTCGCCAACTTAGCTACCTACTTAGAATTCAAGAACTTACATGCTAAAGTAAAGGCTAATATTGAGAGGAAAGTTGAACACTATGCCAAAACTGCTAACAAGACTATAAAATGGTGGTATTTGAACTGGGTGATTGGATTTGAGTTCAATTAACGTAGGAGAGATATCTTTCCTTAATGAAATTGAAGAGCTACTCATTGGACGTGCGTGTTGGAAATAAGGAGTGCTCACCTAGAAATCGCTACTATTGTTGGCGCTCTTTGTAAACACTTCTGTTGTGGCGGTGATTGCCCCCTTCAAGGTGTTGGAGCGGATAAATGATAATACCTACAAGATAGAGTTTTCTAGTGAGTATCAAGTTAGCGCTACCTTCAATGTTAGTGAATTGTCTCTTTGTGACGGAGTTAATGAGAATGATGAGGAACTAAATTTGAGGACAAATTTTGTTCAATTGGGAGGGGATGATGATGGCCAACTCTACATGAAGCTAAAGAGTTCTATAAGCTATGAGTGGGAGTACTATTTACAAGAGGGAATGCTTCGAAGCTCAAAGCACAATTGGAACAATAAGATGTTAGCTATCTTATTCTTAATGCCTATGACATGATTGGTCCGCATCATATTGATTTTTTGGTCATAGATTTAGCTTAAAACACACATCTAATTTTTTAGATGTAATAATCATACCTTAATTATGATTATGTTTTAATTTATGTTGACATTAGAATATGTTTACATTCGTGTGTATGGCCTAAACACCATGGTCTATATGGCGTGTAGCTTAATTACAACCCTAAGTATTTAAGTAACTTTTGTAACCACATTTAGGAGCTTTTGAAGAAATAGAATTCACATTGGTATTAGGATAAAGAATACTTCTTCAGGGTTCTTTAATACACCAAATTAGAATATCATCAAAGAGCTTCTTACTCTTCTAGTGATTCATTTTGATCTTATCATCTTCTTGAATGTAGCAATTTCTTCATATTGCCTAATTTCATTTATTTGTTTCTTTACTCATTTCTCTTTTAATCTTACGTGCTATTTTCTATTCAAGAAAATACACTTAGTTGGATCGTTTATCTATCATAGATTCATAGAGATCCACAGCATCATGAGACATCAAGGCCAAGAAAAAACATTAGCCGTCTAAAGTCATTTTCATTTACCTTGAAGGTAGAATCCAAAAATTGTTTGATAGAACTAATCTATTTGAGAGAGTCCAAGCAAGTAACGCATCATCAAGGTAGACTAATAAAGCAGTGGAAATGATTTGCTTTACTTGATGACCAGAGAGAGTAATCAGATTGTGACCGCTGAAAACCAAGTGCAGTTAAGGAGAAGACAATTAGGCAAACCATTGTCTCCTAGCTTGCTTCAAACCATATGGTGATTTTGTCAAGCGACATGCTTGCTTTGGCGTTCCATCAGTAACACCTGAACCGAGATCCATGTATACTTCGCCCTTCGTTTTTCTTGGTAATGTGCTCAAGAAATCAAAACATAAATTAATCATAGTGACATGAATTCTTTTATGAAAAAACCTGCATTTTAAGTTAATAAACTAAAACTCATCCAACAAATATCATCTACTCTGAATATATACAAGTTACAACACTCTTCCCTAATCCACACTAAACTCAGTAATTATCTGCTACAGGCCTAGAAGGGAATAGCCTCAACAAAAATGTCATCAATGACCAAAGGCACACAATCCCTAGTAACTGGAAAATCACCATCATTCCAAACAAAGCTCCACTTCTTTCTAGTATTTCAGGGGTCACAGGAAGCCCCTTCATAGTGTACATCAACTTGTCAGCAAAATGAGCAGCTCTTGTAAGCTGATACAGTCTATATACCTGCCAAATCAATTCAGAATGTTATAAAGTGAGCTCATTAACTTAGAAGCAGTAATATCTTGAGTCAATATGAAAACAATTAGATAGACAAACCTCAAAAATAATAGGGACTAGAGGCCAGCAAGACGACCCGCGCTTGTCCAAATATCTCTCAAATGCAAATTGAGCAACACAACCAGCTAAGAAAGGGGCTATAGCAACAAATGCTGCCATGCGAACCACTGACCAACTCGCGTACAATAGAAAGAGAGGAGCAATGATCTTCAATCCCGTTGTGAGGTAAGAAGAGGTTAGGAATCCTTTGAGGTCAGTGATGAGACCCCATCTTTTTGAGCTGTATTGTAAATATGGCTTCTGGACACGATCGGTCACAAGCAAAAATGTCCCAAGTCCAATGTAGAACAGTACCTCAGAAGAGAATGAACTCACAATATCTGCATTTTATTCGCGAAAGAAATGTGTATAAGAGATACTTCTCCCACGCATTTGACAATATTCTTAAATAAAACAAAACTATGAAATATAGATAGTTCAATCCGGACTTATTTTTTAGTAGAAGATTTCAATTTTGTTGTACAAACTCAGAATACACGCCAAGCTTGTCCGAAAGAACACCATTGAAACACAATTTTTTCCAATTAGCTAAAAACTATACAAGAAGCAAAGGCTTCAAGCCCCCTATGCGATTGTGAGAATTCAACTTGTGTTAGTGAACTAATTACTTCTACTGAATTCAACATCCAAACCACCAAGAAGCACTAGAAATACAGCAAAATTTAAAGGGAAGCTCATACCATGAGCCATTCATAATTCCATGACATGGCTATCTATCATCCCATGGAGATAACAATGTCAGTACTTAAGCAACTTTTATGCGTATCTCTAACATAGGATTCTCCAATTGTCAATTTTTTTCAACTTTTTTATTTTCAAGAGATGTTTGGAATTGGAGGTTAAGTTCTCAAATATATGCCAATAAAACTCCTTTTCGCAATAGATAGATAGTATCAGTACCCAACTATGGCTTCGATAAAAAATAATGAGAATATAGTCTTTGGAGTTTGCATATCACTCTTCAACTATAAAACACAAACATCACTCTTCAACTACATCAACTAATACTTAATTTGGCATTAACATCAGCAAAAAATCTTCAAATGTACCATTTATTTTTTTAGAAAAAAACCAAGGGCCACTTTATAAAACGCAATCATCATATACTCTGATAGTCTTTTACCCGGGCTGTTTTTACATCCGACAACATCGAAGACTATCATACAAGTTCAATTCAATTTCAAGCACAGGATCAAAAGGTTGAAACTCAAAGAGTAAGAGAAATAAATACCTTTTAAAATCGCATCAGTAAAGAAAGCCTTAGCTACGATGCCAGTGAAGAATTGTGGCAGAATGAAAGATGATATGAACACAGCAGGACCTAAGAGCCAGAAGTAAGAGCTCTTCTCTTCTTTGAAGGGAGTGGATTCCAATTTCCCTTCTTCTACCGATTCGTATGTCAAACCATGAAAAGAGACAGAACCTGATTTACCATGAAACTGCTCCACCCCATTATAGCTATTAACAGGCACACTTGAGTCATGCTTCACCCCATTATACCTATTAACAGGAACACTTGAACTTTTGTTCGGATGAACTTCCAAGGAACCATTTACAGTGGAATCAGAAGCATGTACAAAAAGCCTTTGGAATTTGTTCAATTCCAACACCGAAGAAGGCTCTTTAGTAACCCGTTTTAAGCCTGGAATCAAAAAATTCAATTCTGTTGAGTGGCAGTGATGTAAATAGAGACCAAAATGGTACAAACAAACACAAAATCAATTCCTTTTTTTAAGTAATGTTCTCATATTCGGTGTTCGACAGAACACTGACACTTCGACTATTTCCATTTTCCGGAATTATTATTCGTGTGACACATGTCTGTGTCTGTATCGTGGCCGGTGTATGTGTTCGTGCTTCATAGGTTATTCTTAACTTAACAACCAAACACAGTGTTCATGCAAGAAGGGAAGCAAAATTCGTACATTTCGATTCTTTTCCAAAGCCAAATTTCTCTCTGAATGGAGTGTTGATTCCAATTGCTTGTGACTGTGAATAAACGTAAATGTGTAAGTAAAAAGATAAAGAAACAAATTGATGTAGATGCTAGCAAGTGGATAAGATGTTACAAATTAATAAATAGACGGTTGTTATAAAAGATTGTGCAGCAAATCAAACGAGGTTACATATAACATAATTATATACAGTTAAACAAAAGATTGGTGTAATTGATTAATAAACGAATAAACGCAAGCTAACTAGAAAAACGTAAAAATAATAATAAGAGAAAAAGAAGAAGTACCTTGGCGATAACGGGACGGGAGGGGTTAGAAGCAGAACGGGATAAGCGAATGTTGGAAGGAATGGCGTGGAAGAAAGAGTTGGGAACAGAGAGCGAAGGTTGAGAAGCAAAAGAATCGAGATTGGGGAAGGGGCGGTGGAGGAAGGGAAGTGATGTTGAAGTTACTGCCATCTCTGATGTCTTCTTTCACTACACTAAACAGAATCCTTCGTGTTCGGGGATATGTACTCACACTTTACCCACGTTTAATCCTTTCGATTCAAATTAGGTTTCTTTCTGCTCTGCTTTGAAAATTAAAAGAAATAGATACATACACCAACGTCCTTCAGAGTTTGGATTGGATGAGGTCACTTTTTAGGGTAATGTAATTTAAGAGGGTAATTAAAATGCTTCAAATCAAATTAATTTGTTTGGATAATAAATATGGAAAATTTTCAAAATAAATGGAATTTGTGAGGTATTTTAGTAAAACTAAATTTAGAAAATTTGAAATACGACCTAAAAAATAAGAATTTGAAATTTCTTTCTTACCAAAACTTTTTTAAAAAAGTTGAAATTTAAAAAAATATTTTTTATTTATATATATATATATATAAATATTATAATAATATATGGGTGGTGGCCGACAGCTACGGCCGAGGCGGAGCTTCGACGTCCGGTGGCGGTGCTCCGGTGACAAAGGCGGTCGACGGTCGTTGCTTATATTATATATATATATATATATAGATATATTTTATATTTTTTTTATTTCTGTTTTTTTAAATTTATTTTCCGGAGAGAGAGAGAGTGTTGAATTTTATTTAATTTTACTTAAAGTTAATAGAATAGATTTTTAAATTTAAAGATAAATTCTAAAAAAAATATTAAAAAATGAAGAATTTTAATTACTCTATCCAAACAATGAATTTTAAGAAAGAGGAATTTTAAATGTTTTATCCAAACAAATAATTTTATAAATGAATGGAATCCAATTGTAGCAATTGAATATCTTAGAATCTCAAATTCCATAGAATTTTGAATTACTCTATCCAAACACTACCTAAGTTATTTAATTGTAATAAGTTGGTCATTTAAGTTTTTTTGGGTACCACTCGGGTCCTTTAAGTTATTTGATTGTAACAAGTTTGTCCTTAAAATTCTTTTCGTACCACTTAAGTCCTTTAAGTTATTCAATTGTAATAAATTGGTTCTTTAAGTTATTTAATTGTAACCTTTAAAGGCCAAAGAAACTACATTTTTCAGCCCCAAATTGTTACAATTAAATAACTTAGAGGACCTAAGTGGTACAAAAAAACTTAAATGACCAACTTGTTACAATAAAATAACTTAAAGGCCTAAGTGGTGCAAAAAAAACTTAAAGGACCAACTTGTTACAATTAATTAACTTAAAGGACCTCTTGTATAATTTTGCCTAAAGGAAAAATATCTCTCAGTGTACCTTAATTTATTTTCGGTTAATGAACAAGTTCTGTTCTAGACTGGGCCAAGAGGCCCATTCAGCAATTGGACATGGATGAGTCCAATCACTTTGATTCATATCCACAATATACAAGTCCACTCATGACTTTCCTACTTGGATGACTCAAATCCACTCTATCAATTCGACAGCTCACAACGAGCACGATTTCCTATAAATACTGGTTCTAATTGCCATAATTAAATACATTATCATTCGTAGCTAAATCACTTATATGTTCTCAATACTGACTTAAGCGTCGGAGTGGCTTCGCAAGTACCCCTCCTAGGATCATTCTGATATTGCAGTCGGGCAGAAGGAGACCTACCAACTGCAGTCCTCCCAACACTGCAAGGTACAAAACAAGTTCCTTAACTTATTTTATTTTGTAACGGCTAGGTCTCTTATGTTTTAAAAATGTTGTACTTTTACATTTTTCACAGCTTTTGTTTAACTCTGTTAACTAGTGACTGATGTGGCTGTTTGATTATTGACTTGACATGCCACATATGATATTTTATTATTATTATTTATTAAAAATTAAAAATTAAATAAAATTGTTAATCGCCTTTTTTGTCCCTATCTTCTTAGCTTCCCCTTTTCCAAATCCTATCTTCTCCAATTACTACAAATATGAATGTTAATCAACGAATCTGGAAAACAAATATGAAGGTGAATTTGCAAAACGAATCTGAACAAAACTGGAAACAAAAACAGGAACAAAGCTAATAACTATAAATAAAATATCGTATGGTCTCATAAAAATCTTCTGAAACAACATAACAAAAACTCGAAATCTGAATCGAAGCCTTGAAAACCCAGAATCGATACCGTATGGTTATTGTTTGAAGTAGGTGTTGGGCAATAGAAATTTGAACAGGAAACCTTGAAAACCCATAATCGAAGTGAAACAAAACTCGAAACCCAGAAAAACCTATAAAAATCCCCAATTCTTTGCACTCAATCTTCATCTTTAACCTTTTTTTGGTATAAGTCGAGTATCCTTTGCGCGGAACTGCAAAGACTAATCCCTTGAACTGGGTAGGACCACAATGAACGACAAAACTCTCCCTAAGAGATTTAACAGTGTTGCATGCCTAAGGCTGGATTCGATTCCAAGACCTTGGTTAAAATGGAAGAGACCCCTATGATCTCATGCAAGTGCTCTTGGGTCTCTTTAACCTTGAAAACCCATAATCAACCTGAAACAAAAATCGAAACAGAAACAAAAATGAAATCGAAATCATAGCAGGTGTTGCACAATTGAAATATTCTAACCTAGAATATGGGTTTTGGTTTTCCTTTTTTATAGTTTTTGATTAATTAAAGGCGAAGGTTGAAGATGAAACAAAATCCTTTGTATCAGGAAGATTTGGGTTTTCGTTTAATTTCGTTTTTTGATTGAAGATCTCAGTTTTCTGTTTGAAAAACATGAAGGTTTGAAGAAGATGAATAGTAATCAAATTATTTTTTTAATTAAAACTAATTAAAGAATAATGAATCAGTTGCCACATAAGCATAAATAATTGACACCTAGACACCCTAACATCCAAACAACCATTTTTATAACAGAGTTAAACAAAAACTGTGAAAAGGGTAACGATGCAACGTTTTTAAAACATAAAAGACTTAATTGTTACAAAAAAAATAATGGACATATTCGTTTCGTGATAATAAGTTAAGGGACCCCGGAAAATATTTTGGTTGGCGCCATCTTGCTAGACGACTTTGTTGTTGTTCTTTATCCACCTTCTGCCGATCTTGTGATGGTGCTGAGGGAAGTATAAGTGGAGTCCTTAATACCCCTTTATTCCTTATCTTTGGTACTTCTAGGGTTTTTATTTTTGTTTCAAAATAATGGTTCTTTTAAAAACCGAAATGTATAATTAGTCAACTTTTTTCAAGTACACCCTTTTATATTCATTGAGTGTTTTAGAGACCCAAGATTGGTATTTATAGAAATCTGTAAATAATTAATGTTTGAAATGATGGTATTTTGGTATTTAACTTACTACACAATTAATGTTATGTTTATTAGTGTGTAGATAGCTAAAAGTACCAAAGATAAGAAATAAATGAAGTACAACAATGCATGGTGTTAAAGAACCAGAGCCACCTCATTGGTAAACAGATGTTTGATGCATTAGACCATATGACTGACTCTTCTAGGGCATTATCTACATAATATCAAACTCTTGAGTTGTTGATTAAAGAGTTTTGCACTGTGTGCCAAACAAGTTGTAAAAGATTTCTTCATCACTTGATGTTTGAGATTGTTGACGGTTGTTTTGTTGTTAAAACTAATTTTTTCAAAGTAATGGTTCTTTTAAAAACCCAAATGTATAATTAGTCAATTTTTTTTTGTACACCCTTTTATATTCATTGAGTGTTTTAGAGTCCCAAGATTGGTATATATAGAAATATGTAAATAATTAATGTTAGAAATGACAGTATTTTGGTATTTAACTTACACAATTAATGTTATGTTTATTAGTGTGTAGGTAGCTAAAAGTACCAAAGATAAGAAATAAATGAAGTACAACATTGCATGGTGTTAAAGAACTAGAGCCACCTCATTGGTAAACAAATGTTTGACGCATTAGACCATATGACTGGCTGAATGAGGGCATTATGTACATAATATCAAACTCTTGAGTTGTTGATTCAAGAGTTTTGCACTGTGTGTCAAACAAGTTGTAAACGATTTCTTCATCACTCGATGTTTGAGATTGTTGACGGTTGTTTTGTTGTTAAAACTAAATTTTTCAAAGTAATGGTTCTTTTAAAAACGCAAATGTATAATTAGTCAATTTTTTTTCATGTACACCCTTTTATATTCATTGAGTGTTTTAGAGACCCAAGATTGGTATATATAGAAATATGTAAATAATTAATGTTAGAAATGATGGTATATCAGTATTTAACTTACTACACAATTAATGTTTTTTTTTGATAAGCTACTACACAATTAATGTTAAGTTTATTAGTATGTAGATAGCTAAAAATACCAAAGATAAGAAATAAATGAAGTACAATAATGCGTGGTGTTAAAGAACCATAGCCACCTAATTGGTAAACAAATGTTTGACGCCTTAGACCATATGACTGGCTGAATGATGGCATTATGTACATAATATCAAACTTTTGAATTGTTGATTCAAGAGTTTTGCATTGTGTGCCAAACAAGTTGTAAACGATTTCTTCATCACTTGGTGTTTGAGATTGTTGACAGTTGTTTTGTTGTTAAAACTAACATTTTCAAGTAATGGTTCTTTTAAAAACCCAAATGTATAATTAGTCAATTTTTTTTCCCAAGTACACCCTTTTATATTCATTGAGTGTTTTAGAGACCCAATATTGGTATATATAGAAATCTGTAAATAATTAATGTTAGAAATGATGGTATTTTGGTATTTAACTTACACAATTAATATTACGTTTATTAGTGTGTAGATAGCTAAAAGTACCAAAGATAAGGAATAAATGAAGTAGAACAATGCATGGTGTTAAAGAACCAGGGTCACCTCATTGATAAACAAATGTTTGACGCATTAGACCATATGACTGGCCGAATGAGGGCATTATGTACATAATATCAAACTCTTGAGTTGTTGATTCAAGAGTTTTGCGCTATGTGCCAAACAAATTGTAAACGATTTCTTCATCACTTGATGTTTGAGATTGTTGACGGTTGTTTTGTTGTTAAAACTAAATTTTTTCAAGTAATGGTTCTTTTAAAAACCCAAATGTATAATTAGTCAATTTTTTCAAGTATACCCTTTTATATTCATTGAGTGTTTTAGAGACTCAAGATTGGTATATATAGAAACCTGTAAATAATTAATGTTAGAAATGATGGTATTTTGGTATTTAACTTACATAATTAATGTTACATTTATTAGTGTGTAGATAGCTAAAAGTACCAAAAATAAGAAATAAATGAAGTACGACAATGCATGGTGTTAAAGAACCAGAGCCACCTCATGGTAAACAAATGTTTGACGTGCATTAGACCATATGACTGACCGAATGAGGGCATTGTGTACATAATGTCAAACTCTTGAGTTGTTGATTCAAGAGTTTTGCACTATGTGCCAAACAAGTTGTAACCGATTTCTTCATCACTTGATGTTGAGATTGTTGACGGTTGTTTTGTTGTTAGAACTATAGCTAAAAGCAAAGGATTATGTATACGCCACCACAACAATCCTTTGATTCTCTTCCACCTAAGGACACTTTGAATGCAACGACATTTGTTTGCATTCACATCAGGGCAATCATAAATTGATTTAAACCATTCCCATTTTACTTAATTATTTGAGACCTAATTACAATTACACAAAAGTTCGCATTCTAACCATTGCAGTTCCTTCTAAAAAAACACAGTATCAATTTAGTAATTTTAATTTAGTCACACAAGCAATAACCATCACACATTGGTACCGATTAATATTGTTAGTAATATACAAGAGTCGACAAAGGGTCTAACTTGAATAACTTTTGCAAAAGTCATAAATTAATTACAAATATTGGATAAACGTTAATCATTTATTAGATGTAAAAAAATTCTCATAATAAAAAGGGGTATGTGTGAAAAATAATATTAAATATTAAATTAAAATTCTCATCATTCCTTAACCAAGTGTCGAGGGTTCGATTGTTGCATTGGGTATAGAGCGCCTTTAAATCTTTGGACCAATTGTCCCACCCTTCGAGGTAACTTCAATCCAATGAGGGAATTAGTTACCGCGTTCGACTCGATAAAAAAAAGTTTACATGTTTGATTGAAGCGATACATGGTTGTTTTCGTAAAGTGGGGAAAAAGCAGTGGCGTGTCGCCGCGTTATAGGGTAAAAGCATGCATTAAAGAGCAGGGATCGTCATTTCATCTCTCTCTCTGCGGAGTTGGAAGTTGGAAGTCTATCTTCCCTTCTCTCTCTCTTTCGACGGCGACACCCATAGTCTTTTTGTGTACCAAAAAAATCAAAATCAGCAGAACAAACAAAACTAGGGTAAGTAGCCTCTACTACACTCACACCTTCATTTTCATCTTTCTTCTTCTTTAAATAAAATAGGTTTTGTGAATCTCAGGCAACCTCAGTTGTATTCATTCTCACTTATTAATTAATAATGGAACTCCAACGCGTTGATGACTCTCTCTCAGAAATCGGATACGACCATTACGGGTATTTCACCTTCCCGTTTCATTAGATATCGAACATTCATGAGAAAGGAAACAATTTAAGAGATTTTTTGTTGTGAATTTAATTTAATTTAAGGTGCTCGCACTATAAAAGGAGATGCAAAATCATAGCACCATGTTGCGGAGAAATTTTTGATTGCAGACATTGCCATAACGAATCTAAGGTTCATTTACTTACTTGTAATCTAACCCTTCATCTTCTTATTGTTATCTCCTTTATCATTATTTGTAATTCCCGCACGACGTTGTTTTCACTTTGAACACACAAATAATTTGCAACAGAATTCAAATGAAGTCAACCCTGAGGACCGCCACGACATTCCTCACCATGATGTTAAGAGGGTATGTGTGGTTTTCAACTTCTGCATTATATCTATTTCATGGTATTTATGGATTTTTTGCTTATTCAAATATAGTTTGGTAAATGTTCACGGTATTTATTTTGGATTAATTCCACTAATTGGTTCTATACAATTCACAAGAGTAAAAATAGGGAAATGGAATTTGTTAAAGAGGTGAAAATATACTTTTTTTTTTGATAGGTAAATGTTAGTGGTTAGTTAGTTAGGGGAGGGACCTAGCTGAATGTCAGTTTCCAGGATTCGAAATTTGTTCTTCAAATTTTTTTGGTGTCTCTTAACTCACTGACTGAGCTACCTACTCGGGGCGAGGTGAAAATATACTAATAGGAGTGTGAAGTGCTGCTTGATTCTTTTTTGCTTTTTGATTTATTCTGTTTTCTGGCCTTGATCTTCAATGGAAAATCTAGCATCCATTCATCATGCAACTATGAAAAAGAAGCACTAATGAGCATATTGTTTCTGCTATTCATTTTCAGGTCATCTGTTCCTTGTGTAGCACAGAGCAAGATGTGAGTGTTAGTTAAAATTTACAGCAGAGTTAGGCAATGGACACAGTTTGATCCCCTTTCCTCCTTTTTGTATTTTTACTTTGCAGGTTCAACAGACGTGCATTCAATGTGGTGTTTGCATGGGTAGATACTTCTGCTCCAAATGCAAATTCTTTGATGACGATGTTAGCTTCTGGTCTCATTATATTCCTAAGATCTTGAGTTTTCTCTCAAATGTTTTGCATAACCAAATATTTATCTGTATTTTCAGGTAACGAAAAATCAATACCATTGTGATGAATGTGGCATCTGCAGGTCCAAAATTTTGCCATTCCTTAATTCTTTCGGTTTCATTTTGGCAACCACATTTACACTTTATCATATGTATCTTGATGTTACACGTTTTACAATCACAGAACTGGAGGTGAAGAGAACTTTTTCCACTGTAACAAATGTGGGAAGCTTTTGACTGAACATTACTTCCCTTGAGCAACAAACCTCCCCCCTGTGTCGATTCAGTATTCAAACTGACTGTTTCTTCAACTAAACACACTCTCACGATCTCTTACTGTCCCTAGGATGTTGTTATTCGTTGCTGATGAAGGATTCACACAACTATATTGAAAAAGCAATGCATCACAATTGCCCAGTTTGCTTTGAGGTAATATTGGCAGTACAAAAGCTAGGATACCTCTAGGTAGATTTTTTTCTTCAGATGTACTAATCAGTTGATCCACTCTTTTCATTTGTGCAGTTTCTTTTTGATACAACGAAAGACATTACTGTATTGCCTTGTGGTCACACCATACATTTGGGATGTGTGAAAGAAATGCAACAATTCCGGTTAGTTACACAACTAAGGGTCTTCAATGACTGTACAAGTGTTGAGCAATTGCCTTCTCTATCTTTATTTGATTTAATTATTCCCATTTTGCAGGTATTCATGCCCTGTTTGTTCAAAGTCTTTCTGTGATATGTCGCGTGTGTGGGAGAAGCTCGATGAGGAGGTAAGTAACTTGTCAGAAACCTAGTCTACATGTTATCATGACAGTTATTTTATTCTTAAGTAGTTATTTTCGTTTATCAGAAGAGCAGTCTTCTTTATGCAGTAACTTTTCACTATTTGCATCACAAATTTTCAGGTTGCATCAACGCCTATGCCTGCAATGTATCAAAATAAGATGGGAAATAATTTTCTGCTAATGATTTCTGTTCTATTACTGCAAAAAGGGTTAACTTCCATTCCAAAACTTTCAATCTGTTTGTTATATGTGTCAAGGTTTGGATTCTATGCAATGACTGTGGGGATACATCTGAGGTTAGTTTTCATATTGTGGCGCACAAGTGCCGTAAATGCAAGTCCTACAATGCTAGAAAGACACAAGCTGCGCCAGCGTTGAGCTCATCGAGGATGAAAGAGATGGTTAGCTGATTGACTCTTGGCATCAAGGCACTTATTTGAAAAAGTTGTTGATTTTCAACTTTATTAATCTCTCACTATAACAAAAACAATCGTGCAAATTATCTAGCCTCTCACGATAATGTTTTCTTTGGATTTTGTAAACAAATATATCTTATCTTCAAGTTCATCTAGACAAGAGTTCATGGGTTGTAAGCTCACCGGTAAGATCTTGGTCTTGTAACCTCAAGAGAGAGGGTTCAATTCCCCTCGAGATAGTTTTAACATGACCCATAGTGTCACTTAAATACTATAGCTAAATTAAACAAATACTATGTTGTCAATTAAAAGTAATACAAGGTTGATGGGAGCAAGCACTCTTTATGTATAAATTTATTTCATGTGTGAATGTTCTTGACGTTCATTTCATAACATTTAAATCCCGGAAACTAATATTCCTCCACTCCATAACATTTGTCTATAAAAAACAATGTCCAATGTGGTTGGTGACCAACCAAACATAGGTAGTTCGTACGGTTTCTTTCGTCCTATTTAACATTTCCCAAAAAAAACATCATTTGTTATAATTGCCTACTACAATTGCCTATTGACTTCAGCCATGACTAAAGTGAATATTCTTTCAACCTATTAGATATATAATTAGATGGTATTTAGTTACTAGTTTGGAATGCATATAAATTGGCTTGATATGTAATCAACCCATTTAAAATTTTTCATTTGTATCATTTTACCATCATCAATATGTTGTCATTAAAGATTTTTCCTTTTATGCTTACGTGGATACCATATTTACTAATATGGTAACAGAGTAACATGGTATCCACCTTGAAGATCCAAATTAGCTGCATTCATTTTTATTTTTCTTTCCTGGTTATGTTCTTCATCAATCAAACTGTTCTGGATTGGGCCAGTCGTCAGGCCCAGTCCAGTAGCGACGATTCGACCCAGCAAGGGAAGGATCAGCTTTACTGGGCCTGATCCAGCAACTGATCATCCAGCCCAATAACAAGACGATCATTCCAACTGGTACTTGGGCCCCCATCGTAAATGAGCTATCCGACGTCAACGATCCAGACTATTCACTATAAATACCTTCAGTCACCAGGTGTCAGGGACACAATTCATTCGAATATTCACTAGATATTACTGTAGCTCGATATAGCTGACTTGGGCGTCGGAGTGTTCTTACAGGTACACCCCCCGCGCGTTCAGGTCCTCCTCAGCCTACAGTATCAGACGATCTGTCCCTTGACCGTCTCCGCGGACCATCCATCTCCGCAGATCATCTCAAGGTACAGTTCATTGGCGACCTCAGTGGGAGCACACTATCCCACCAACATTCCCAATGCCTCCAAAGACAACTCGAGGCAGACCGCGGTCGACCCGCCTACAAAGCATGGTCGAGATGCCAGTCCGTCCACCCCTAGCACTGGAAGGATCGATGACCAATGCTGAGGTCGTCGCCCCTCGGATGTCGGAGGGCGTGACCATCGAAAGGCCACGACTTTGACGACCTCTATTAATCCAGCTTACGGGTCTCGGCCCGATCTAGCTCGGATGTCGGAGGGCGTGACCATCAGAAGACCACGAACTTCATCGCCGGAACAACCTCTCTAGGAGACACCGCTCGCCTCCTAGAAGGCGCCTGGTCCACAGGTCTCCGCCCCGCGCAAGGGGACGAGGAGGAGGACCAACCCCGCTGAGGATCACCCCCTCCGCTTCAGATTACACTTACTGGCCAGAGGAATCTTCACAGCAGGAATCCTCGTATGATTCATCTGGCTCACCCCGCTCGCCCACTCGATCGTACAGCCAATCCTACGAAACGCCTCCACGCCGCCATTGATCGCGCAGTCGCTCTTACGAAGCCCATCCGCGCAACCGTCCAAGAAACGATTCGGAAGGAGGAAGACCTCGTAGGGGTACAACGAACGCAAGTTTGGGTCCTTTCACCTGACGGATAGACGAGTACCGTATCCCACGCTCGTTACGAAAACCCCCTTCCGGACTGAAAATGTATAACGGCGTGCAAGATCCTGATGCCCATCTGAAACACTTCGACGTTATGATGCAATATAGGGGGGCATCCGGGCCTGTCAATTGCAAGATCTTCCCCTTAACCTTGGAAGGATCAGCCTTGGAGTGGTTCACCGAGCTACGCCCAAACACTATCTCTTCGTGGGAGCAGATGGCCAGAGTGTTTCTTGCACGTTTCACAACGTCAAGAATAAAGCCTAAATCTCAAGATGTCTTGATTGCGATCCGGCAAGGACCCCATGAATCCCTTCGAAGCTATGTGGAGCGGTTCAATCGGGAGGCAGACCAGGTGAGGAACCTGGATGATAATCAAAGGTTGTATTTCTTGAGGACAGGACTCCTTCGAGGAAGTAGATTTGAGGTCGAAGTTGGTCTACACTTACCAAGAGATATAGAAACCTTCCTCCGAAGGTCTCAAAGGTTTATGAACTACGAAGAAAAGACAATGGCCATTGAAGCTGCTGAAGCAGGGATGAATAGACAACCTCGCGAAGAACGCGACCAGAGACTACGAAGGGAGCAGGGTGGAGCGCCTAGAGACTCTAAGACCAGGAAGTTCGCAGACCGAACGAAACTGAATACTTCGTACTCACAGATCCTGTCAGAATGTGCAAACGCAGAGTTTAGAGAGATGAGAAGACCAGACCGTGACGTCCTGAAGGAAGGGCAGCGCCCATCTAAGAAATACTGTCGGTACCACAAGAGCAACGGGCATGATACTAACAATTGCATGGCCCTCAAAGACGACATAGAAGAGTTGATTAGAATGGGGAAGCTCTCCCAGTATGTAAAGAAAGAGCAAGCTGACAGGAGGGATGACCAGAAGCTAGTGCGATCACCTAGGAAGGGAAAGGCACCAGCTGACGAGGCAGCTGGAGTGAGAGAGGAGGACGAGGACGATGATGCCCCGGATACCAGAAGATCAAGGGGAAGGCAAGTTGCCTTGTGAGAACTGATTGTATGTCATGAAATAAAAGACGGGCAGAACACTCTTTTTCCCGCAGGGTTTTTTATCGAGGTCTGCCCGACCGTTAAATAAAACAAGACATTTACTTTTATATCTGTGTGTTCATAAGTCTCTTTAATTACAAACGGTCAATCGAGAGCGAATTTAGGCACAATCGAAGCAACCTAAGATTGGTCGCACCCCTGAGGATGAGTTAAATCCAAGTCGAACCTTGGTAAACTGTCCAAAGGAACTTAAACGAATTTAATTACAAACGAAGCGACCTGAGATTGGCCGCACCCCCATGGACGAGTTAAATCCAAGTCGAACCTTGGTAAACTGTCCAAAGGAACTTAAACGAATTTAAGTACAAACGAAGCGACCTGAGATTGGTCGCACCCCCAAGGACGAGTTAAATCTCGGTAGGAGCCTGGTAAACTGTCCGCGGGCGACGATTGATCCCACTCGAACCAAATGGATGGAAAGTATAAGATAACACGCAAAATCGACGAGCCAAACGCATAAGGCTGTCAAATAACGAGATAAACTAAACGAACTTAGCGGTTTACGCGATAATATAAATAGAGTAAACAAATTATTCGGCAGAAAGGACGATCATGCCTTTCAAGGACGATTGTGCCTTTCAAGGACGATCTTGCCTTTCCTGGACGATCTGGCCAGGCCTGGACGAACCGGCCAGGCATGGACGATCTGGCCATGCATATCCAGGACGATCTGGCCAGGCATGGACGAGCTGGCCAGGCCTGGACGATCTGGCCAGGCATGGACGATCTGGCCAGGCATGGACAATCTGGCCATGCATATCCAGGACGAGCTGGCCTGGCTTGGACGACCACTTCTTGATCGTCCGCGCGCGACCTTGGAAGATGGTCTGGTCTGAAGACCATAACATCGTCCATGTTTATCCGATGGGGGCGTGTGAGCATGCGTTGGAAAGCTAAGAAGCATGCCTACAACTTTGATGTTGGACTCAAAGTCTAATTCGAAGGTGCTCGTCCCCTTCAGGTCGTCCAAGATTGGGACGACCATTTCTTGATCGCCCGCGCGCGACCTTGGAAGATGGTCTGGTCTGAAGACCATAACATCGTCCATCTTTATCCGATGGGGGCATGTGAGCATGCATTAGAAAGCTAAGAAGCATGCCTACAACTTTGATGTTGGACTCAAAGTCTAATTCGAAGGTGCTCGTCCCCTTCAGGTCGTCCAAGATTGGGACGATCACTTCTTGATCGCCCGTGCTCGACCTTGGAAGATGGTCTGGTCTGAAGACCATAACATCTTCCATGTTTATACGATGGGGGCGTGTGAGCATGAGTTGGAAAGCTAAGAAGCATGCCTACAACTTTGATGTTGGACTCAAAGTCTAATTCGAAGGTGCTCGTCCCCTTCAGGTCGTCCAAGATTGGGACGACCACTTCTTGATCGCCCGCACGCGACCTTTATAAGATGGTCTGGTCTGAAGACCATAACATCGTCCATGTTTATCTGATGGGGGCGCGGGAGTATGCGTTGGAAAGCTTAGAAGCGGAGCTACAATTCATATGTTGAGCTTAAAATCTAATTCGGACGTACTCAACCCCTTCTGTCAGTCTAAGATTGGGGCGCCTAAAACACAAAAATGGGCAATCGACACCATGGAGGGCTGTCTAGTTTGACAACCTTGGAGGCATGGGCAACCCAAAGATACTGAGCATCGATCGTGCAAAGATGAACGTGCAAATGCACTTAATACTTAGGCGAAATAAATCGTGCAACAAAGTACCAAAAGCATGAACAATCAAAAGTATGGGTTACAACAAAATCAAACCAAATCCAAGAATGGCAAGTAGAAGTACAAGTTAGCATAAAATAACATCATAACTACGAGAGAATGACTTAGTGGAACGACCCGACCTAGCCCTCATGGTCGCTGGTAGACCACCAGGCTGGTCCCATCAGGCCTGCCTCTAGGCTTCACAATTTGGTCACCAAGGACGACATGATTGACATCTACAATGGTCTTATGAACCACTAACGCAGGATTAAAGAACGTAACTTGCTCTAGAGCGTTAGCAAACTGCTCCTTTGAGATCCTAATCGCGTCGTCTACAACTTGTCTAGCATATTCATCTGCGTCTTCCTTGGCCTTCTCAGCAGCCTCGCTTGTCTGCTTCAAGTCTTCAACTTCAGCCTCATGTTTTGAGACCGACCCCTTAAACACTTCAATTTTACGATCAGCAGTCTCCTTGGCTAACTTCAAGTTTTGCAGCTCCTCCTTCATCTTGGCCTCAACAGCCTCTTTGGCTAACTCCTTGGCTTCCTTAGCTTGCCCCAAGGCCTCATCCCTCTTCACCTTCAACTCTGAAAAAAGAAAGGGAGAATACCTTTGTATCAAACTTTGCCGACCGAGAAGACCAAGTCACCTACTAGGATGGTCAGGACAACTCACTGGATACAAAAATAAAAGGATCGATCAGACTCAAATAAAAACGACATGATCAGCTTATAATTAAAACCACACAAACAACTATCTTCATAAATTTCTAGCAATGAAGTGTAAGGCCGTGTACCTTAAAAGAAAAGTCAATGAACCCGAAAGATACCACACCATTGATTTCCTTCAAGTTCACTACGGTGAAATTAAATGATACGAAGAATAAGAAAAAATGGGATAGTACTGTGTTAGGCCGCGAATGACGACCGTGAGAGCTTGGTCAGATCGCCCCTCAAGTCGCGCCGCGTCAGGTTGGTGAAGTCGCGCTGCGTCGGATCGACCCGGACAACTCGCGATAAGGCTTGGTCTCCACGAAGAAGGTCGGGTCGGATCGCTGCAGTAGTCAGGTCGTCCCGTGAGGCAGCTGTACTTTTGGATCAGGTCGCCCCTTTTGGATCAGGTCCCTCTCAGGTCGCCCCTTTTTTGTTCGCACGAAGGAGCCTCAGGTCACCCCTTCTCGGGTTACACGAAGGAGCCTCAAGTCGCCCTTTTTCCGTTCGCACCAAGGAGCTTCGGGTCGCCCCTTTCTTGTTCGCACAGTCACTTCAAGTCGCGCCCCTCCCTTGCTCGCGCAAAGTAGGTCGCACCGTGGCTAGGTCATCCTATTTCGGGTCTTGCTCTTTCCAACTGGACTCCGGGTCGTCCCAAGAAGTGAGCAGGTCGCCCCTTTTGTTTGCGCCAAGGAGGAGAGCGGGTCGCCCCTTTTTGTTTGGAAGAGGAAATTGAAGTTTTCGAGAATGAGTGGTTGAAATGAAAGAAGAAAAGACCCCCACACTCTCATATATATAGGCCCAACAAAAAATAAAAAATTTTATTTTATTTAAAATATTTTTTATATTCGAAATATTCAACGGAATCGGACGACCAGGAGAGTGTCTATCAATTATCGAACGATTCGATACGATATCAACCGCCGAAAATTCACAAGTCATGAACTGGGGGCAAGACCTATCAAACTACTGATCGAGCACGATCAGCAGGACTGCGCATCAAGCCTACGCCTGCTCAGTGATCGACCTTGGCTTGGGGGGCAACTGTTCTGGACTGGGCCAGTCGTCAGGCCCAGTCCAGTAGCGACGATTCGACCCAGCAAGGGAAGGATCAGCTTTACTGGGCCTGATCCAGCAACTGATCATCCAGCCCAATAACAAGACAATCATTCCAACTGGTACTTGGGCCCCCATCGTAAATGGGCTATCCGACGTCAACGATCCAGACTATTCACTATAAATACCTTCAGTCACCAGGTGTCAGGGACACAATTCATTCGAATATTCACTAGATATTACTGTAGCTCGATATAGCTGACTTGGGCGTCGGAGTGTTCAGGTCCTCCTCAGCCTACAGTATCAGACGATCCGTCCCTTGACCGTCTCCGCGGACCATCCGTCTCCGCAGATCATCTCAAGGTACGGTTCACAAACTATCAATTGACTGCCGAATGGACTAATAGAAAAAAGTAAACTACGCTGGCTCGAGATTCTCTTCTACTTTAAATTTCTACTATTCTTGATTTGTTCCCAATTTCTTGTTGATATTCTTTTCCCAATTTTTATTTTTGATATTTATCTTGCTCAACATATTTGTTTACGTCTTCTCTGTTGATGAATCCAAGTCTTTAAAATATTGTAACAACTCTTAACAGAAAATTCATTAGCTCTATCATGAATCCAAAGAAGAAATACACCAAAGTGAGAGCTTATTCTACATGTTCATTACTTTTGATTCCCAACAACAAAACATTACGAGCTTGTATGTTACGACTTTTTTTTAAAAAAAATAACTTTTCTTAAAAAAAAATCACTTATGATGACATTACGAGCCCGTTTGTTACAGATTTTTTTAAAAAAATGAAAAACTGAAAATAATCAAAAAAACTGCTTCATAGGAGAAGCTGTTTTGAGTAGCTTCTTGAAAAACCAGTTCTTTAAGAATGATTTTTTAAAATAAGTGATTTTCAGTATGTTACGCAAACAAAAAACAATTTCTCATTTTCGTAAAAATCTCTAAAAACTAATATTTAAATTATTTAACAACAAAATCACTTATTTTTCGATCCGTAACAAACGAGCCTACATATTGTCAGTATAATTAATTGTTTTTAAGCAATCTTAATAAGATTCATTATTTTCACTGCTTGAATTACTCTCATTTTTCTATAATTTCAGAAGACTAAGACAATTGCTGTCAAAAAAAAAAGAAGACTAAGACAACGTGCTTATCTTAATGCAATTTGTTCATACTATATTTTGACATAAACTATATTTTGACATAAACATATATTTTGACATAAACTATATTTTGACATAAACTATATTTTGACATAAACATAAACTATATTCCAAAAAAATAGATAATAAAATTTACCCTTTAAACAATTTTGACACTTTCAACATTTTTATGCATGGACTCAGCAATTTGTTCATACTATATTTTTACCTAACATTATTTCTTGTCAAAAAAGTTACCTAATAATTAACACTTTTTCTGTCAAAATTTACGTAACACCATAATGTTGGATACAATGTAACACTCAGTCAAATTAGACATTTAAGTTTTAACCTACACTCTTGAGATTATTATGACCATGTCCACAGCAATTAGGACCAATAAACAAAAACAAATTGAAATCGAAAGACCAAAACTCTCTTTTCATTCTCCCGGAAGGAACCATCAATATTTTCAAATAAGGTAGTTAAACATGCATGAAGCTGGGCTGGTAAGTATATCATGACAATTAATTAAATTTATAAGATAAAAAATGTTAGTTGGACTTGTAGAAGGAAAAATTCAAAGAAATATCTTCATGACCAAATCCACAAACACTTGTATCCTTGCTTATCAAAAAAAAAAAACACTTGTATCCTTGGCATTTGGCAATATATAAAAACCCTAGAACACGCATGTATGAAATATCTTCATCATCATAGAATAATGTCTTTGGTACCTAATCTTAAAAACATGCATCGCCAAAGCAACATTTCCATTGCAGTTTTGCTAATATCAATAACCATCCTATTTTATTCCACATTAACTATAGCTCTTGATGAACATGGTATATTCAAATAATCTCTCTCGATTTTTAATAATTTTTGCTTAAGATTGTAAACTTTTTTATGATAAAGTTTTGGCAAATTATGCATACAGAATACGGTTACAATGAAAAAAGTGCAAATGGTCCACAAAACTGGGGTGACCTAAAGAAAGAATGGGCAGCTTGTAAAAATGGGAAAATACAATCTCCCATTGATTTGTCCATTACTGATAGAGTGAGAGTGATCCCGAAGTATGGGGAGCTGAAGAGGAGCTACAAGCCTCAACATGCTACCGTCACAAACCGTGGTCATGATGTTGCGGTAAGTACAAACGTGATGGTAGTAAAAAAAACACTTTTTAAGTTCATTGAATAACTGATGTATCTGATCTCTATTAATTAGCAGTATACCATACCCACACATCTAAATCTTATTAATTAATGCATATTGTTGTTATTAGTTGGTTGTAAAGATGATGAATTACATGTAATTAATGGCTGCAGGTGACTTGGGAGGGGGATGGTGGCTCCATAGACATCAATGGAACACATTTCTTTCTACAACAAAGCCATTGGCACTGGCCTTCCGAACATACCATCAATGGTCGGAGGTTAGTTTTTTTTTAAATAATAAATATTAGTAGTTAATTAATATAATTTTTTTAGAGGGAAGATTGGAACTCAGATCATTTTATTATGTGTAAATTAAATTCCCCTATATTCCTCCAAACAAATTACCAATTCCACCTTATCACTCTTTTTATGGGCTAACTTGCCTTCCTTAGGAGCATATCAAGTATAAATTTAGAAGATCGATCACATATTTATTTAGATAAACAATATAACTTGCCTTCATACTTTAATTTTGGTCTTTAATTATGATTATTAGGTATGATCTGGAGCTTCACATGGTTCATGTTAGTCCACAGCCAGATGGTAAAAACAAGACTGCTGTTGTTGGTCTTTTGTACAAGTATGGTTCTCCTGATCCATTTCTCTCCAAGGTACGTACATGGAAATTATAATTACGAAAACAAAAAAATAAGGGAGGAAAAGAAACCAAGGAGAAGCATTTACATGTTGGGCTTGTTTAGATAATGACTTATTATATGAACTTATTGTGTGTAACCAAAATTTATATGAACTTATTTGTTAGCATGCATAATTATTGTGATGACTAATTGAGAAAATATATTTATGGAAATAATTAACTTATAAATTATAATGACATGTCTATATAAGCTTATGAAAGCAATTCAATATTTTTTTTTATATTTTCTAATAGAAATAGCTTATACATAAGCTCTTATTCTTATGCGATAAGTGATTATGGTATCTCTGCATTTTCAGTTGGGAAAACACTTGATGGACATTCCTGATGATGAAGAAGAGAAAAGCATAGGGATGATTGATCCCGCAGAAATAAAGATGGGAAGCAAGATGTATTACAGATACATGGGATCACTCACTACACCTCCTTGCACTGAAGGTGTCATTTGGACCATTAATAAGAAGGTAGATATAGTAGTTTTTTTTTTAATCTTCTACATGCATAATCCTTCTCATTGATTATTTCATTTCTGTCTTCCATTTCTTTTAGGCCATCCTTAATCATGATTATCTTTTATAGTTAGTATTGACTTTTTTAATTTCTCTCACATTAGATAAGAACAGTTTCAAGAGGGCAAGTGAAGTTACTGAAGAATTCCGTACTTAAATATGTAAGTAAACCTCTTCTAATCTAAGACCCATTGTTTTTGTGGGCTTGTAATTAAGAGCCTACAAGAAGTCCCAACAAAAAAAAGAATGGAGATGGACAAAACTGAATGAAAAAAACAAATGTTAAGAGTATTACTATTAATATATAATTCCCTATGAACATAATCTTCATTTTAAAAAACGAAAACCTTTTTTTCCTGGAAAATTATAGTTGAATTTCATGTGTAATTAATATTTGTTATTTATTATGTACTCCCACATGCAGTATGCAAAAAGGAATGCAAGGCCGGTGCAGCTCCTAAATCAGCGAGAGATACAATTTTACGTACCAAAGGCAAAGAATATACCTCACTATTGATAATCGATTTGGATCCTCTAATATGCGCAGCACACGATCTGCACTCATTATTTTATGGCTTATTGTATTTTTTCTTTTAATAATTTGATTTGGTCCTATATTTGTTTTCAATCCATTCTTGTGTATAATAACGTGCTTTCCTGAGTGGAAACACATGGTTCTTATGTATACTTTTTTAATAATTACTAGAGAAAATATAGTATTTTTTGTTTTTTAAATTGCACTTAATTACATATTTTAAGTATGTTTTCTGTTGGATGAACTAATAAAGGAATTTTTTTTAAAAAAAAAAATTGTATGAAGTTACACTTTAGTACAGTTAAGTAAATGGTTATAACCATAAAAAATATGGTTTGTAATAATGGCCAACCCAATATTTATATATACTTTTAGGTTTAATAAAGCAAAAATTGAGCTAAATTAAGCTTTTCTACTAATATTATTATTTTATTAATATAAAATAAAAAAGAAAATAAAGTGCAAATGTAAATATATAAGTTAATTTTTTTAAAGTGGAGAAAATACTAAATATATAGGCTAACTCAAGTGGGAGTTCCAAGTAGAGGAAAAAATGTATATGGGTTACAAAAGAAAAATAAATTCAAAATTAAGGAAAAAGAAAAAGAAATTAAAAGGTCGATGAAAAAATATATAGGCACACTCTGTTTTCTATATACTGTTTTCTATATGTTTTCTATATACTGTTTTCTATATTATTATGTAACAAAACAAAAGTATAATTTTTTTTTTTTAAAGCTAACCAACTCAAGTCATTTCATTAACTAAAAGTGTTGCAATACAAGTAGGAATTGAAAAGTGCAATTGGTGACTAGCAAAAGATTGAGCCGTCCTAGCTAAACTATGAGCAACACAATTGGCTTGTCGCCAGATAAAACTGAGTGAACAGTTATGTAAATGATAAGAGTGTCTCTCCACGATGAAATAAGAACTCCAAATTCAGTAGCTATCCTTAGTCCGTCTTTAACCGCATCAACCACTTGCTTACAATCCAGCTCAAAATCCACATGTTGGTACCCCAACTGAGTCAACCAACGAATAGCCTCCAATAAACCGAGAGCCTCAATCTCAGGAGGTGGTAAAGAGCCATTAATCCAAAGTGTTTTTGCAGCAAGAAAAGAGCCAAGATGATCCCTAACACAAATGCCAATCCCACACCGCTTCACATTCGCAAACCAAGCTTCGTCGACGTTGCATTTTACACGGCCCCAAGCTGGCTTTTTCCACTGCTGAAAGTCAGTGTGTTGCTGAAAATCAGTGAGCTGCTGTTGAAGCTGTTGCTGCTGCTGAAGGTCAGTGTGCTGCTGAAAGTAAGTGTGCTGCTGCTAAAAAACAGTGTGCTGCTGCTGCTGAAAATCAGTGTGTTGCTGTTGCTGCTGCTGAAGGTTAGTTTGTTGCTGAAGGTCAGTGTACTGCTGCTGCTGTTGAAATTCATGGTTCTGCTGCTTCTGTTTGCACTGATACTACTGCCAGCCCCCAAGCCAAGTTCTCACTTCAATAATTGACCCCGTAATAGACTTTTGGCTGCCGTTCCACACCAAATCGTTACGCCGGCGCCACAAGCATCAAATGATATCTGCAAAATCAGTTTTTACCTGCGGTTCCAAGACATCTAGCAACGCAAAAGGAGCTCATTTGCCCCTTCGGCAGACTCGTAAAAATTTGCAATTTTAGTCCAAAGCAACTCTCCAAACCTCCTGCGCCTTAGAGCAACCAAAAAATAAGTGTCACTCGTTCTCCGGATATTCATTACATAGTGGGCACGAGTCAGGACACAATACCTTTTTACGTTGAAGCCTACATGGAGTAGGGAGGCAGCCACGAGTTATTCGCCACAATAGAATTTTTAACTTATTTGGAACTTTAAGGGATCAAATAGAGTTCCAATTACCCTCAGCCCTCAAGTGAGATGAGTCAACAAGATGTTCCATAGCATGCCAATAAGCTGAGTTAATGGAATAATTGCCATGTTTGCTAAATTTCCAAATCATTTGAAGTGACATAAGAACTTGGTGAGTTGCGAAGCCAAGGGTCCTCCGAAACACGGATATTAGAGCCATCACCTACTCTCCACCTCAACCCCTCCTTGACAACTACCCGTGAAGCATGGATGATACGCCAAACAAAACTTGGGTTGTGGCCTAAAGAAGCCCCCAAAAAATCCCCTCGTGGGAAGTATTTAGCTTTGAAGACACGTGATACTATAGCATCTTGGTTGGTAAGAATTTTCCAACCTTGCTTATCCCAACTCAACCAATTGATACCTCTACCTTGGTTTCTGTTAAAACCCCATCAAAAAGAATTAATCATACGCTCCATTTCCTCCCCAAGTGAGGTGGGGATGAGAAAAGTGCTCATGCAGTGGGTAGGAATGGCCTGGGCCACAGACTTGACCAAAACTTCCCTATCGGCCTTTGAAAGATGCTTACCGGACCAACCCTGAATCTTACGCCAAACACGATCTCGGAGATAGTTAAAGATTGCTTTCTTCTTTCTACCCACCATGGAAGGCAGGCTTAGATATTTCCCGGTCCCCAGGCATTCTGTCGCACCCAAAAGATTAGACACCGACTCTCTCATATCATTAGAAGTATTCTTCCTGAAGTAGATTTCAAACTTTTGAAGATTGATAGCTTGACCAGATGCCAATTCATACTCTGTAAGGATATTTTTCATAACTCTACTCTCCTTTTCATTGGCCCTGAAAAATAAAAAACAATTATCAGCAAATAAGAGATGTGTAAGGACAGGTGTGCCCCTACACACTTTGATGCCATGTAAATCTCCTCGACCTTCAGCTTTCTTAATGAGTCTAGTAAGACCCTCGGCGCCAAGGATGAACAAAAGTATAATTATTATAGTTCGAAGTAAATGGTTTTTGTATAATTATCTTTTTCAGTATATAATAACTCTCATATATTTTTATTGTTTTTTTTTTACACACATACATTTTTATTGTTAATTGCAGCGTTATTTTTCTCTATCAACCTCATAACTATTGGTATCACTTCTATAGGGATCTAGGGAGGAAACCTTTTGTAAATCTTCTTACACCATATATTATAATAATAATAATAATAATAATAATAATAATAATAATATAACTAGAATCCTTAACAATGTGACAAACTATTTTTAATACAATATCATATATATATAGTGTATTTTTTGTCAAACAAATATATACAGTACATTTAAATCAATTTTTGTAATAACAGGGTGACATTTTTTTATTCCTTGGCAGGACATCTTCACGTGATGAATCTTTATATATGATTTCAATAGAGTTTGAGGAAGTTAGGGTAATGTTAACATGAAGTCCATTTGAATTGTTACTTAGTCAAACGTTACTCGAAAAGTGAAAGAAAAACAAACACTATTTTCTAAGGTTTGCTACTTTTTCTTGTTTGCATTCAATACCAGGCCTTGAGCTTTTGCCATGCCTTAATGTCGTAATTAGTGCTAATACGTAGGTATAGGTCCCATAGTCAAAAGGCTACTCCATCGACCCCATCAATATCCTCACCGTGGTTAGTGGATGTTGGATTATAATCTCTTCTTTAGAGGATTTGCAACGGAGAAACCCTCAATTGAATTCTTAAATAGACTCTACATGTACACATCACTTATTCATAATTTTTTAATAGTAGTTCTTAAATAAGAATTTCATCTCTCCAACTCAAAACTCCAACAAAATTTTCTAAATGGGTCACACAATTCAATTTTTATTAATTTTTTATTGAAAAGTAAAAATGTGGGTCTCTGCATAAAAAGTAAAAATGTGGATAGAGATGGTTTCTTCTTTAAGAACTCCATCTTAATAGATACTCACTTTTCAATCTCCACAATGAGAGTACCTATAAGATTTCAATCCTTAAGAGATAAAAGTCTCCTATTGTAGATGCTCTTAGCTCCTATTTTTTTAAGCAAAAGAAGAAGGAAGTTATGCTAAATCCTTTTGATGTAAAGCAACATCAAAAGGGAAAAAGAGAATTTTTTCTTGATTTTAGTGAAAAGAGAAATATAACGAAAAAAGAAGAAAAAAGAAAGATGACAAAAAAAGAACTTAATGGAGGACTAGATCAATACCTTTGATAAAAAAGAAAATAAAGTAAAAGCAGTAATAAGGAGCCTCTAAAAAGTCCCCTCTACACTCCATTCTAGATACAATTGTAAAAGTCCAACATGTAATAGTCAGATCAAAAAGAGACAGAAGCAGAATTTGTCCGTGAATGACAATTATAACTTACAATTTTCTGGATCAGTTTCTAGATTTGCTGAAATTTCTATGACTATAACTTACAAAAGTTAGATAAAAAAGGGACGCAGACAAAATTTGTCTTTGAGCGGGTATTATAGCCTACAGTTTTCTAGACCAATTTCTTTGTTTTTTTTGCCGAAATTTGCTTATCATACTGCGCAACTGTCTCATAGGTATCAGTAGCCATAGGATCAGCAACATCATCTAACACACCAGACCAAAATTTTCCTAATAATCTCATATCTGATGCTACTCACCACTGGATTAAAAGTAGCATCAAACTCTAAGGCATTTAGCCAATCTAGCTTGGTAGTAGGAGGTTGAGTAGAGGATGAATCAATAGAATCGCTCCAATACCTGCTAGCAATATTCATATCATTGACTATGTTGTGTTAGAGTGAACGACATGAGTTTCAATATTACAACCACTAATAGATTAGAGGTAGGAGATATCTGAATGGTGTTGCCTTGAACTGTTGCATGTGTGCTAGTAGAAGCATTAGCCAACTTTTGAATGGTGTTCAAAGAAGTCTCATGCGTTTGCATAACTGCAGGCTCCATTTGCCTATCGTCAACCGAAGAAAATGAGTCTTGGACATCTAATTCTTCATTAGATTGCATGACCG
Organism: Astragalus glycyphyllos; assembly: GCA_963573325.1. Classification (NCBI taxonomy): domain Eukaryota; kingdom Viridiplantae; phylum Streptophyta; class Magnoliopsida; order Fabales; family Fabaceae; genus Astragalus; species Astragalus glycyphyllos. The sequence goes on from OY754312.1 coordinate 28,421,590, forward strand.
TTTCTTTAATCCCAGTAGGTGACGGTTCCCCAGCGAAGGATTGAGATCCAAACCATCTCTAGGATCATTGTTGACGCCTTTGGGAGCTTCCTTGTGACGTAGGTTTTGGCACGTATAACTCGAGCTTTCTACTTGTAATTCACATTATTATTAACCTGTAGCTTAGGAACATATTTAGAAACCTGTTTTTCCGGAGCAACATATTCTGGGATATTTGACTCCTTATGCTTTTCCACACTAGAGTGCATCATTCTATAGCAATCACTAGTGGTATGACCTATAGTCTTGCAATTCATATGAAAGGAAAGAAAACTTTCATTCTCAATGTCCACAAAGAAAGCATATCTTGACCTCTCAACTAGAATTTGATTCTTGAGCTTTGATTTCAAATCTATATCAAATCTATATCAACCAGAGTGCGTGCAAAATGACCAAAAGATCTGTCAAATGAGCTTTGACTTGTTGTATCATGTAGAATAGTTGGTGTACCAACACTGCTGCAAATTGCAAAGAGAATTTTGGGATTTTGGTATTCTTGACCAAGTCCTGTAAGCTTAAACCAATTTGTGCATTCATATGTTTTATAATTGAAGGATTAAAGTCAGACTGCCAGACAAACAACCAAAGAAAACCTGACTTGCAATGCCAGATAGGCTGTGACTGCATTCTACACAAATCATCCACAATGGAGAAACAAAGTTCATAATATCCTTTCCCTAAAGAGATAAGACTACATTACCTGATAGTTGCCAAAGATCTTGAGTCTAGACTTCAAGGCCTCAATCTTGATAGGAGTATCACTCTTTGATAATAAGAGTCTGCCGTGGAGATGTGTCTTGCATCTCTCCAAGCAGATGTGTCTTGCATCCCTCCAAGTCTGCAACATGTTCCTCTTCTGGAATGGAAATAGCTAGTTATCCCCCTATAATAGTGAAAGAATAGATGAATGCTAGGGTTCACTGAAGAACTGTTTAACCCCCTAGCTCTGGCACAATGGCAGAATACAACACAATGAAGCAGTATTCATCTATTGTTTAACTGTTACAGTTGATATTCAGAGCACCCTTTGATGAAAGGACGAGGGAGTTTGACTAATCAGAATATCACAAATCTTTTCTCGTGATCCGGCTAAAACTTTAACAAAGATTTATTACCCTTTTTGTGAATGATATTTGACACACCAAGATTTGCAAATTCTTTAACAAAATTACTACTATGTGCGATTCCATTAGCCTTCACATTTAAAGTTGTTTCAGAGAACAAAATCAGATTTAAATTGAATCTTGAATTTCAATTTGGCTCCTTGGTTGCAGACGCAGGTCCACCAGACTCATATGTGTGGCACAACCTTAAACGTCAAATAAAATTGGAGGGAGTAAAGTACTAATCCCCCATCCCATAATTTTTGATATTTCAGCATTTTAATTTTAACTCAAATTTTTTGATGTCTTAAAAATCCAATGTTAAATTTTTGATGTTGTAACTGACTTGGTTAAGGTCATGCATGTTTATTGATTTTATATATATATATATATATATATATATATATATATATATATATATATATATATATATATTTGCAAACCACTTTTTTACTACATAGTAATGAGAAATTCCATTTTCTCTCTGTGTATTTCACTATTTCACCTCAATATGGTTCATCATAAAAAATATAAGATTAATTTGATTTGATCAAGCAAAGTTAACCTCAACGGGTTAGTCTAGTGGAGAGTGACAAAATTTGTATATATGAGGTTTCGAGTTCAAATTCCAATTAATATTTTAGTTTCAAATCTCCACTAGTCTCTTTAGATTCGTAAGCTCTTAAAGAGCTAAAAAGCCTAAAAGATCTTTCTTACTTTGGATAGAGGCGTCATTCCCACACCTAAATTTCCCTAACCATATATTTTTTTATTTGATCAAGCAAAGCGAGTATAGAAAAGCTGAGGGAGCTGTCATAAAAGGAGACACGATATTGGTCACGCAATTCGGCTAATCGTTGCCTACGTCTGCGACTACAGAGCAGCTGTAGTTCCGTTTTATTGATTGTATAATCGTGTAATCGAGTACAAACACTAATGCGTTTAAATAGGCTATTCTATGTGAAAACCTAACGGGCCTGGGCCGAATACATTTACAAATAAATCAACTATTTACAACTTCTTTATTTCCTTATTCACATCCCCCCTCAAATTGATGCGGGTCATCAAGAAGCATCAATTTGCTAACAAGAAACTGATGGCGCGGACGAGGAACAGCTTTGGTCAAAATATCAGCAACCTGAAATTGAGTATTCATATGGGGAATGGATATAACACGATTATCATAGGCTTCACGAATAGCATGGCAATCAGTTTCAATATGTTTAGTACGCTCATGAAAAACCGGATTTGCAACAATCTGAATGGCACTTGTATTGTCAGCATAGAGAGATGTCGGCTCAGTTTGAGGAAATCCAAGTTCACTCAACAGACCACGAAGCCAAAGTATTTCAGAGCATGCCGTAGACATAGCACGATATTCCGATTCAGTTGAGGACTTAGACACTCTTGCTTGCTTCTTGCTTTTCCATGAGATCAACGAAGAACCAAGAAACATGCACCAACCAGTGACAGAGCGGCGAGTGTCAGGACACCCAGCCCAATCAGCATCACTGTAGGCAATCAACTTAAGAGGGGTCCCACTAGGAAAGAATAAGCCCCGTTGAGATGTACCTTTCAAGTAGCGAATTATACGACGAACCGCTGCCAAGTGAAGATGACGGGGAGAATGCATGAACTGACTTACTTGCTGAACAGCAAATGAAATGTCGGGTCGAGTAATGGTCAAGTAGTTAAGACTACCCACGAGCTGTCGATACAATAAAGGATCGGTCAAAAGTTCACCCTCGTCACGATGGTATTTAACATTAACTTCAAGAGGAGTATCCACAGGATTAGCGGATTGGAGGCCAGCCATAGCAATAAGGTCTGTGGCATACTTATGCTGATGGAGAAATATACCCTTAGAAGTAGAATGAACCTCAAGTCCAAGAAAATAATGTAAAAGACCAAGGTCTTTCATTTGAAATGAGGCTTGAAGCTTTTGTTTAACTTCCTGTATGGATGCTGCATCGCAACCAGTAATGATCATATCATCAACATAAAGAAGGAGCAGAACAATGCCCGTAGATGTGCGGTGAATGAATAAAGATGAATCATACTGACTTTGAGTAAAAGAGAACCCAAGTAGAGTGGAACGGAATTTGTCATACCATGCTCTAGGCGCTTGTTTTAAACCATATAAAGAGCGTTTGAGCTTGCACACCCCCCTTAGATGAAGAGAATAGGCCCTGGGGGGAGTCATATAAATATCTTCAGTCAGGTCGCCATGAAGAAATGCATTCTTAACATCCATTTGGTGGAGAGACCACCCATGAGAAGCAGCTATAGAGAGCACCATTCTAACAGTAGTCATTTTAGCAACCGGTGCAAATGTCTCATCATAATCAATACCATATTCCTGCTTGTTGCCTAAAGCAACCAATCGAGCCTTGTATCGATTGAGAGATCCATCAGAATTCAGTTTCACAGAATAAACCCATTTACAGCCTATGGGTTTGATATCTGGAGGGCAAGAAACAATATCCCAAGTGAAATTGTCTTGAAGGGCCTGAAGTTCGTCATTCATGGCATTCACCCAACGCACATCTTTAACAGCCTGCGAGTAACAAGTAGGAATAGGTGTGCTAGAGAGAGAAGCAGTTAAAGCAGTATGTGAGAAATCAAACCTGTCTGGTGAATATCTATCAGGTGCTCGGGACGTTCTACTAGAACGCCGTGGTGCAACTGGTGCAGGATCAGGATCAGGTGGCGGATCAGCGTCGGAAGGGGGAGTGGGAACCTGCACACTGTGTTTCCTGACATATATGAGTCCTGGTTTAAAACGTTCTATAGGTGAACGCGGGGTAGAAAATTGGGGAAGTATAGCAATATCATTCAGACCAGGAGAAGGGCAAGGAAACATAAATTGTTTATCAAAAAATGTCACATTCCTAGAAATACGAAAACGATGGTTAGAGACATCATAGCACACGAAACCCTTATGAGAATGACTATACCCCATAAATGCACATTGGACAGATTGTGCTCCAAGCTTATGTCTTTCAGTGGATGGTAGGTGAACAAAACACACACACCCAAAAGTGTGTAAGCTACTGTAATCAGGCTGAGTTTTAAAAAGACGAAAGTAAGGAGAATCAAACCCAATCACCGTGGAAGGAAGACGGTTGATCAAAAAAACAGCTGTGGAAAGAGCCTCCACCCAAAATTTGGATGGAACAGAAGCCTGGAGAAGTAAAGTACGTGTCACATCCAACAAGTGACGATTCTTACGTTCTGCAACACCATTTTGCTGAGGGGTGTTGGGACAAGATCGTTGAGACAATACACCTTTTTGTTGTAAGAACTCCTGAAACTCATGAGACATATACTCACCACCAGAATCAGACCGAAGAATTTTAATACTGGTTTGAAATTGATTTTCAACATACATCAGAAATTTCTTAAACATAGAAAACACTTCAGACTTAGATTTAAGAAAATAAATCCAAGTAAAACGACTATAATCATCGATAAAGGTGACAAAATATTTATAGTGAGCATGAGAAGCGACAGGTGAGATTCCCCAAACATCAGTATGAATCATCTCAAAACAAGTAGAAGCACGATGAGCACCAGACGGAAAGGGAAGTGTTTTACTTTTAGCTAATTTGCAAACAGAACATGAAATAGAGGCACTAGAATCCACAGGTTTAGTACCTAACAAACCAGTCTTAAATAAGTGAGACAAAACAACAGAGTTTGGATGGCCCAATTTCCTATGCCAATCCTCACATACATTCAAAACACTAGTACAAGCAAGAGATAAATGATTTGGAATAAACTGGAGTGGAAACACTCTCCCAACTTTAGGCCCCTTCGCGATCACCTTCCCCGACACCCGCTCCTGCACAAGACAACCATCCGGAGTAAGATTAACATCACAACCTTCATCCACTAATTGTCCTGCAGACAATAAATTTGAGGCAAGCCCAGGTGCTACCAGCACATTTCGAAAGGTAGAATTTATGTCAACAACATTAGTTATAGGAAGGGTACTACCATCAGCAATTTGAATTTTCTGATTACCAATATAAGAACGTAAATTATGCAAGAGTTTAGAGGAACCCGTCATGTGATTCGATGCACCAGAGTCAAGTAACCATGAGATGAAAGAAGACATACCAGTAATGCCCAAGGCAGAAAGAGCAGATAGTACCACTTGTTGAATTAAGTCAAGCTGAAGAGCACCACCATCAGAGGCACCAGTGGTGAAAGGACCAGCGGCAGAGCTAGATGCACCAGTGGTGGAAGGACCAGCTGCAGAGCTAGTGGTGGCATGGAACGCCTGCACCGGACGCTTAGTCGGTCGTGGTGGACGCGTAGGACAGGCAGAGATGACATGACCCTGCTGCTTGCAGTAATTGCAAAATTTCTTAGGACAACTATGAGCAACATGTCCAAATTGTTTACACGAGAAGCATTGAGTCTGTCGCATGTCACGGCCTCTAGTTTGCGCAGCATATGCAATTGTCACAGGTTCAGAAAGGACGGGATCATGAGACATGGTTCCTTGAGTATGGAGGCGTTGTTCTTCCCTGAGCAGTTCACCAACACAAATATCCAAGGAAGGAACAGGGTTCCTATTCAGCAAAGCACCTCGAACAGCCTCAAATTCTGGACGAAGTTTCATGAGGAATTGATCCCGTTTACTAGTATCATAAACATCTTGGACAGCTGAAAGTGACGGCTTGGGAACAGCAGCATGGATAATAGCAGAGTGTTCTGTCCATAAATTCAGAAAACCAGAATAATATTCTTGAATTGACAAATTACCTTGTTTGTAATTGGCGATTTCTAACTCCAATTGAAAGCGCTTGGCCGTATTGTCCTGGTTGTAAATACGCTTTAAATAATTCCACATTTCTTGAGCAGTTGAAAATGATCGCAAATTATTGATCATCTGAGGGTCAATAGTACTAAGGATCCAGGAAATAATCTGAGCATCTTTGACTTCCCATGCATCTAAGGCAATTTTATCTTCTGGCGCCTTAGAAACCCTATCAAGGTGATTCCATAATCCTTTGCCTTTGACATACATCTTGAATTGAAATTCCCAAGCAGAATAATTCTTACCGGTAAAACGAACACAAAAAATATCCCTTTCTTTCTCTGAAGCCATCTAAAAATTATTAAAAAAATCAATGGGAACAATAGTAACAAAAGCTACAAGAAACACGTAGCCAAGCAAGAGACAACAAATAACAAAGCCCAACCAATAACAAATCCCAGCCAAACAACACGCAGCCAAGATCCAAACCAGCAAATCACACAAAATCAGCGAGGAACCAGCAAAAAAACGTACCAATGAGAAGTAGGAAAATCAATCGAACCAGCAACAACGAAACCCACGGAGAAGCCAACCGAGATAACCGAAAATCAGGGACAACAAGAACAAACACAGAACCACCGAACCACTCGCACACCACCAGCGAACAGCAAACACACAAATGCCGTGAAAGAGGATCCGACCACACACCAAGAAACAAGATCCGCACACCACCAAGCAGAAGCGGAGTCGTAAAGATATGGAGAACTCGTACAACGAGGTAACCCACACAAGGGTCTCGTAAAGACGCTGGAGAGAACGCAGAAACCACAGAATGAACGAACCACAAAACACAGTGTGTGAACGGAACGCACACCAAGAGAGAGGAAATCGCACGGAACAATTTTGCAACAAGAAACAAGAACCAAGGATCAGGACCTAGGCTGATACCATGTCATAAAAGGAGACACGATATTGGTCACGCAATTCGGCTAATCGTTGCCTACGTCTGCGACTACAGAGCAGCTGTAGTTCCGTTTTATTGATTGTATAATCGTGTAATAGAGTACAAACACTAATGCGTTTAAATAGGCTATTCTATGTGAAAACCTAACGGGCCTGGGCCGAATACATTTACAAATAAATCAACTATTTACAACTTCTTTATTTCCTTATTCACATGAGCAACATCTTCTTCATGGCACGAATGGGCCGTAGCAAGAGTCTTGAATGATAGGGTTTCTTATGTGAAACAGTGATTCTTCTGTCCGTCTGTCCCACAAAGAAATTTAAGAGACCATTTCCTCGGGAGCAGGGGGATTCCTTGACCTTTCTCCTCTCTCTTTTCCTTTTTCCCACTATTTAAATTGATGTAAAGAGTTTATCCACAATCATTGTTAATTTAAAGAGCACCGAAATTGAATAATACTACTAGTACAACACAAGGATCATGTTGTATAATAATACTAAACACAAATACTATGTTTATTTTCACACTCAAACTTCGTTCTTTAATCATTGAAAATCACCTACCCGAACACTGCCTTACACTTTTTGACAAGCAGCCAAGCCATGACAGAGTAAGTAAGAAAATTACTCACTGTGAGTGAGCACCGAAACACAAAAGCAGCTCTCACTTACTCACAGTCAACTCAACACAACACAGCAACCTTAACTCTTGAATCTCCATAAAAAATGTTCCAAACTATCTGCATTGTGCTAATCTTTGTTCTCAGTTCATTCTCACCACTCGGAACAGCAATGCTGAACCTAACTTTTCCAGGAGCACACCCTGACCCTGAAGCTGTTGCCCATGAAGTTCATAGGTACTCTCTCCCTTTCCCCTCTTTCTTACTTCTCAATGTAGCTTCATACATTACATGAACCTAGAGGGAAAATGCCAGATCTGTGCATAACAGTCTTTTCCATTGTGTTGTTTCTTTTTTTAATCCTTTAGCTTATTATTAGTGTTTAGATGAGATGATAGAGGTCTCTTCCAACTTAACCAAAGTCTTGGGTTCGAATCCAGCTTTGTGTATGCAATAGTGTTAAATCTCTTGAGGGAGAGCTTTGTCGCCCATTGTGGTCCTACCCGGCTCGAGGAATTAATCTCTGCCGTTGTTTGTAGAGGATACCCGATTTATTAAAAAAAAACACCATTGCATTAGCTGAAAATATTTTCTTAACTTCAAAGTTTTAATGTGTGTTTTTTTGTTTGTATTTTTACTACTAAATGTAATTTTTTTTAGAGCTTAAACAAAATGAGAAATAAACACCACGCACTATCGCACAAAGGCTTGAAGCCTAGAATCATATCGCTGAAATTGTCAATGTGATCAGCGGTGGACGACTACTAAGTGTAGTTTTGACCTTATACATTGAGAGGCCATTTTGTTGTGTAGGAAGGTGAATGCTTCAATTGCAAGAAGGGAAATGCTAGGAGAAGGAGCAGCATGCATGACAGGAAATCCAATAGATGATTGTTGGAAATGCGATCCAGAATGGCCAAACAATCGTCAAAGGTTAGCTGATTGTGTGATTGGGTTTGGACAATATGCAAAAGGAGGGAAAGGTGGTGAATATTACGTTGTCACTGATTCCTCTGACCATGATGCTGTGAATCCCAAACCAGGAACATTGAGATATGCTGTGATACAAAATGAGCCATTGTGGATCGTGTTTCCTAGTAACATGATGATTAAGTTGTCGCAGGAGCTTATTTTTAATAGCTACAAGACCATTGATGGGCGTGGTGCTGATGTTCATATTGTGGGTGGAGGGTGCATTACTTTGCAGTATATTAGTAATGTTATTATACATAACATTCATATCCATCATTGTCATCCCTCAGGTAACAACTTGTTATCCTTAACTTAACTTGATTCACTCTTTTTTTTAAAGCAAAAGAAAGGGAATTAGAGACTCGTTAAAACCTTCTGATGTAAAACCATCCGTAAATAAAAAAAAATGGGGAAGGAACAAATCTGTGAAGGAACAGAAGTGTATTGTGGTTGAGGAAAAAGACACATTGGAAGGTAACAATAGGGAACAGTCTTGTTTGGAAGAATAGTAAAACGGTGTTTTTATTTGTGGACCAGACATACATGCTATAATAATGTAAAGTATGCAATTTGGATTTTGGAGGACCAACTTAGAGACTTTGTTTAAAATATTTTTAGACAAAAGTAATTATTTCTTTAAGATAATGATAAAATTAAAATCAAAACATGCTTTCAGTACAAGTAAGGGTGCCGTGAACATCATTATTGTAAATAATTTTAATAATATATTAGTACTTAATTACTCGAATGAGAATTAATGTAAAATAAAGGCAAAATACCACCCGGGGTCCCTTAACTTATTTTCCGTTTTCACTTAGGTCCCTTAAGTTTGAAAGTTAACGTTCAGGTCCCTTAAGTTGTTAAAACGTTGCACCGTTTTCCCATTTAACGTTTTTAAACTAACACCGTTAACTGATCGATTATGTGGCTGCTATTGATATGATGTGTCTCTTACAGATGCTTATGTGGCGTTGGTGACTCATTATTTTTTAATTATTTTAATTAAAAATTAAAAAACTGAAAAACACCTATCATCTTCCCCAATTTTCTTCTTGCTGAACTCTACCTCTCCTCTCCTCCATGTTAATCTTCATCGAAGCTTGTTCATCTTCCTAAATCATTAAAGCCTGGTCATTGAAGCCTTCGTTTGAACGCACATCTTATTGCTTCGTCTTTATGATGTTTCAGATCCGATTATTTTTAGATTTTTTTCGGTTTCATTTTCTTTTTTCGGATCTGTTCTTTTTTTCAACTTCATCTTCATTTTTGTTTCAGATTTGTTTTTTCAGATCAATTTCTTTTGTGATGGGGCACTTTTTGTCAATCTGTTTTTTCACTTCATGTTCCTTCTTTTTGAATCTGACCAATAATTAAAGAATGCGAACAATAATTATCGAAAATCAGATCTGAATCTCTAAAATGAAAACATAAACAAAGAAGTTGTTCTTCCCATCTGGATTTCGTTTTGGAGCAGATTTCGAGAGCAGATTTCTCTTAACTTATTTTCTCCTCTTCTCCGTCCGATTACGTTTTCATTTCTGCTCCAGATCTGGATTTCGTTTTCGTTTCTGCTCCAGATCTGGTTTTCGTTTTGATTGAATCTGTTCATCTTTCTCAAACCCGGAAAAACTAAAAATCCGCAAATAACATCAGGTATTTTATCTCTATTCGTTTCAAGAAATAACAACAGGTGTTTTCATTGAATCTGTTCGTTTCTTAAAATACCCAATTAACATCTTCAAAACTAAAAATCCCCAAATAACATTAATTAAGTTGAGTTCAACGAACTCATGTTTGTGAGACCATTTTTTTTCTGAAAAATCAAAACAATCACAAAGAAAGCAGTTGATGAAGATGAATTGGATTGAAGATGAACCAGAGTTTTTTTTGAATTTTTAATTTAAATTAATCTGACTTGGCATGTCCCTTCAGCAAAAAAAAGTCATGTAATGCACAATTTAACGGTGTTAGTTTAAAAACGTTAAATGGGAAAACGGTGCAACGTTTTAACAACTTAAGGGACCTGAACGTTAACTTTCAAACTTAAGGGACCTAAGTGAAAACAGAAAATAAGTTAAGGGACCCTGGGTGGTATTTTGCCTAAAATAAAAGTCTCTTTGTTTCGTCATCACTTCAAGTGGTATTTTCGTAGGTATTTTGAGGTAGGATCCAAGCCCAATTACCGCTTGGACTAACCTTTGCTGGTTTTTGAGCAGTATTATTAGTAAATATGTTATCTTCTTGACAATAGGAAAGAAAAAAATATATTTCAGGAGTGGAGTTCTAAACAATGTGTATTTGTCAGAGTACAACGTAAAGTATGAGTTTGAATGGTCACACTCTATTTTCCCCATCTTTGTCATTTGTATAAAAGACAAGAAAACAAGGTGTATTTAAGAAGGGGTTAAAATTCAAAACCTCTTCAAAGTGTAATGAAAAAAGATAAAATTTGACTCCCCTTTAGGTTGCATGAACTTCAATAAGGAATAAAGAAATAGAAAGAGAAGAGAGGGTAAAAGGAGAAGTAATGAGTGATATAATGAAAAAATGATAAAGGAGGAAGAGAAAGAAAAAATTGAAAGCATAAAATAAGACGGGAAAAAAATTATCTACATTGATATTATTGTGTAGTGAAATCTTGTTATTCATTAAATAAGACAAAAAAATGAGAGAAAAATATTTAAAAAATTGAGAAAAAGGTTGAATGGTTGAGATTTAACACTTGTGAATGGTAACCGCAGGAAACACAAACGTGAGGTCAAGTCCCGAGCACTATGGGTACAGAACAAAATCAGACGGAGACGGAATCTCAATATTCGGATCAAAAGACATATGGATAGACCATTGTACCCTATCCCATTGCAAAGATGGACTAATAGACGCCGTTATGGGTTCAACAGGAATAACAATATCCAACAACTTCATGTCACACCACAACGAAGTCATGCTCTTAGGACACAACGACGACTACCTCCCAGATTCAGGCATGCAAGTCACAATAGCATTCAACCACTTCGGCCAAGAACTCGTTCAGCGAATGCCACGTTGCAGACGGGGATACATACACGTGGTTAATAACGATTTTACTCAATGGGAAATGTATGCTATTGGTGGAAGTGGTGAACCTACTATTAATAGTCAAGGGAATCGTTATATGGCTCCGAGGAATCCTTTTGCTAAGGAAGTTACTAAAAGAGTTGATACTGAACAGAATATGTGGAAAGGTTGGAATTGGAGATCTGATGGTGATGTTATGGTTAATGGTGCTTTTTTTGTTTCTTCTGGTGATGTACTTGAAGTTAAGTATGAGAAAGCTTTTAGTGTTGAACCACAGTCTGTTAATCGTATTGTTCTTCTGACAATGTATTCTGGTGTTCTTGGTAATGCAAGGTATCAATATTCAACGATTATTTTACTACTAAACTAAATAACCAACTTTATTTTTGAGTTTTTTAAGATTTGAGATTAATGTGTGTAAATGGAATGGACAGGGACAATAACCTGGGAATGTGGAGCAGAGGACCAAGTAGTGACAGCGATGGTGGTTTGGAGTCTGGACCGGATTACACGGATGATATGTCGGGGAGTGTTCGAGTGATTCTGTCGTCTTCTTTTCTGTTGTTTTGTATCTTGTTGGCTTATAAAATGATTTTGTTAACCGTTATTCTATGACGATTCAAGGATCGAGCATCTTCGATGTAACGGAATGCTGTTACTGAATTTGACTTGATTGGAATGAAAAAGGTATGCTCCTTGGGTCTAAAGATTGCCCAGGAGCACCATTAAGACTGTACATATTTCTTCATCATGAGTAGTTTCATTTAGGCTGTGTCCTGATTTGCTTGATTCACTTCCACCCTCGTCAAATTGCTTAAGTTCTGCAAAACCTGTTGACAATTAAGGTTTATATCAAAGTAATTGCTAGCAGCGTGGTGTAACATAAGTGGGTTCTATAACAATTTTTTTGACAGATGGAGGTTACAAGAAAATACTCAGAAGTCTCGTTCAGACGGATTATATATATAATTTTTATTACAAATACTTTCAAAAACATTGAATTTATTACAATGTTTTTATTAGAATAAAGTCAATAAACACACAAAAAAAGGGGGTGGGGAGAGAATGAGTGCAGAACAAAACTCTTAGATTGCTATGCTCTATTGGAAAATGTAACCAAGAATGAATACAAAACAAGCCGAGGCTTCAACTTTCACACAGGATATAGTATCAACGATCTATGAATGATTTGTTCATAAGTTCGACTGCGTCATCCATGGCCTGCATGAACAAAAACAACTGCATTAGTCATTTTAGTTCATCACATTTGGAATTGGATTTCGCAGCTGGAGAGTAGAGACATCAACTTTAATGTCAAAAAATGAACAAAGGCAATGTATAAACTTGCAAAACAACCAACAAGGCCAGACAATGTAAATAAGTCCAACCAAACATAAGCAATTGTGATATTTAAGATTATTAGAGCTAGTAACTCACTTATTTCGGATCAACTAGTTCAACAAAAGCACTAAGACGTACATGAACAGTTGAACCAACTCTAAACATTTCCCCCACAAAAAAAAACACAATGTACACAAAATATGTAACATAGGAGTATGGGTTTATGAGCAATGCATCTGGCAAGGACCATAAAATACTAAAGAAACAACAGGTGAGTCTGACCTTTAACAACATCAAGCTTTACAGCATCCTGAACCTTAAAATTCTTTTTTCTACAATACTGATTGATCTTTCTAAGAAAACGTGGCATTTCACATACATATCTTTCATCCCAATTACATGATAATGATAGGAACAGTTGTTATCACATGGTGCAATACAATGTGCAAATATATTGGATTTGAATGCAGTGTATTGGGTGAAAATATGTATTAACTCTGTATTCTATTCCACAATTCATCAAATGCAAAGATGTGCTAATTCTTCCCTTGCATTCATGAAGAAAAAAAAACAGGACTTTACCTTCCCAAGAGTCTTAAGTTCTCGCCCAACTGGTTCTAAAAATTTCAGGTCAACATTGATAGGCCAGACCTGTTCAAACAAGAAGCCAAAAAGAAAAATACTGAACTGCATCTCTATGCCAAAACAAAATACTTATAAAGAACATCACTGGAAAAGAGAAGCACAACTATCAGTCTATCACTCTATTAGAGAAAATGCAAATATAAACTACAGGCAGAAAACACGAAAAAACACGGCAAATAGAATAAGGAAGGATCGGCATTAACAAATATAGCAAACTTTTAAATTACAAAACAGGACAAAGATCTCTTGGCTCCTGCACATGTGATATATATCCAGGGAAATGGAAACTTAGACAATGAAGAGTTGTTTTACTTTTTTTATATACAAATCTTTGAAAACAAGAAGTAAAGTAAAATAAGGTGACATTTTGTAATTATTGGTGAAAATGGTAGATGAAAACAGAAAACTATTTCTTAAACCAAATAGGTACCAAGATTGATATAAATGGAATGAGAAGAATTTGGCACGGTTGGGGCAATCAACATACAGCATTTTTGAGGACAGATCACGAAAGCAAACTGCAGAGTGAATTCCACTTTTTTTAGCATCATGCTTACTGTTGTTGATGTTATTAACTAATATTGGGGTTACAGGTCGAGGTTAGTACAATTTTTGTATAAACAGGTATCGATAGAAGAAAATATATGCAACAATCAAAACATCCAATAGAAAACAACCAAAGAGAAATGAATTCAAGAACTCAAGATATGTTGCTACTTTTACCAGAGAGATTAGCAGTGGTTGAGAATTTGAAGCCTAATAGACACCATACATGTCCCACAATGTTAATACATTATTAGTCAGAACTGAGAAAAGGTGTTACTAGGTGGCGCTCAATCGTGTGTGCGACCAACCTTCTTCTAGGTGGCGCTCAGTCATGTGTGCGACCAACCTTCCTCTGGGTTTTCAGAGACTATTTAGTTTAAATATCAAAACATTATCACTGCCACTGGGAATTTTTGTCTTCTCAATAGATAGTTACTAGAAACTACGAAGCTGGCTCAAATGTTTTCGAACATTACCATCAATCAATTACAGCTTCCATTACAAGCATTCTTGCAGGAAAAAAGGCCCCAATAGACAGCAAAATGCGCAGGGGCAGAGCCAGAACTTTTTTTCAAGAGGGATACGTTTGATATTACACATTCATATATGACAAATTATTGATGTATTATGATATCAACCATTGGAATTTTTTTTAAGATGTTTTTGTTCACTCTCTATTTCTCCTCTAGATTACTAGAGTTCACTTTAGAGAAATCAAACTACAGTTTTCTTTTATTTGAGGGGCGGTGTGGTGTGAAACGGATCCTCTCAATTTCTCCTCTAGATTACTAAAGTTTTTTGGGAGTACATAGAATATTTGAACACGACTTAATGTCACACAATCATGTTTATATTCCCCAAACTATAGTAATGGAAGAAATGGAGAAAATGAGAATTTGAGATGATCCATTTCCGCTGTGGTGGGTCAATGGAACTGTCCCCTACTATAAGTTCACCCTTTCCCTCTAGCAATGCAAATAGGTCCAAGCATATTGTGAAGTAACAAGGGAGCAAATTCCATACTAAATGAGCTAGCTATGATCAATATATCATACAAAGTTCAATTACACAGAGAACCAAAGTGCACAGTTTCATCAAAACATAATCCTTTTTATTATTAATTTCTTCTGAAGTCCTTTACAAAAAGCATCAATGCTAAATCCTCCTAAAAAACCAACAAGGTTAAAATCTAGTTTCAAAATTACCCAAGAAAAACACAATCAATTCAAATGTAAATGAAACATCTATTATCACAATAACCCCAAAAGCATTTAACGGGGATATTTCACATAATTTAATTTGATTTCTGCTACAAAATTTTAACAGCGAGAATAAGAAGAAGTAGTACCTTGAGGCCAAGTAATTTGATGGGAGGTGTTTGACCAGGTACGATGCATTCAGGACCAGCAGCTTCTACAATAGCATCCTCACCTAACCCACTTCCTATAGGGTCTGGATGCTGCAAAATCCCCAAAAAATTGAAAATAAAAATAAATACTTTTTTGTTGATGAAACTCGATAAACTATGGAATGCAACGAAATAATCAAGGATGGAAATTGAAAAGCAGGTAGAGAGAGAGAAAGACCCTCATGATGGAAATTGCATAATCTGAAAAGGGTGTTTGAGAAACGCGAAGAACTGGAGAGTGATAAATTTTGGGTAATGGCTTCACTGAAGAAGAAGATGAGGCTCTCCATGGCACATCTTCGGGTAACGGAGCGCCACTTCCTCCTTTTTTCGACATTTTCGATTTTTCCTTATTATCTATCTATCGATCTATCTACTTATCTATCGCTTCTAATCTATGATGTTAACTTCTCCTAATCTCTTTTTCTTCTCATTCTTCTACACACTTCGCAATCACAACACACATGATAAATAGATGGAGTGAGTGAAACTCTATTGGACACAAATATTGGATTTTTTTTCTTTTTCTTCCTTCACCATTTTTTAATTTATTCTTTTTTATTCAGCTTCACCCAACCTATTTTATACGGCATGTCGTTTCGCCAAGTCAACCACGAAATATGATGGCTAAAATTTTTCGTAAGGATGTAATACCAAAAAAATAAATGTTTAGTTGTAATTACTCGTAGTCATGGTAAATACATCTCCTATGGTTGCCTTGGCAGTTTCAGCATCATGAGAACACAAATCTCAAGTTCGAACTTTGACTCTAGTGTATATGCATGATGTTCATTTGTCATTTCGTCTAAATTGATTAAAAAAAACACAAATAAACTCTTTGGGGTGTTTGTTCCTCGGAGTCAAAATGTTGTTTACAAAACCATTTTATCCTTTTCTTTTATAAAGCTTTATAGTCAAAAGCCACTCAAAACATCAAAAATCCTATACAACCTATGTATTTGTATCTTCGGAAAAAAAACTACGTATTCATATGACTGTATACTACAAAACATCCACGTGCAATGCTTTACATGTGCATGACGTACATTACTGACCATGATGTGGCCTTTTCTTGGCTTCTTATTCCCTCTCAAATGGTTTGGCATCGTACATGAACATAACATGAGTATGTATGTCATATATTTCACGTATCAACTATTCATCTACCTAAATTATCACTAAAAAAAATAAAGCAACACTAGGCAACTTGGGGAAAATTCGTAAACTCCAAAAAATTTCAAATTTAATACTGCCATTTCTTGCGTCAACAAAGGATTTTGCATAAAACCGGTCTTTTACCCAATGCACAAGAAATACAAACGAAAGTCTTTTACACAATCGGTCTTTTATCCTATCTAACAACACGTTTCCCTTCTGGCCCATCTTCTCTCTCATCCGCTCCTCTTCCACTGATTCCAATCTTTTTCTCCACAATGCTCTTAATTCAAAACAATGCTTCAAGAAAGAAGGTAGAGAGAGGGAGGGAGATACCAAAACGAGAGGGTGAGAGTGAGGATGGTGATACGCAGAGAGATGGAGGATCAGACCTACAATCATCGTCAGGTGATACCAAAACGTTAGTTTGAAATATTTATTCCTATGAATATAAGTAACAATTCCTCACATTTTCATAACCAATGTTTCAATATTCAAATCATTATCTATTGCCTTTTCAGTTTTAGCAATATTGAATTTATATTGTTTTCGATGTAATCCACCGAATTGAACGAACACCTTTTTTTCATTAAAACAATGAGGGGAGAAATAAACATTTGTACCATTGTTTTCATTTAAAACAATGAGGGGAGGAACTATTCCTTGTACCAATAAAAATATACAAATTTGTTCCCAGAAAGAATAGAAAATTTCGTTATTTCTCTGTAAAGGGGAAAATACAAGTTTTTCACAAAACGTTCTTGATCTGCAGACATTGCTAACAACGTCCAATAAGTTACATTGATCACTGTTTTCTTTAACTTGCTAACTATCCAACTGAGACAATGGAGAGGGGGGAAAATGACACTGGAAAGAAACAAACCAATAAATAATGCTACCAACATGGTAAGATGCACATATAGTCCTCCACCTATGCAATGCACACTCCCAGTTAGAACAGTAAACAAATTTAAATTTAACTAAGCTGTGACCATATCCACCCCACTCTGTGCAGCCGCATCTGTTAATCTTTTCCAAGTCAATTCCCGCAGCTCCTCCAGCTCTTTGGCTTTAGCCTCTTTGTCTAAATATTGTCTCTGACACTCTTCAAATAATTCAGCATCCATTTCCAGGAACATTTTCCTAACATTCACGGTGAGCCCGTTAACGGCCTGGTTCCAATGGCTATGTATATTTTTCTCCAATGCTTCGAAGATTATAGGTAATACTACGGTCCTATTTTGGGCAATTAGACTGACAATGTGCTCATTGTTCCACAAAAAGAGGGCTCGCTCTGCTACCTGCATCGTAACTGTGCGTAAGCATAGACTTATGAAATGATAATTTAACTAAGTACATCAAGAAAAGAAATGATACAATATTAGCGATCAATTCCAAACAATCAAGATTCCAGTATGCTAATAATCACTTGAAAGATAAGATTTGCCAAAGAGAATGTTCACGCAAGACACTTCCAAGACAGAGCTTAGGTGTTGCAGGTTAACCTAGAGCATAGGCAAACCTACTTGGAATCAAGGGTGTGCACTTACACCTTGTGAAGTTTAAATATGCTCACTTACCACCAACCCCCCAAATACAATTTTTATCTTGACCTTTTTCAATTTAATATTTTGCTCCCAAAACTCTCTCACTTACTCTACTAGGAAATGCATAAATGAATGGATGAATGATTGCCTAGTGACTTATTATGAGAAAACAGTTATCCATAACATAGACAATGAGCTCATTATTCAACGATTTCAAAGCACAAAATCACATAGAGGACAATTATGAGATATGTAATTTACTTGATTAGATATATTGAAATTCATGATTTTAAATTTTAACATTCATACAATTTCATGATTTTATGTTGTTTCTCAACTCAACTCGTAGAAATTTATTTACCAAACTTGAAAGTTATAATAAGTCTTGGAAATTTTTTTGCAGATAGGTGACCAATGCAATAGCTGCCAGAAATTGAGTTTGATCCAAGATATGGATATAAACGTGGTATAAATATCTAGGTGGCCGAATTTTTCAATATTAGGGTAATCATAAATAAATTTCATGATAATATAAGACATGGGTCAATTAGAACACAAGAGGTAACTCTACTTCTTTTTAAGTGGGCATAAATATAGAGAGAACATTGAATTTGATGTCAATAAATTTCTGCAAATAATAATAATAACAATAATAATAGATTAAGAATTGCACCACCACTCGGTTCAAGTATCTAGCAATAGCATAAATAATAATTGATCAAAACAAACTCTAAGATCAACTCTCCATTCACCCCTGCAATGATGCAAGAAGAAAACCACATATAGGGAGTGAGGAAAATGAGTGCTCATAATGCCACTCGATCTGAATTGATAAAAACAAACTGGGTGAAATGAAAGCATATTAGCTTTGAAATATTCAAATGTGCTAAATGAAAGCATATTAGCTTTCACTATTCAAATGTGCCAAATGAGAGCATATTAGCTTTCAACATTCAAATGTGCCAAACCAGTAAAGTTTTTATTCTAACATATTAAAGGGTCAGCCATGTCATAAGTTGGGCTTTCACAAATTGGGAGGTAATTAGAGTTTACTAGTTTGTGTCATCACTCTCATAAAGGCCAGGCTTTCTATACAGGCCTTTTATGGGTGAGTTTGTATGTAGACGGAAATGTTAGGTAATGCTGGTGAGCTTATTATGAGTACATTATGCCTTATTGAAAGAATCCACATTTCTCTTCCCTTGAGAAAGAGAAAGAAAAAGAAAAGAAAAAACAAGGGCGCATCGGGGCAGCCTACGAAAATTTCCCAGAACACGAGTTCAGTAAGAGTTTTCCCAGCCCATTGATCATACTAGCAGTTGACTCCCATACAATCAAATTTAACGTCTAATTGGATGTCAGGTGGCACACTACAAACTATATTGTTAAAGTATATGTGAATAGGTTCGATTTCTAACATCACAAGGGGCATTGCATGCGACCTGATAATCAAAAGGCAAGTGCAGTTGACCCCAAACACAATAATCACTTATGCTGAAATTAAAATTCAATTTCAAGTTTCAGGTTTACAGTTTACTGCCATTTTTAAAACATCATTAGATGCACCTCACTGAAAAAGTAAATAACAATAATGGCAAAATTTAGAAAGAAACAAATCTATGAACTCAATATCCCAAAATAGTTACTGTTATTAAACAAAATTTACAAAACAATCACAGTAATTCATGGAATCTTTTTCTAAAGCAAGGGTTTTAGACCATGTAATACAGACAATCTACAAAAATGAACTGACAACCCCTGTACGTGAGAAACTATATGATGTGAATAACCATTTTTGCTTTTCTGTACGTTAGGGTTGAAGTCAATCACATGTGAATATTATGTATCTTCCTAAATTGAAAGATTATGATAGTAATAACTGTTTTTTTATTTAATAATTTCCTCCACTAACGTGTAAAACTATAACTGAACTATCCACAAAATTGATAGGTTCAACACATGAATACTTATATAAGCATGTTTGTTAAAGTTTACTAACTGGCAGCTGAATACTATGTTAGCTTATTATACTATATAAGGGCCTAGTTTAGATGCATCTGCATAAAAAAATAACAGTTCAACAAGAAGCATTGCAAATTTATAACCGAACTAAGGAAAGAAAAAGAATTTAAAGCTTGTACTAATCCTAGTAGGATTATCCTACTCAACATCATGAAACACCATTTCAACAAACCTGAAAGTGCGGACTATTGAGGCTACGGGCAATCTGTCTAAAAAGAGGAACCATTATGCGTTGAAATTCTGCTGCTTGAGTGGCCTCCAGCACCTCCTCGAGTTCCCCAAGGAAGAGAACTTCCTTCTGGCAATTGGTGAGGGGCCAGTACTTCAACAAACCCCTAATAACAGTATCCGCCAGCTTATAATCCTTCTCAACAAACTGAGAAATGCAGTACGACAATTGCTGATGATACATAGCAACGGATTTAGGTTTATGCAGAGGCAACAACGCCCTCACAAGAAATAACTTATGTTCCTCCTTCATGGGCAACGCAAACCCATTAATAATGCTCCCAAGAATCTCTAGAAGCTCCCCAATCCCACTATGCCTCTCCGTCTCATATATAAACCGGTAAAATATATTGTTAATAGCCTTCCTAATGAAGGGTCTATGAACCATAAATTTCCCATACACACGATGCAAAATAGTTTTCAAATATTCACGCTCTCTAGGGTCCTCAGTATCAAACAAATCAAGCAATTTCAACACAAAGGAATGATCAATATACCGTTTAGCTACCTTTGTATCAGTATCAGAGGAAACCACGTATCTGAGAAGAAGCTCATAAACGAGCTGCAAGTGAGGCCATGCAGGTTCCAAACACGGTTCCTCTTCTTCCGGATCGGTGGCATCTTGCCCAGTGTTCTCGTGCGACGCCGGAGGAAGACACCGGAAAACATTCACCGATACCATTTTAATCATCTCTTCCTGACAAATCTCCGTTAACTTACCAGAACCCGATTGAATGAATTCAACCAATTCCATCAACGTTTGCCTCTTGATTTCCTTCTCCCGAACAGACTTCAACGTGTCTGAGAAATCCAACACGTGGCAGCAATTCTGCAGCTTCCGGATAAACAAATTCTGCCTCTCGGAAACTGGCACGTCACGGAATAGAGGGAGCGCTTCAATGACTCCTGACGGCGGAGGTACCACCACCGCCGTCGAGTTACCGTTGTTGTTTCCCGGAGGACCGTATCCGTAGGCTGATGGATCAGTTGAGTCGGATTTGGAGGGCTTTTTTTGCCCTCCTTTCATGAATTTCTTCAACATTGTTTGTGTGCGCTTTTGAGAACCCTAACCCTAAGTTAACTAATTGGGAAGTGAATGGAAATGATGAGAGGATTGTTGAAGATGGAAGCTACGACGTCGTAGAGTCTTCCTTATCTGTGAATAGTTCTCCTCCCACGATTTTCGCATCACAGCTTAAACGTCGATGGATCTGGGAAACAGAAGAGGAGTGTTTGGGTGCTGCAACGTGCTCTGAGAAAATTGAAGTGGCAAATGATCGGAGTGAGATCGCCGGGGTTTCTGCCGGTTGATCGGTCGGAGATGCGTTCCGGCAATCAAATGAGTGGTTGAGACTTAATAATACAGAGACATAGAAAGAGAGAGCGTTTGTGTTTGTGTTTGTGTTTGTGTTTGTGTTTATGTTAGTGAGAGAGTGAGTTTTGGGGTAAAATTAAAGAAATTAGAGAAGAGCTTATTATGGTGGAAAACTGGAAAGGAGCGGAAAGGATAATGCATTTTTACAATTACATTAATTAATCCATTTCAGAAACAGCCTCGCATTATTTACAGTGATTATGATTATTTGAGTTTGCTAAAGTGTTCTACCACTTCTATCCAAGTTCAGTTTGTTTGCTTTGTGGTCCGTATATTTAATATTTAGTTCCAAAAAGTTGCTGAATATTTGTTTTTCTATTTGGACTGATAAAATGTCAGTAACAGTACAATCACTAGATTTTATTGTCTGAGATATTTAAAATTGGTATTGAATGTTGTACCCAAAAAATATTGGTATTGAATGACTTTTGTCTCATGTCATTTAATATTTATGGTATTTTTTTCTAGGTATATAAAATTTCTTTCTTACAAATATAATTTCACCCGAGAGGAGGATATTTTACTGATAAAAAACACACGCGAATTTTTTTTTTTAATAGGCAAAGTGGTTAGAAATTAATGTGTTAGTAGTTAGAGGGGAGGGGGAGCGGAATTCGAATCCTGTATGCCTACATTTTCACCAACGATGTCCCCGCAAGTGTTATGCATTCAGAGAGGAGTTCGAACTCAGTGGCGGATACAAGACCATGATATGAGTGCAAAAAAGTTCATTATAAAAAATGTTAATTCATAGAATTGTTTAATTTTTTTTCAAATATCCTCACTTATTTTACTAAAATTAATGAATCGACCTATCTAACTCTAAATTTATTTAATAGTAAATTAGGCATGACAACGAAATCCGACCCCGCGGGTACCCACTCGACCCCTGCCCAGAGTTTGACAGGGAAAACCCGCTTTGACCGGGGACGGGGCGGGTTCGGGGATGTCGATACCCGCCTCGTCCCCTCCCCGAACCCGCTCGAAAAACATTAATTAATTATTTTATTTTATTTTATGCATATTTACTCATTAATTTTGTTTCATAAATTTAATTTGATTATTTTAATTTTGATCTATTGTCTATAGAAAAGTCTATCTTAATACTTTTAACTTAATTTTATCATTGTGTAATTATTATGATTGTATTTTATTAATTACCATTTTTTTTATCTTTCCAGTAAATTTGTGGTGCAAATGGGTACCGCAGGGAACCCGTCCCCGTTTGGGACGGGGATGGGGGATGTAAAACCCAACCCCGATAAAGATGGGGTCAGGGATGGGGAATGCAAAACCCACCCCCGCCCCCGCCCCGTTGCCATGTCTAGAGTAAATCACCAAATTAGTTTATAAGTTTACACGTTTTTTCCTATTTAAGTCCAAAAATATATGAAAATAAGAAGTAGTCCGTAAAAGTATGTGATATCGGTGAAATTACTTCCTAAAGTTTTATAAATAGTCTCTTATTATAGAGGTTAGTAAGACAGATTTATTAAAAATTTTGTGCAAATTTAAAAAGACTAGTTGAAACTTAAAGTTTTAGGGAGTTCAACAAAATATTATATAGAAATATTAGTACAAAATATTTTTTATGGGGGTTCAACTGAACCGCCTAAAAAACATAGGTCAGCCACTGTTCGAACTCAATACACTTTGTTTTTCTCTTCTCATTCCCCCACCCAACCATTTGTATTTTGTACTAAAGACCAACAAAATACAAAGTATACTATTTCCATTATTTTTGCAGTCAAAATTTAAGTGAGTTAGGCTTTGGGGCTCATTCTCACACCATTGTGGGTATTGGATATAGTTTATGCCTTGTTGTTTTGCAGGTGTTGCTGCTATAGCTTTTGATTCTATAGCATCTGTTTCTACATCAGGGTTCTGTTTTAGCAGTGATTCTTAGTTATGACTTTGTTATGTTGTTAAATCAGTTATATCAACAAATTCTATTGTCAAAAAAAAAATCAACAAATTCTGTTTACTCTCTCTTTAGACCTTTTGTAGAAGTCACACTATATAACTGGAGCTTCATTAGGCATTGTAATAAATTGGAACAGATTTCATTCTTGTAAATTGGAGAGTGCAAAATCTGTTTGAGAGAGAGAGAGAGAGAGTAAAAAAAAGGAAAGAGGAGAAAGAAAAGTAAAAGTAAAAAGGAGACTAAATATTATTTAGCATCTACTATCTCTCAAAATAGACTAAATAGTTTGGTTTGATTTCTATTTTAAATAGTTACAACAACATCATTAATTAACCAACATTGTTGGTTCAGTGGCTTAATCTACCCTGAAACACGGAGGTCGACCCGGTGCTCCCGAATTCGATTCTCGCAATTGACAAACTCGTTGTTGGCCTCTACAAGCAATTGTCTGAAGAAAAAAAAAACATCATTAATTTGCCATGGGCACCCAAAACCTCATAACTAGCCTCTTCGTTGCAAAGGTTGGAACTCGGAAGTGGTGCATGGTGTGAAGATTATTCATATTGACTTTATTTATTGTATTTCACAAAAGATATCAACAACTAATTACAACAATGTCATGAACAAATTAGAAACGGATAATACAAAAGCTTGCTACTACTACTGATCAATACAATGAATTTCAGACTCTGAAATCCGTTTCTTATATTGAGCAATGAAAGTTGTAGCTTTCATGTCAATTACAGGATCAGCTACACCCCAGTGACCTCTGTCTTCATCACTATGCCAGACTTTGTTGCATTGCTTTGACCCAACTTCATAAGCACCATTATACCCTCCTCCTCCTCCTCTTTGCTTGTTATTAGATTTGAAAATGTTGAACACAGACATGAAAGATGAAGAGTTTCTTTGTTTGTTTCCTCCCATGTTTCTTGGCTACTGAATTTGAAGACACTAGGGTAGGGAGTGTGAGTACTGAGTAGAGAGTTGTGACTCTTTGGCTAGTGAGAAGATTAGCCTTAGTGAGTAGCAAGGAACTGAAGGAAGTGTCTTGTGCTCCAATTTGCAGGCTAGGGGATCTTAATTTATATAGCTACACCCCCTTTGTTAAAATTGAGACAAAGGAATCTGATTCAAACCACATGTGAGTCCAACATTCATGGTCCAAAGAAACTCACTTTTTTAATTATTGGCACTGTAACTTTTTAACTATATGTATCTAATAAGCTACATCTATGATATTTCTAACTTTAACTAACTTACAAATCCTATAACTAGTGGCATATCAGGGTGTGCAAAAAATTTTAAACACACACATTGCTATAAATATAAAAAAAGAGGAAGAGAAGAAAGAAGAACTTACTCGAGAAGGAGGAAGCGCACGGAGAGAGAAAATTAAAAATGTATAAGAGTGTACGTAATTATGTGAATATGGTGTATTAGATAGGTGCAAAACTATGAATTGTAATGTAAACAAATATTTTCTGGGTGTGCAGAATATTTTTTAATAGGATATTAGTACTAATATTATTTTTTAATTGGATCTAGCTATTTTTTCAGGGTGGTCGGTTGACCACCCTGAATTATAGGTAGATCCGCCCCTGCCTATAACTAAAATATTTGGTAAGATCTAGCTCAATTGGCAAAAGTTGAAACTCTTAGGCTAGATATTATGTTTCGGATTCAAACCCAAGACCTCGCAGTTATGTATATGAGTTTCAAGTGGTACGTACTAATCCGTCTACCATACCGAAAAAAAATATCTGGTAACATCTAGATCAATTTTTTGGAGTATATAAGACTACACTATTTTGTCAAAAAAAAAAAGACTACACTAGACATCGGATTTAATTATCACCTCAGAATAAGGTACTAGGTATGGGAGCAAATAATTTGTAATATATAATTGTTACAATAGTACAAGAACGATTGTGTTCTTTAGCTGGAAATCAGATGAACTTTCTGCCAAATTAAAATTATTGAGAGAAAAGTTGGCTAAAGAATTCAAATAAATCCATGTATAAAAAATACTTTGTTGAAAAGAGTAAAAGTACTTGTTTTCCCTTAGGGTATGTTTGGGAGGGGGGTTTTGGGAGGGGAAGGGAGGGGAGGGCATAGTTTTCAATTCTAAGTTGAGGAAGCTATAAAATGTCTCTAAACATAAATCAAATGTGAGTAGAAATGTTATATTGATATCTATCAACTTGTTCTTTTAATTTTTTAAAATCTCAAATACATATTAAAATATAGACAAATCTTTTTGAAGCTCCCCCCTTCCTTCCCCTCGCAAAATCTCTTCCCAAACATACCCTAAGGAACGAGAATAGAGTTGAGCACTAACAAAACATTTAAATTTAAATCTCATTTTATCATCTTTATAATTGTCATACTTTGAACATATGAGACACAATCAATTAGCTGTATTGATACCTTGGATAGGACAAAACAAGCAATAGTAAGAGTAGTGTGGAATACCCAGCGACATTGAAAAGGTTGATTAGAAGGTCTAAACAATGAAAGGCAAAAACAATCGGTTAGGAAACCATCAAAAGGAACTCTTTATGATACTTTGAGAAAAAGTAGAACCTTCACAAATATAGATGGTTGCCATTCCATCCTAAAAATCTGTAGCAAGAAAGAATCTGCACCACTCCATGTTTCCACGTATATCAGAAGAAGCCTAGTGTAAGTTCTGAGTGGTCACTCCTTTCACTTTATTTCTTCTTTTTAGGATCTGAATCAAAAATAAATAAATAAAAAGAATAAGACAAGACATATTTCTAAAAATCGTTGGTTATTAAGTGGATTCCTCATTCCTTATGTTTTGAAATTCTGGGATGTCTACTTGTCTTTGTTCACTTTGAAGGTAACATGGAACGTGTTATGCTGTGAAGATGGATGTATGATGATTAATGATATGATGGAAGATAGTTATAGAGTGAGCTTAAACACCACAGACATAAAGGTAGGTTAGTGCAGAATGTTTATGCTATACAACTACTTAATTTCATTCTCACTCATTCAATAAATATTCTATGTTAACTTGTTAAGCACTTGTTGTCGACCTTGATCATTATTAGTTGAGGTGACCTGATTAAGCTCTTGTGATTCATTTTCTTCAAGCGACCACGCTATGAGAGGAGATCTTTCTTGTGAATAGATTCCCCAACCATTTCAAAGAGGGGTGAATTATGCGATTGATGGAAAAAACTACTGAACTACTAAAACATAAGTAAATTTATAGAGAAAAAAATTGTTTGAAAATAGAGTTATATTGATTGACGTGTATCGACAATATTATGTAGTAAGCGGTATTTATAGACAAATTGCATAAGCCTAATTTCTATCGGCTAATCACGCCTTAGAGTCTTTGTAAACACATGTGCCACCTGCGGATTTGTTGGACAATGCACCAATTCTAACTTGTGTTTATTCACTTAATTGATCCTTTAAGAAATGAAACCTTATCTCTATGTGTCTGCTCTTTCCATGAGACACGAGATTCTTTGCTAGATTGATTGTTGGTTGATTATCAATTAGCAACTTTAGAGGCTAACTCACATTAATCTTCAATTCCACCAATAGTGATTCAAGCCATAAGGCTTGATAAGCTGCATAGGATCCCTGCAAATATTGTTCTTTAACTCTACAACACTCATAGAAGTACTATCTTTTGTGTATGATTCTTCTATAGCACATACAACATAGTCAAATCTAGGGTTTAGTGAATGCAAAATCTTTTCACAGATTTGTTCCTCAATTTGTGTCTCACCATTTTGGCTCATTGAATTAGTAACACTTCTTACTCTAGCAAATTAATCAGTTACCTTTTGTTACTCGTGTTTCCCAACAAGAATTTCAAGAAAATCCTCACTTCACTCATGTTTCCCAAAACCCAAAATCAAATCAGCTCTAAATGTCAATTTGTTAGTTCTAGAACCTACACATAGGTGCAGTTGCACTGACACAACACTAAGGTACTATAGCACCTACTCACAACACTTAAATGCAGAAGCAGGGAGTAGGGAATACACACGTAGGAACACAGGCTTTTTTTTGTTCAGACCATCACTGGCTACTCACGTGCAGATAGGGACAGTGGCAGATCTTGGAGAAAAAATTGGAGGGTGCCAAATTAGTAACCAATATATAAAACAGTTTTTACCATGTATTTCAAATTAGGGAACACAATATTTAAAGAGAATATGCAAGATTGAAATGAATTACACTGTCAAAAAAAAACGATTGAAATGAATTACTTTTTCATTATTGAATGTGAATTGTTACAAGCTATTTATAGCCATTGTACATTGTAACTAACTTTAGTTAGCGGTTTAACAAATTAACAAAACTAACTAACTAAGTAATATTTGAATTATTCATTTAACAATACGATCAATAATTAGTTGTTTTCCATATTCGGCTAACACTTAAATATCTTTTGACGTAAACATTTTCTCCCTAGATCACTTTAGCAAATCTTAATTTTAGGTGAGGTAAAACTGATGACAGGTCATAATAAATGAGACTATTTTGTCTCTATTTTCTTGCTCGATATTAAAACTTAGCTCAAGTAGTTTTGCTGGTTTGTTTTACCACTCCTCTAATTAAATTAAATAAGGAACTTAGAGTTTATTGTGTTCTCTTTCATAGCAGAAATTGGAATAGGTTGTTTGATGAATCTTTCTTGCAGAGAAGTTGAAGTATATATAATGCAACTGAAGACCATGCAGGTGATGAGTATTAATTAGTCGAACTTAAAGAAGTTATTATACTAGTAGTAACACAATTTGAACGAGTACAAAGTAGAAGCAATATTATATATAAATGAGAATCTAGAGAAAATAAAACAAATAATATATACACATAGGTTTCACACTTTCATCAATGTTATGCATTGTCAGCGGCAGTGGGATCAACTTGGTAGCATGCAGATTCAGAAACACGTTGTTTGTACCAACGGATGAAAGCATCAGCTTTCATGTCAATGTTAGGCTCTGCAGCGCCAAAGTTACCTTTGTCTTCATCACTATGCCATACCCTGAACTGGTTGTAATCATTGGCATCATAGTACCCTCCTCTAGGCTTCTTATTAGTAGATGTAAACATGTTAAAAATTGAGAAGAAACCAGAAGAAGACTTCTTCTGCTGCCTATTACCTCCCATGATGAACTGAATCAGCTAGCTAGTAGTAATTGAGTGTCTTGATTTTCAAATGTTACAAGATTAATGTGTCTTATTTATAGTCCATTGCATGAGTGTAAGACCAACATAAATGGGTCAAATCATGCTGACTTGGCAGAGTAATAGTAACTAATAAAAGACAATATTTTGTTGTAACAACTTTGTCGGGGTACATTTGTTGTGGTCCGCTAATACAAGGTTTGTGAATTGTGAGGACTGAGGATTCTCTCCCAACGCACGATGATTGGTTCTGCTTTACTACTTTCTTCTCTTCTCAAGATTCATTTTATTAGTAGTACCATTTTCCCACTTCTAATTCAACTAGCTAGCTGCATACTCACAGTAATCTACTCACTGGCAATCTGTTTTGCTTTCTCACGAGAAAGAAAGAGTCCACCACACCTAGACTCACACATACAGAAGGTGATAGAATTCATAAATGAACCAAAAATGAATACGTTTTGAAAACATGCTAGATATAACATTATTATTTTTACATGCACGAAAGCAATGCTTAACCTAAAAGCTTAATTAAGTATTTTTTTTTTTGGAGTAATGAATTATTTTTTGGAGTAATGTCATTTTTCAGGTGAATTGAAATATTTTAGATCAAAATATTTTAACTCCCCCCAAAGATAGCTCATCCAGATATAGTGTCAGAGAATTGTAAACCCTTGAGAGCATTCCAAAATATATGGAAGATTGCATCTTAATAATTAAATTAGGCATCTCAACGTAACTCGGACACACGGGTACCCACCCGCCTCCGCCTCGAGTTTGACGGGGAAAAACCACCTTGATGTCAATACCCACCTTGTTCCCGTTCGACCAAACATAAATAAATTGTTTTATTTTATTTTATACATATTTTCTCATTCACTTTTTTCGTAAATTTTGTTTATTTTCAATTTTAATCTATTTCCTATAGAAAAGTTTATTTTAATATTTTTAACTTTATTTTATTTGTGTATAATTTTTATCATTTTATTTTATTAATTATTATAAATGTTTTTTTTATTTTTCCTATAAATCTGTGGTAACTTTACCTACTTGAAGAAGAAAATGCAAAGGCTCCTGATGATTACAACATTGAAAGTGGTGTTTGTTCAAACAATATAAGGTCTGCATAGAATGAAGATGAGACAATTGCTGAAACAACATAGAGACAAAAGTGGGATAATGGCAAAGTAGAGATTGTGCAAAGAAACAAAAATATTTATTTGGTCTAATCATTGTTGGCTACTCACGGAGTGTTGCAAACTGCAATGCTTTTAACGAAAGAATAATACCCACTTATACTTAGAATCAAGTTTTGCACTGGCTAACACCGAGTTTATCAATGGATGGAATCGAACCCGAGAGCACCAAACCTCGGTTATTGTGATGCTTTTATCAACTATTTTTAGAAAAAAATAATAATAATAATAATAATAATAATAATAATAATAATAATTTGGAACAGTAAGAAACACAAAGACACGAAGTGCTCCAACTCCACCTCAATCCGATAGGGAAACCTAACATGTAATACAGAATTTGAGATTTATTTAATTGAAACAAAAGGTCTATTTATTCACTATTAATAATTTAATCTTTAGGTTATTATCAACAAACTGTGCGTAACAATGACACGTTTTATGCATGTTGTGTTGATACAAGTATTTTGTTGGAGTTGATTGGAATTGAGCATATTGGAAAAGTTTCATATTGCTTAGTGTTTTTGAAGGAAGAGGGAGACCAATGCTATATAATGAGCTCAAATTCTCCTTTACAATATGCACCAGTTAGAAATGCCATAAGATTTTGGGTGGAGATGTAGTGTTCAAGTCTCTAGGTGATCTGGTTCATTGACTAGCTTATTGTTGCTCTCGGTGCTCCCCCGAACTTCCGAACAAGTGGTATCAGAGCATGGTTCGGCTTGGTGGGGGAGCAGGTAGTGGATCCTGGTTTGGATCAAGTATAGTGATGTGGGTGACTCGCACTTGCGGGGAGATGTTAGAAATTCAAGTGTGAGTGGTTAATCTCACATCTGCTATGAATGAGTTACATGAAGGATATATAAGAGAGAGGACCCATATACCTAACGCCTTAAGGTTTTGGGTGGACATGTGGCGTCCAAGTCTCTTGGTGGTCTGGTTCATTGACTAGCTCGTTGTTGCACAAGGTGTTGAAATGCAACAATTCTGTGTGTGTAAAGGCAAAATTGTCCAGGGGAGCAGATCCGACAAATTGTTCCAACGATTGTGAGTTCATAATTGCGCATGGGGCACTGGTTTCACAGTTGTACAAGGTGCGTGGTGGAAAGTAATGTCGATGGCAGATGAAACTTTCGGAAAAGTGAAATATGGAAGTTGCACCCATAATTTTTAGGCAGGTTTTTCGACATGTGCCGATAAGAATAAATTCTTGAAGTGGTTTAGCTTCAAGTGGAATATACTATGGTGGAGTATGATAGTTCTTTTGAACTATGATTGTTGGTGTAGACAATGAACGTCGATGATGTCTCGTGGATCAATTCCAATCAAGATGGAGATTGTTGGAGTTAATTGGAATTGAGCATCTTAAAAAAGTAATTATGTCGATGGTTTTTGGCATGGAGAAATTCTTGAAGAGGTTTAGCTTCAAGTAAAGAATACTTTTAATGACGGAGTATGATAGCCCTTTTGAACTATGATTGTTGGTGTAGACAATGAAAGCGGAAGATGTCTCGGTTATCGATTACAATCATGGTGGAGATTGTTGGAGTTGAATGGAATTGGGCATCTTGAAAACGTTCCACATTGCTTAGTTTTTTTGAAAGAAGAGGGAGACCAAAACTATATAATGGGTTCAAGTTCGCCTTAAGGTTTTGGGTGGATATGTGGTGTATAAGTCTCTTGGTTGTCCGGTTCATTGGCTAGCTCGTTGTTGCTCCCAGTGCTCCCCGGACTCCCCCAACAAGTGGTATTGTTGTTGCGGAGTTTTTAGAAAAATATACCGAAGAAATTACCGGGTTGAGTCGCGGACTAGGTCGCTCTCTTTAAGACGTTTCGCGGCACTGCTCAAGGTGCAAACAGACTATCAACCACGCCGTCCCCAGGATAAAACAGCCCAGTCAAAACTGTTACGAAATATTACTGCACAGTAAAATTTCGCTCAAGAAATACACCTTCAAAGTATGGTTCAAAAACCACTCAAATATGGTTCGAAGACCACTCTGAATATGGTTCGTAGACCACTCTATAATATGGTTCGTAGACCACTCTTGAATATGGCTCGTAGGCCATTCTTTAAAGTAGAAGAGAATTATTGAGGGAGAGGAGAGAAAGCTTGAGGTATAATTTAACGTCAAGCGGTGTGTGGAGTCAAGTGAGGGAGGGGCCTATTTATAGGCATCTAACCGGCTTGCTGCGCAAGTCTTGTTGGATAAGGACGGAGCTGCTTGTGCTCCAAGTAGCTCCCGTTCAACGAATCTGGACACAACGGTTAGTTCATCGTATCCGAACGGTTCAACTGGACGCAACGCACCAAAAAATAAATAATTATTAATTATTTTCGCAAAAAAAAATTATTTACACCTCACAAGCCAAGCCAAGCCCAAGCCCGGCCCGGCCGGTCGGCGGCGCGCGCGTGTGGTGGTCAGATGGTGTACGTGCTTGCCCGTTTACAAAACTGGGTACCCTTTGGGCCCCAACCCAAAGGTGTGAAGTCACCACTTATAAGCACTCTTCAAGTGCCTAGTCCAAGCAATGTGGGACTTTTTAATTCACAACCCATGTTCCAACAATCCCCCACTTGAATTTAAAAGGAAGTTCCAGAATTAGCGTCAAACGCCTCTATAGGATTGTGCATAAGCAGAGGTGTCATACGACTTGAACCTTGCATAGCGGTTAAGATTTAGATTCAACAAGAGTGACTCGTAGTCTTGAACTCTATCTCTAATCGTCAAAACCACACACAACCCTTTCAATAGTGTATTCTCAAATGCCCGTGCTTTTATGGCCATGCACGTCTATCCCAGTTTAGTGAACGCTCTAGGAATTTCTGCCCAAAATTCCATAGGAAGCGGCCCCCACTTCCACATTCACAAAGGTGAGTCTATCAAGAGTACTCCTGTAGCTAGGTACTCCACTCCACATAGAGTATAGATCTCATTAAGAGTTTCTATTATCTCAGCCTACTTCGCTTCAGGACTCATGCTTCTTTTCTTTCAATAGCATGTTCATCTCCTATCACTTCACAACTTGTTATTACCCATTGAACCTAATTCTTGGGATCTCCAGTCTTTTAGGTCGGGTTACCATCGTGAGTGACTCATGGTTCTAAAGGCAGTAGTCCCATCTTTTGAGATGTATTGTGGACTTTCTCTCTGGCTAATCCTTTCGTCAAAGGATCGGCTAAGTTCTGATCTGTGCGTACATGATCCACTCTCACAGCTCCTTTTGACATTAACTCTCTAACTGTGCTGTGCTTACGACGTATTTGTCGTCTCTTACCGTTGTAGTAACGATTCTCTATTTTTGCAATAGCCGCGGTACTATCGCAGTGGATCAACACAGCTGGCATCGGTTTTTCCCATAAGGGAATCTCTGCTAGTAGGCATCTTAACCAACTAGCTTCTTCACTGGCTGTGGCCAGTGCTATCATTTCAGACTCCATAGTGGACTGAGCCAATATGGTCTGTTTCTTTGATTTCCAGGAAACAGCACCACCGGCTATACTAAATATATAGCCGCTAGTAGCTTTGGAATCATCAGATAGAGTATTCCAATCAGCATCACTGTACCCTTCAAGTACAGCTGGAAATCTCTGATAATATAATCCAAAATTCATGGTCCTTTTCAAGTATCTCATGACTCTTTCAATAGCATGCCAATGCTCTATACTAGGTCGACCAGTAAACCTGCACAACAATCCCACAACATAGGCAATGTCGGGTCTAGTACAATCAGTGGCATACCTTAGACTGCCAATGATGCTCGCGAATTCCGTTTGTCTTACACTGTCACCAGTGTTCTTAAAGAGCTTGACACTCGGATCATATGGTGTACACGCAGGTTTACAGTCAAAGTAATTATATTTCTTTAAGATCTTCTCAATGTAATGAGATTGATCCAAAGAAATTCCCTTCTTGGACCTAGTGATCTTAATGCCAAGTATCACACTGGCTTCTCCGAGGTCTTTCATATCAAAGTTGTTGCACAACAATGATTTCACCTTATCAATAGCATGAATGTTTGATCCAAATATGAGTAGGTCGTCTACATAGAGACATATGATAGTGCAAATGTCATTCTCGGTTTTGTAATAAATGCATTTGTCACTTTCATTCCCTTTAAACCCATTCGATATGATCACATTATCAAACTTCTCGTGCCATTGTTTAGGAGCTTGTTTTAGACCATACAGAGACTTATCCAACTTGCAGACCTTGTGTTCTTGCCCATGAACTACAAACCCTTCAGGTTGCTCCATATAGATTTCTTCTTCTAGTTCGCCATTTAGAAAAGCAGTTTTTACATCCATTTGGTGTACTTCTAAGTTATAAATAGCGGCCATCGAAATTAGTACCCTTATAGATGTAATTCTTGTAACGGGCGAAAATGTGTCGAAGAAATCTATATTCTCTCTTTGTCTAAAACCTTTGGCTACAAGGCGAGCCTTGTATTTATCAACAGTGCCATCGGGTTTTAGTTTCTTTTTCAATATCCATTTACAACCAATGGGTTTGCAACCAGGAGGCAAGTCCACTAAGTGCCATGTCTTGTTAGACTCTAGAGAATCCATCTCATCATTTATGGCTTCTTGCCACAAATCAGCATCCAATGAAGACAGAGCTTCTTGAAGGCTCGTAGGATCCTCCTCTAATGTATAGACCTCATAGTCAGGTCCATAGTCTTTAGCAACACGTGCTCTCTTACCTCTTCGAGGCTCTATTTCCCTTTCTTCGTTGTTTTCAACGTTCCTAGGCACAGAAACCTGACCAGTTCTGGTGCCCCCACTATTTCTTGATTTAAAAGGAAATTCACTTTCATAGAAGTCAACATCATTTGACTCTATGATCACTTTTGCATTAAGGTCATAAAACCTGTATGCTTTGCTATTTACTGCATAACCAATGAATATACATTCATAGGCTCTACTGGCAAGTTTAACTCTCTTAGGGTCTGGGGTTCTTACATAGGCTAGACAGCCCCATGTTCGAAAATAAGACACATTTGGTTGTCTTTTCTTTATTATTTCATAAGGAGAAATTTTATTCCTAGACTTAGGAACTCTGTTTAGTACATAACATACAGTTAGTAAAATTTCCCCCCACCAGTGAGTTGCAGTCGTTTCATGTATGATCCCATTCAACTTATAAAAGTCATTAAATAATTGGGAATCATACTCAGTTCCTCCAGAAATGGTAAGCCCTGCCTTATTCAGAAGGAAGCCTGAAACCAGATTCTTCCTTATCTCTGGAGTGTGCATCACGTCCTTCAAGATTAGAGTCTTTCCAGAGGTGAACTTCATCTCAACATCTCCAA
Organism: Astragalus glycyphyllos; assembly: GCA_963573325.1. Lineage (NCBI taxonomy): Eukaryota > Viridiplantae > Streptophyta > Magnoliopsida > Fabales > Fabaceae > Astragalus > Astragalus glycyphyllos. Next base: position 28,456,999 of record OY754312.1, read on the forward strand.
TACCCGCAACAATAGTGGTGTGAGCATCGCCCAACAACACTTTCTTATCCTCAACTGCCTTGTATGTTTTAAACATAGCACGGTTATTGCATACGTGGCGAGAGGATCCAGTATCATTCCACCAGTCATCAGATCCACCAACCATGTTGATTTCAGTGATCATAGCAGTGAAATGCTCTTCAGTCAGGTTAGCCTGCGGAGCAGGGCTTGGCCCGTTCCTACACTTGCGTGCCATATGACCTGGTCTCCCACATTTGAAACAAACGAAGGAAGCAGCATCATTCTTAGGTGGTGGTGTCTTAGCATTTGGGACCTTTGGAGGGTTCCCATTCTTGTTGTTGCGGTTCTTTTGAATCTGGTTACGGTTCTGATTCTTGAAAGGTTTGCCAGTTGGCTTCAGAACCGCTCCTGGTTTCTTGTTTGGAAGAAACAATACTTCTTCTTTCTGATCTTGCTTCCGAGATTCCTCCTCAATCCGGAGTCGAGTAATCAAACTTTCCAAAGAGAATTCTTTGGTCTTGTGCCTGAGAGAATTCTTGAATTCCTTCCAGGCAGGAGGAAGTTTGTCAATAATAACAGCTACTTGAAATTGTTCATCTAAGGCCATGCCTTCAGAGATAATTTCATGAGCTATTTTCTGTAACTTATGTGACTGAGTCTCTACAGATTTGTTATCTGTCATCTTGTAGTTGAGATAGCGGCTCACAGCATATTTTTTAGTACCTGCTTCCTCAGTGTCATATTTCTTTTTCAGAGCATTCCAGACTTCTTTGGCGGACTTGCAGGTGCTGTAATAATCATAAAGATCATCACTTAGTCCATTGAGAATGAAATTCTTACAAAGATAGTAATGCTCCTTCCCAAGTAGTATTTCTTTGGCTGTTTTAATTCGTACTTCCTGTTCAGCAGTTTCGTCTTCCACTGGAATCTCATCGGTCAAGACATTAGCAACTTTCTTCATAGTCATGAAAAATTCCATCTTTTGTTGCCAACGCTTGAAATGAGATCCCTCAAACCGAAAAGGCTTGTTGTAGTCAGAAACATTGGGTCCAGTAATCTCTTCGGTAGTCATGGTTGATTTCGCAAATATCTGACCGAGTGGCACTTCAGGGCTACTCTTAGATCGTCTCACCTAGCAAGCACTTCAGGGCTACGCTTAGGCTGATTCGAAACGTCTTAAAATTGTTGTTGCGGAGTTTTTAGAAAAATATACCGAAGAAATTACCGGGTTGAGTCGCGGACTAGGTCGCTCTCTTTAAGACGTTTCGCGGCACTGCTCAAGGTGCAAACAGACTATCAACCACGCCGTCCCCAGGATAAAACAGCCCAGTCAAAACTGTTACGAAATATTACTGCACAGTAAAATTTCGCTCAAGAAATACACCTTCAAAGTATGGTTCAAAAACCACTCAAATATGGTTCGAAGACCACTCTGAATATGGTTCGTAGACCACTCTATAATATGGTTCGTAGACCACTCTTGAATATGGCTCGTAGGCCATTCTTTAAAGTAGAAGAGAATTATTGAGGGAGAGGAGAGAAAGCTTGAGGTATAATTTAACGTCAAGCGGTGTGTGGAGTCAAGTGAGGGAGGGGCCTATTTATAGGCATCTAACCGGCTTGCTGCGCAAGTCTTGTTGGATAAGGACGGAGCTGCTTGTGCTCCAAGTAGCTCCCGTTCAACGAATCTGGACACAACGGTTAGTTCATCGTATCCGGACGGTTCAACGAATCTGGACGCAACGCACCAAAAAATAAATAATTATTAATTATTTTCGCAAAAAAAATTTATTTACACCTCACAAGCCAAGCCCAAGCCCGGTCGGACGGCGGCGGCGCGCGCGTGGTGGTCAGATGGTGTACGTGCTTGCCCGTTTACAAAACTGGGTACCCTTTGGGCCCCAACCCAAAGGTGTGAAGTCACCACTTATAAGTACTCTTCAAGTGCCTAGTCCAAGCAATGTGGGACTTTTTAATTCACAACCCATGTTCCAACAGGTATCAAAGTCATGGTTTGGATTGGTGGGGGAGCGGGTAGTGGATCCTAATTTGGATCAAGTATAGTGATGTGAGTGACTCACACTTGGAAATTTAAGTGTGAGTGGTTAGACCCACATCAATTATGAATGAGCTATATGAAGGATATGTAAGAGAGGAGATCTATATATATACCTAACGCCTTAAGATTTTGTGTGGAAATATGACATCTTAGTCTCTTATTTGTATAATTCATTAGTTAGCTCGTTGATTTAGATTATTGATTAGCTCGTTGTTGCTCCCAGTGCTCCCCAAACTCCCGCAACATATTTCTCTGATTTTATCATTTCAACACGTTTTTGAGTCCCTACGGAGTGTTGTGCGGATGAATGCCCAGCCAAAATGAACAGTGTATTTGCATTTTTACCCTTAAACGATAGTTCTTCTAGAATGTGTTTCTCGCCCTAACTAAAAGTGGTTGTCAACTTGTCATTCTTATTTGTTCCTTACCCCACCATGTGAACCGATCCATGCGCATTGCTACCAACAACTACACCCAGCCCAGTTAACATTCTTGGGACCTTTTTCTCTAACCATTCAATATTGACTAGACTAGATTCACCATTATATCGTTGTCTAATTAGAGAAGATCAAATTTCCTTACTCCATTTCCATTTTAACTTCTTCTGATTCGATGAATGAGACATGTCCATTACTGCAAAAAGAATGTGCAATTGCCCACATCAATCATTATCTACTACTAGGGGAAAGACGGGCCCTTCGGCCCGTCTTTCATGTGTTGGTGAGTTGATGGATAAATAATAAATAATAATATAATGAAATAGTGTTAGTGGGTAGTTATAAGGGTATTTTGGTCAGAAAAATCTGACACCAAAAAAATGAATTCCCTTTATATATAGGTATAGATGTATTGTGATTTTGTGATGGCCACAATTTCCTTATTGATATGTATAGATAATATATTAAACCTTAAAAAATTTATAAATCTTCAAGTGTAAACAAAAACGTTCTTATAAAAAATAAACAAAAATAGTAATTAAACAAATAGTTCACCAAAGGCTTTGTCTGGTATGTCTCATTCGATAGTGAATAGTGAATTTAACTAGTGAGTAACAAGTACATGTGTTTGGTAAACATCAGCTTTTATCGTTTATTCCAAACGCTACTTCAAATAGTGTTTGAGCGGATAGCATATAGCGTCTCACTTTTTTTTGGCATTTTTATCCTTATTATTTTTCTTAAATTCTCTTTCAATTCTTATTAAAATAAATCAAACAATTTAATCATGAATTAAATAAATATGTTTTTTATGTCATTTTACATTTATCAGTTAGTTTAACGGCTAGTTTTGCCAAAAACATCATTTGCTATCAGGTAGTTTATCCGCTAGCTCATCCATTATCCGTTCATTCACTATTCACTACTTTTTACCAAACTGAACCTATATCACCAAATCATGTAGATAACCTTGCATAATTTTCTTAGCAAGCAAAGAACTAGTAACATTGAATAGTTAATATCTTATTTGAGATTTACCAAAGATTGAATGATACTTAGTTACTTTCATTCCTATTTAAAATTATTATTAAAAGAACCTTAATTACAAATAGTTTATTAACGATTTTGCAAAAAAAAGAATGTAAAAGGGATAATATTTATAAAATGATGAAAACACCATTTTTCTTATTTCGTACACGACGCACAATCTAAGGATCGACTCTGCTTTTGGCAATCCTCATTTCATTTTCCTATGCTTCAATTTCCTCCCTAAACTTTCTGTAGATATCTCCTTTATAAAATTTTCTAGTCCTAAGTGCCAAAATAAAAGAAGCAAAACAACTAATTAGTGTTGACACTGTGATTATAACAAAAGCCATCCTATAACATTCTACTCCAATGCAACTCAAGTCCTTCCCTGCTTCTCTAGTGAGTCCCTTACCTTCCAATTGTTTCAAAGCCTCCTTATCATACAAATAACCAGCCACTCTCACATTTAATATGTAAGACCCCACAGGACTTGCAACAGCTCCAAAATTATACAAAGTAGAGTAGTATTTGAGACCAAATATTTCAGATATAATTGCAAACATCAATGGCCATTGAGCTCCAAAACAAAATCCAATAATCACTGAAGAGAAGTAAAGCGAGTTTGGGACACCAAGGGCTATTAGAACGTGTCCGATACAAGAGAGAAGCATGACAAAAGTGAGCATGTATGGACGAGGAATTTTGTATTTTGTTAAGAAGATTTCTGAGGCGTAGCCCGCGACTACTCGTCCTAGATAGTTCCATATACTCACTAAGGACACAAATGTTGTTGTGCTCTTACTTGGGTACCCTAATGAATGTCCAATTTGTCCCAAGTTGTCAATTGCTGTTAATGTTCCTCCAACACCAAATGTTGTTGCTATAAAGAGAATCAACATGTCAATACTAAACAAAGCTTGTAAGATTGTGTAGTCTTCTCCTCTATTTGGAGGTTTAAATATTGTTGTCAAACAAGAACTTTTCTTCCCCGAGCTCGTAGTAGTAGTCGTTGTTGGTACTACTACTACTTCGCGTGGATCAGATTGGTGCGATGGTGGATTTTGGGATGATTCCGTCGAAGTTTGAGGTTTCAAGAGGTTGAATTCCTCTATGAAAACCACAACAAGTGGGAGAAGTAGTAAGAAAACAACACCAAGACCATCAACAACATACTCAATCCTTGAAAAACTAAATGTTTTTTGCACAATGATTAAAACCATGAGAAACCCAGCTAACCCAAGTGAAATATAAAGAAGGTTGTAAAAAACTTTACGCTCCTTAGGTTGTTGTTGAATTTTCAATATCCTAATTGTTGGAAGGAAAAGAAAGGAAACAGCAGCAGGTAACCAAGCAATAAGCAAAATAAGAGATTCATTGTTATTGTTGTTATGACCATAAAATGCATGGTAAAGTTGTGTAATTATAGCACCACTTAAACCAACATAACCTTTTAAAAGACCTAAAACACTACCACGACAACCTGGGAAATTTTTAACACAAGTGACTAAAGCACCGGTGTTAGAAAATGTTTGAGAATTAGCACCAATACAAATGTAAAGACACATTTGCCAAATTTGAGGTTTGTTAATACGTGACGTTACAGCTAACCATATCATGAAGTAACCAAAGAAGTTCATTGTGATGCCAGTTGAGAGAACAACCCATGGTGGTGTTACCTCGTTGATTAATCCAGAAATGACACCAACGTTGGCACCAAGGTCTTTGAAGAAACTTAGTAAATTGAGAGTTGTTTGGTCGTAACTTAATGAGGTTTTGATTTCGTTTGAGTATAAACTGAACATGTAAGTTGCACCTGCAACTGACATGATTAGTTGTGAAGCAAATAACATGAACCAACGACCTGTTAGGACATGGAAGGTGAAGCTCTTCATTTCTCTCATACAAGTTGTTAACTCTGCAGCCACCATTTTCTCCCCTGTTATGTGCTTTGGGATCTAATTAACACTATGTTTGTGGTGGCGAGTGGATATATAGTGTTGTGGATATGGCATTTTCTCATGTTATTTTTCCATTTACTTATTTCTCATTATTTTTTTTATATTCTTTTTTCAGTCTCTTTCATGTATTTTTCTCATTTATCCAACACTGTTGCTTGTGGGATAAGTTACTTGGGACACAAGTGGTCAATTCGGTACTCTTGGGTTTGATTCGCGCAATGGACAAACTCGGGATTGACCGGTGCGAAATTTGATTTTAAGCACAAATAGAGGAAGATTAGTCTTTCAAGAAAAGTGTTGAGATACTTTGTGGCCTGGTAACCAGTATTATACAAGGAAAAAAGGTATTTTTCCCAATTTATGCGAAACGTGATTCTTTCAAATTTTTCTCAAATAATATGGGAAAAAAGGTATTTTTCTCAATTTATGCTAAACGTGATTCTTTCAAATTTTTAATGAAATAAGAAATAGTGACAAGACACGATTTCACACTATCTTTCCAAGGGTCTTGTGATTATCATTTGATAATGGTAGTCCCAGTCTAAACAGGAATAAGACCCAACTAATTTAGAGTCAGACTATGTTGCAATTACATTTTTCCTTTGGGTACATGTTCTAATCCAATGGATAGTGGCGGTTCTCTTATACCTACAATGAAATGTGATAATTAATATAAATCTAACTGTATTAGTTAAACATTTTAAATATAACAATATAATTATTACTATTATAAAACAATAATATGTAATATGTAATATTTTTTGTAATCATAACATTGATAAATTCAATACATAAAAAACAAAACTATATGCATTAACTTTTTTTGTAATCGGTGAATGTGAAGACTAATCCTTCGATCGAGGTATCAGAGATCTATTTAAGAGGTTGACCTCTCTTAACAAGTGTTTTTCCAGCATCAACCAGGATCGAACCCAAGACGAAATGATCAAGGGAACTATATGGTTTAACTTTTGATAAAATTATAAATTTTTTCCTATTATACAATTATTTATTACTCATCAAAATTTCTCTCTCTCTCTATGATAAATAATGAAAGGAATGGAGAGTAATTTATATAAGTAATTTCTTCCAATATATATTAATTTTTGTTTTGAGTTATTAAATTCTTCACTAGCAAATATTAATACTACTTTATAAAATGAAGATTAGGTATGAAAGATTTATTTTTTATTTTTGGTTTAAATAAAATTTAATTCTCAAACTTGAAACTAGTATCTTTAAATTTTTAATTCTTTAAAAAGCCTTTTCTTGAAGATAAAAAAGCTTTTAGTTTTGTAATCATAATAAAAAAAATATAACTTATGTATTTTAAAACTCTATATATTTTAAAAATACTTTTCATTAAATACAGTGTTAATATGGTTTGACTTGTGAAGACCCGGGTTGTGGAAATTAAGGACGGTGCAATTAGGATGGATTATCTCAAAATTCTCAAGGAAAAAAGGTGACATAATTGTGTGCTAAACTAAGTAGAATCATATGAATTGGGAATATGACTAGCACTATGTTGTGCTCCTCAATCAGCCACAAAAGTGGGAATGTGGGGATGTCCATTACACATAAGAGAAATCGTATGGTTCAGATTTATCCACTTAAGCCTCATGAGAACAACAAAAATGGAGGAAAGGGGCCGGACATCACAAATAGTTGTTTTAAGTTTTGGTTAAGTAAATGATTAAGATAGGACAACGTACACAAGAGGCCAAAGACAACACAAAAAACTCAAATGTTTGCCACTCACCGCCTAATAATGAGATAAAAATTGTCCTATACACATAATTTTTTTTACACAAACGAAGTCAACTTACTTGACTATTAATAACGTTTCAAATATATACAAGAGTTAGTTCGAGTGGTAACTGGATTCAGATCTCATTCCAAAGTCTTGTGGTCAAATCTTGAATATGACAAAAACTCTATACAAAGTTGGTGAATATTACGCACCAATAAAACAGTAATAAAAAAAGTTCCAAATACAATACCAAGTAGAATTAAAAAAAAACACTAGGAGCATAAGAGTTATAGGCTTTTAATAGAGCATGCTACTACGAAAATTTTGCAGCAACTAAAAACCCTATTCCTTTGTTCCATTTTATAAAAAAAAAAATATTCACTTTTTTAAGATCCAAAAGGTCAAAGTAAAATGTGCTACTTTCTCCTCATTTAATTGCTTTTTAACCTGGAAAAATAACCCCAACCGCAAGATAAAATTACATGCAGTTTGGTTTGGTTCGGTTGGTTTTCTAAAATAAAATCGAACCAAACCAAACCAAACCAATGCGGTTTGGATTGGTTCGGTTTTTCCACGAAAAAAACATAATTTAAAACGAAGTTAAAATTTACTAATATAAAGAAAAATGGCTAACATAAATCTTTAAGGAAAAATTTACTCAAATATATGTAGTATATAAATTACTCTCTTTTAATTCTTTTACGATAGCTATGACAATGTTTAAAAGAATTTGAATTAAATACTTTATTGTAATTTTTAAATATAGCATAACATTATGAAATGTTTGTAAGTGAGTCAAAGAATTAATTGAATTTAGGCTAGTAAGTGAGTGAGAGTTGAGTTTTAGTTGCATTTGGGCTAGTTAGTAAGAAAAGTTGTAAGTCAATTAGCCTTATTGTGACTTGCGGTTTGGTTTGGTTCGGTTCGGTTTTTGTAATCAAAACCGCAATCCGAACCGAACCGCGCGGTGCAATGAAAAAAGAAACCGAACCAAACCAATAAAAAGCGATTTTTTGCGGTTTTAGGTTTGGTTTGGTTCCGGTTGCGGTTTGGTTTGGTTCGGTTTTGAACACCCCTACCCAAAACTGCCAACTTGAACCACTAATGCTTCTAATTTTTACCCCAAGGACAAGTTTTTCCACACACTCTCTTAGTAGTTTTACCTGGAGGAAAATATTTGGTCAAGAATTTCTGCTTCAGCCGGTCCCAAGTGGTAATGGACTCAGGAGGTTGAGTGTCTACCCAAGCGGATGCCTTGTCAGCCAATGACCATGGAAACAATCTCACTCTAATGGCATCAGGAGGGACACCATTACAAATTACTGAGTCGGCCACCCTTAAGAAGTTTCTAAGATGAGTGTGCGGGTCTTCTGTTGGTGTACCTCTGAACATAGTCGAATTCTGAATCATTTGAATCAGGCTTGGTTTGAGCTCAAAATTAGTAGCTTGCATAGGTGGATTGACTATGCTTGTAGTAATATTTGCTGTTGGAGTAAAGTAGTCTCGGAGAGTTCTTCTCGGATTGGCAGCCATCACTCTTGTCTTTTTTTTATCCTTAGAGCAGTTTTTTCAATTTCTGGATCAAAAACCAAAATAGGCTCCTGGGAGCGAGTGAGCATTCACGAGTAATAATAATAAAAATAAAACTAGCAACTAAAATTAAACTAAAAGTAATAATTTTTTCTTTTTATTAAATTAAACAAGAAATAAAATAAATGTCTAAAGCAATAAAAAAAAAATTTCATTTAATATTATTAAATTAATCCCTGGCAACAGCGCCAAAAATTTGTTGCGTCAAAAACACACTTGAGAGCAAGTGTACTTTCTTGCAGAAGTAGTATAAAAAATATCGTCTCCACAGGGATTAATTAATAAGTACCAAACTATTTAAGATTAATTATTATTTAGACGAACGAGTGTTTGGTTGTATTAGAAACTAAAATAAGACGAAGTAAATAGCAATAATTAAAAGGCTTAAATACTTGTCACCCCCTGCAAAATTACCTGATATCCATTTACCCCCGTGAATTTTTTTTTTTTGCAAAACAAACCTTGCAAAATATAACATTATCCAGTTACCCCCCTACAAATGTTGTCATTATCCATTTACCCCCCAGTTTGAGGGGGGTAACTGGATAATTTTATATTTTGCAGGGTGTTTTTGGAAACGGGGGGTGAATGGATATCAGGTAATTTTGCAAGGGGTGACAAGTATTTAAGCCTAATTAAAATTGAAAAGTTCGATCAATGGGGAGAAGTCTAAGGTCTCGGTTTCACTTGCTAGCTTCGATTCCTCTATGTCTAATTCTACCTGAATTCTCTTATTTTATTCAATTACCAATCCTTTTACTAAAGCTATTAATCTGTTTGGTCATTCGCGATTAATATTCTTTTTCCTAAATTAACCCTAGTTTGGTCATGCTAGAATTTAAATTTAAGAAAAGCATAAAGTACAAAAAGGGTGAATGATTGGAAGACTAAATCAAAGTTTGGTCATTCATTAATTATAGTCTCAATTATCCTATAGGTCCACCAACTAATTGTAGTACGGTCGCTAATCAACTAATTGATTATAAATATGCAAAAGGTTGTCAGTCCTAATTATGTGATAAAACAATAGGATAATATTAATTGAAATAAAAATTGGGAATTCAAAGTATAAATTAAAACATAAAAAGGTCTCTAATCAAGCAAGATCCACTTAAGACCCCAGAAGAGAATTTAGCTATCCATAAGGTTCAAGAACATTGGAATAAAATTAAAAGTCATGAATTACAGAATATGAAAATAACCCGAAGATTGAGTAAATTCTGATCCTGAATTCAGTCTCTGTATTCTGTTCTAAAGCTCTCTCACGGTGTCAAAAACGGGTACAAAAACTTGCAAAGAATTACTGTGCGTAAAAGCTCTCTTTGCGCCGTCAGTCTTCTCTTCTCAATTCTCCTCCTCGGTTTCCGTTCCTCCCCTTCTCTCTATTAACAATTCTCCTTTTTTAATTCTCTGTCAGCCTCCTTCAATGTGTGTATGCGGCTCCCTTTTATAAGTGAGGCTTAGGGTTGCGTGCTACTCTCTCAATCCATCCACGGCACTTTTTTTCCTTCTTTTGGTTTGTTGCTCACGTGCCCAACTTGTGGGGCTTCACTTTCAAGTCCAACTCATGTGTCATGGGCTACTCCTCCAAATTTTACCTTACGGATCTTCTTTTCCTTCAATTGTAGCCTTAAAATCTTGTGCTTCTTTTAAACCTCCTTTTCTTGTTTGCAAGCCATATAGTGTATATATATATATATATATATATATATTATATCTTAATATTTTATTCTTATCTGCAAAATAAGAACATAGTAAGTTATTATTTATTAATAGTTGCTCTAAAAATGAGTCAAAAATATCTCTGAAACTACACTAAATTGGAGTTTATCACTCTCACTAGTTGAACATCTTAAGAAGGGATGCCATTATTCTTCCCCACAACTAGAGCTATCAACATGGGCGGTCTGACCCGGCCTAATGGGCCAAAGTGCAAAGCGGGCTGGGTTGGGCCAGCCCAATTATCTATTGGACCGCAGTTTTTGCAGACTAGTCCAACCCAAACCACTGAATCTAGTGGGCCGACCGGCCTACTTCACATTTTAACAAAGCAAAACACAAAAAATTGTTCTAAAAAGTATAAAAAAAGTAGGCCCAAGATTTTTCGTTTCCCTACCATAAGGTATTGCACTTCAATTACCAAGATAATGGGAACAACTCTTTGATGCTCCGGGTAAATGGAGTGTTGTTTTAGTCTGATGGTCAGTAACAAGTGCTTCCAAAACCTAACACACAAATGGAAAAATTAAGGTTCGAATGTCGACACCCAATCGACTCCAATAGAAAAATGGGGTGTGGGAAGGAAAGAAAATAATCAAGGTTTCTCAAATAAATTATTGAATGAGAGAAACTAAAAGCCTTATAATGACTAAATATTAATTTTATGGACGTGCCTTTTGCTTGTGTCCAATAGAAAGGCCAACGCCAATTTATTTGTTATAATCTTATTTTCCTTGCCGTTAGAAGTTCTTCATATGCAACAAAATAAAAACAATTTAAACATTAAATAAGAATAATTGCTGCACAATCAAGTTTTAACGGTAAGAGGAAAAAATACACTACCGGTTGAAATTGGAATATGACTAGTGATGAAATTAAATACAATAACTAACTTTAAAATAAATTATTACATAATAAAAAAAATATAACACCAACTACTCAATTTTTTTATAAGCAAAAATTATGTTAAAGGGGTGTAAACGGACACCCTGGCTGTTACAAATACAAGGGGTCTCATTAAAACTTTATTGGGCCAAAACCCATAGAAAAAGACATAAAGAGGAAAGAGTACCCCAAGAAGAATGAGACAAAAGTTCAAATTACACTGAATTCATACAAATAAGAGGATTTCCCCATCAATCAGAAATCTTTAAAGTTGAATTGCGATCTTCAATGCTAATGAACCAACTACTCATATGTGTTGTGAGAACTAGATGGTAAAACCAGTTGAATTGGGAACCAGCCTGGTCGGCGCTCGGTTCAACCCCAATTTGACTACAGTGTTGTTGAACTATCAAGAACCGGGGTTTACCACGGTCAAATCGTTAAATGAAGCGGTCGAACCGCTTGAAATAGTTTTTTTTTGCTCTTTATTTACTTTTCCCCTAAAATATAGTACTTTATTTATTTACTTATTTATTAGTCACTTAATTCAACTATTGTTAAAAACATGGTTCAACCACAAGAGTTTGAAGGCAAGAATCTACCTATCCATTAGGAAAATTTGGTCAAATCATAAGATGAGAGGGGGAATCTTTCGTATAAACAAAAGAAAAAACAATTCTACTTATTGAAGAGCAACAAGAAGAAACAAACTAATTAAGCAGCACAAAGCCTGCCAATACAAATGTAACAAATGCTAACATGGGATCTCTTGTCTTCTCCAAAGTACTTCATCTGTCTCTTATGTTTGTAACGTAGCTGCTAGCTATATATATATATCTACACATTTCATATATTTCTCTCCCCACGTTGACTTCACAGCCGGCCTGAAAAATAATCACTATTTAGCTATAAATATCACAAACAAAAATATATATATACCAACCTAGTAATTGAATATTTTTCACTATTCAGCAATGGATGGAGCTAAGAAAATGGAAGAGGGTCTGAATTCACCATTGAATGATGATGCTAATGGTGACTTGAAGAAGCAAGAAACCAATAAATCCAAAAACGGAGATTCTATTACTGAGTATGACAGAGACACAATGGTTAAGCCTGTGAGTGAGTCCATGCAGCAGATAGCTGAAGAGGATCAGCAACCAATGGTTAAGCAGAAAACAAAAAGGGTTGCAACCCTTGATGCATTTAGGGGCCTCACCATAGTGGTTAGTATATTCCAAATTTTTAGTTTTTGGCAAAGTTTTGTACTGCTTAATTAAAATAGTTAACCCATGAACCTACAGGGGAGAATAGTGGATTTCTAAAACTTCTTCACATGTCACTAAGTCATATATTTATTACTTTATCTTTTTTTAAAACCACAAATGTTAGTACTATTTGAACGGTAACTTGAATCACCTAGAGAGCTGGTCAAAGGACGCGTCTTCAGATGTTGTTGAATCAGGCTGACTTGAGAGTGAGGGCGGGTGTACTTGCAATGACACTCTGACGCCCAAAGCAGCTAGGTCGAGCTATAGCAATAACTAGTGGATAATAGAGTAGACTGTGCACCTGACACTTGGTGATTGATGATATATATAATGATTGGGAGGCTCAAGAGAGCCGTCGGATCTGGATGGATTGATCTGGATCGTTGATGTTGTGAGGTACGAATGTACCGATTGCCCAGTGACCAGTTGGGTTGGGCCGACCATAAATGGATTGGGCCTAATGATTGGCTCAATCTGGAACACTATTTATGTTGAGTATTGCTCATATACGGTTTATGGGGAGTTGGGGCCTGGGGGATCGCGCGCAGAGCTGAGCTAGCATAGCGAAATAAGAAAATCACTCTTCAAACTCTCCTCTACCGTCTAACCATACAAGAAAATTTTATTTTCCCTCACCTCTCACCTCTTCTTCTCTACCAAACCTCTTCTTCCGTGGTGGATCCAAAAAACTCCTTTAGTGAGAGTAAGAAAACAGTCTAAATTTTGTAACTAAAGAAAAATATTATAAATTGTTATAAGTTGCATAACCTCATGACAAAAAACCAAAAATTGATTTTTTGTGTGTCACCAACTCACCATGTGTGTTTAGTACAATTAGTGGAATAAAATTTAGTAAGTGCATCCATCATTCCTCTTACTCATGAAAAACACCAATTCCAGTACATGTAACTAAAATTTAGTAAGTGCACTGGATTAGTTGGGATAAACTGTCTAGATCGAAGAGCAAAGGTGGTTTGGGATTTAGAGTGTTTAGTGAATTCAACAAAGCTTTGCTAGGAAAACACTGCTGGAGATTATTGAATGGTGCCTATTCTGTGAAGACAGCTTACCATCGGTTCTGCAAGTTGAAAGACAGTGCCCTGCCTAGTATGTCTTCAAATGAGGATGACGCCTTATGGAGAGAAATTTGGAGCGCCCCTGTTCCTAATTCAATTAGGAATTTCCTATGGAGATTGAGCAAGAACATTCTCCCACTTGATGTTTCATGTCCTTTTTGCTCTAGTGGTAAAGAATCAATGGAACACCTCTTTATGCACTGTCCTATTTCAAAGCTGTCTCTGTTTAGCTCTACCTTAGGAATTCGTGTTCTTGACCATCCTATTATCAACTGCTGGATCCTATCTTGGTTAACTTGCAAGGATAAATATGGATCACAATTATTCAGCACTTTGCTTTGGAAACTTTGGTTTGCTAGGAACCAATTGTTGTTTAAAAATGTAGCTGTGGATCCCCAAAAAATAGCTGCTGATGCTAACAGTTTTGTTTGAGTATTGCCACGCAAATCCTTTGTGTATCTCCTCTGATGGCAGCAGAAGGCCATCGGTTCTGCAGGTGGACAGCTTGGCTAGAACAAGAATTATGGTGGATGCTGGCTGTTACAGTGAAGGTGGGACAGGCTGGGGGTTGGTTATAAAAGATGGTGATGGTGTAATTACATATAGTGCTTGTAAAAGAGAAGATATTGTGGTCTCCCCTCTGCTGGTATTTCAAATGCTGCAATCTTTACTGATGCTGAGACAGTGGCCAGATGCATCAACCAGAATCTTCAGCTTATGGAAATTAGCCCAGTTATTATTGATTGCCTGTGTTAATTTATCTGTTTCCTATATTAACAGAAATTGTAATGCGGATGCGCATGATTTAGCTAGTTTAGCTAGAAGAGGTGGTTCCAGGTCTTGGACCGGATACCCTAGTCAGGATGTTTTTACGTTCTATAATGTTTCTCATTCGTTTCCAGGAGCGTTGTCCTTGGCTTAATGAAGTATTTCAGTTTCAAAAAAAAAACTAAAATTTAGTAAGGATGGATTTTGCTCGTCTCCCTTCCCTAGAAAAAATTAAAGCAAACAAGCAATATTTAAAATAATTCCTTTCCTTTCTTAAGGTAAAAATGTCTAAAATATTTTGTTGCCTTTTATGTGTAGTTGATGATATTGGTAGATGATGCTGGTGGTGCTTATCCACGCATTGATCACTCCCCTTGGAATGGATGTACTTTGGCTGATTTTGTTATGCCTTTCTTTCTTTTCATTGTAGGGGTTGCCATAGCCCTTGCTCTAAAGGTTCTTAATTATCCCATTGTAACTCCATTAACATGTCTAATTTGTATTAGAGATTTATCTTTGAATTCTTTAATTGCACAATCAACGAGTAGCAGAAACCACCTAACCAATAACTTCTATAATCTGAAGATACACTTAAAAGGCTCCACACACCATTCATAGAAGAGGAATTGCCTCGATTTAGATCTAGCCAAAAGTTACTTCCATGAATACAGTTTAATTACATAAAAGGTCTCAGAAGGGTCTAGGATTCATAGAAGAGGCACAGTCTTGATTAGACATAGTATCAATGTTAGTGATCAGTGCGCAAGGTTTGAGTATTGTAGACGCTAGGATACCGAGTACTATTTCCATTCATCAAAAATAACTATACTTCAAGTATAAACAGCATATTCCAACCTTCAAATTTTCAAATGAATAATTAAAACCTTTAAGTGCAATATTAAATATGCATAATTCATTTTTTTAATTCAATGCTCTTAGAAATTTAACTGTGATTATTTATGTAAGATTCAATTATCAATGTGTCGTTTCATTTACGTATAAACTTTGATTGTAATGGTGTAGAGAATTCCCAAGGTAACTGATGCAGTGAAGAAGATAATTCTTAGAACATTGAAGCTTATGTTCTGGGGTATACTTTTGCAGGGTAAAAGAAACTACTCAAACTCACTATACACATTTTTGAATTTCCTATTTTTGAACTATAAAAGTTTAACTTAGAACCTATACAAAATGGTTAAGGTAATTATTAAGAGTTGAGACATAATATTAAATCAATAATGTTGCATTAATATATAGTTAGATGAATAAATCTTAGTGCACTGATAAATTTCATACAGGTGGATACTCTCATGCCCCTGATCAACTCTCATATGGAGTCAACATGAAATTTATCCGATGGTTTGGAATTCTCCAGGTGTTGCTTGAATTAAATTAATTGTTATGCCCTATAGCAAAATAATCACATTGCAACACAATTCTTGAACAACCCTAATTCTATATTTGTGTGTGCAGAGAATTGCTCTTGTATACTGTGTTGTTGCTTTAATAGAAACATATACCACCAAGCTTAGACCCACTACCTTGACTCCTGGACGTCTAGCAATTTTTAGTGCCTATAAATGGCAATGGTACGTGAGACAACTCAATAACATTTAAATTGGATAGTGGTGATTGTGAGCTTGCTTTGATTAATAGTATATGTACTAATGCACGTGTGTGACATAGGTTTGGGGGCTTTGTGGCATTTCTCATTTATATGATCACAACATTTTCCCTCTATGTTCCTGATTGGAGTTTTATAGACCGTGTTAGTCACGATGAACTAAAGCGATATACAGTACATTCTCTCTCACTCTCTAGACACTTATATTTGTTTTTTGTTTTGTTTTTATTTTTATATGATTCTTCCTTCCTTTTATTAGGTCATATGTGGAATGAG
The DNA here is from genome assembly GCA_963573325.1 of Astragalus glycyphyllos. Classification (NCBI taxonomy): domain Eukaryota; kingdom Viridiplantae; phylum Streptophyta; class Magnoliopsida; order Fabales; family Fabaceae; genus Astragalus; species Astragalus glycyphyllos. The sequence continues at coordinate 28,473,444 of OY754312.1, forward strand.
AGGACACCTAGGCCCTGCGTGTAACGCTGTTGGATATGTAGATAGACAAGTTTGGGGGGTTAACCATCTTTATTCTCAACCTGTTTGGAGACGCTTAAAGGTTGAGTATTTACATGGCGATTTGTGTACTAGTGGAATTGATTTTGAAATATTTGATATGGTTAAAGATGCATGGTTGGGTCGGGTTTGGCCAAGTCGAAACTCAACCCAAGGAATGAACTTGAGTTGGGTTTGGCTTGAAACTGGTTCCTTAAAAAATTATCCGACCTTACCCACTCGTATTCGGGTCAGTTGGGCATCGATTATGGAGGTGCATATTGCGTCAACGTTAAAATGATTCTCTTGTAACCCTTCAAGTTTTTTGTATGATTTTTCTTTGTAGGCATGTACATTCAGTTCTCCAGGTGAAGGTCCATTTCGCGAAGATGCTCCAAATTGGTGCCGCGCTCCCTTTGAACCCGAGGGCTTGTTAAGGTTTGGGCTTCTGACTCATTTCCTTCTATATGTCTAGAAAATGTGGTGGTAAATTGCATTCAGTTTGTAGTTAATAAAGTTACGTTAATAATGAACCTAATTAACCACCTTGAACTGTGTTAACCATTTTAATTGTTGTCACAAAAGTTGTCTTTGATGTTCAAAAATCATTTCTTAATTTTAAAGAAATATGTTAAAAATGATCATTTTTCTATTTTTATCAGTTCCATATCAGCTATCCTCTCAGGCACTATCGGCATCCATTATGGGCATGTCTTAATTCATTTCAAGGTTACAATACTTTACCTTATGCTATGTTTCCCAACATGCTATACACACAAAAACATTATTCTATAAATACAATTTATAAGTGAAAGGCCTAAAAATGAATATAAAACTTTGACAGAGTCATTCGGAGAGACTCAAACAATGGATCTCAATGGGGTTGGTGTTATTCATTATAGCCATCATCCTTCACTTCACAGATGGTAAGCGAGTTTACATATAAAATTTCATACCATTTGACTAGTGAAAGATAAATCATAATAAAATTTTAATGGAATGATGTTGCAGCTATCCCAATTAATAAGCAACTGTATAGCTTCAGCTATGTTTGTTTCACAGCTGGGGCAGCTGGAATTATCTTCTCTGGTCTCTACATATTGGTAGGTAAAAAGCAGTTACTATTTCAAGTAGAAAAGTTCATTCTTGTTTTTTGATTTTATAATTGTTTCTTCTTTTTCAGATTGATGTTTGGGGGATTCGCACACAATTCTTATTCTTAGAGTGGATTGGAATGAATGCTATGTTGGTATTTGTGTTGGCAGCTGAGGGCATTTTTGCAGCATTTATAAATGGATGGTATTATGAAGACCCAAGTAACTCATTAGTAAGAAACAAACAACCTATTTGATTTCTATTTTACTATAATGTTTTTGAAACTCCTTCTTTGTGGAATTAAAACATTTTACACGTGGAAATATAAATCAGGTGCATTGGATCAAGAAACACGTGTTTATCAATGTTTGGAACTCAACAAAAGTGGGAACTTTGTTATATGTCATCTTTGCAGAAATCACTTTCTGGGGTGTGGTTTCTGGTGTGTTGCACAAGTTAGGAATATACTGGAAATTGTAAGCTATAATTATCAGAGCAGTAGTAGTAAAATTGCAATTGTGTAATTTCCTTTATTCTTTTTTCTATTTGGTTCATTTATTGTACTCTACATCTACATTGTCTTAATCAATTTCTCTACAACTTTCCATGTACTCCAAAATTCTTGTATATTTGGTAATACATACATATGCTTGTGACAATATATGTTAATTATTAGTGTTGCCAGTACTTTAAACCATATGAGAGAAAAGATATATAGTGGCTTTGAGTTAATAATAATGAAAGAAAGAACCTTGTTTTCGTCAAAAAATATATATGATTTTTGATTAATGATTGGAATAAAGAATTGTTCTTAGTAGTAGATACTTCTAAAGTAACAAGAAGAAAGAGGAGAGCTAGCTGGAAGGAAGTAATTCATGTCTTGTTTTCCAAAGTCCATCAATCTGTCTCATATGTTTGTATAGCTCCACACATTGACTTCACAGCCGGTTTCTTTAGCTACCATATATATATATATATATATATAAACCGAGAGAAAAAGAGAAGGATAAGATTGGACTTTATAATCATCTCAACTCAGCAATGGATGGAGCTAAGAGAATGGAAGAAGGAAAGCATTATGATGACATGAAGAAAAAGGAAAGCATTGAAACTAATAACGGAGATTTTATTAATAATGAGCATGACAAAGACATTATGGCTAAGCCTATGGGTGATCCTGTGCAGCAAATAGCTGAGCAGGAGCAGAAGACAAAGAGGGTTGCGACCCTAGATGCTTTTAGGGGCCTCACTGTTGTGGTTAGTGTACAATATTCAAAACCTTTTTCTTTTGGCAATATCTTGTATACAGTAAAAACTAAAAAAAACTCGGGCGACCGACGTTGGTGGTTGGAATTTACCTCTAGTCATAATACAGATCAGTCTTTCATTAAAAGCATTTAGACACGTCAATCAATACAACTCTTATTTTCAAGCAAACTTACTTTTCATTAGCAATTTACTTCTGTTTTTAGTAGCTCTGTTGCTATCAATCATTAATCGCCTATCATAACGCTCTTTAGTGTAGCTAAAGAACTCATAATCAAGAGACGTAGTTCTTCTTTTGACACAGTCGCTTAAAGAAAGGGAATCATTCTTGAGACTGCTAATTTTCAAGCACTACAACACCCTCCTTAGAAATTAATCAAATAGCAACAATTATTTGTATAAAATATTTGTTGGTGTGTATGTGTAGTTGATGATACTAGTAGACAAAGCTGGTGGAGCTTATCCACGCATTGATCATGCCCCATGGAATGGATTTCCTCTAGCTGGTTTTGTCATGCCTTTCTTTCTTTTCATTGTAGGTGTTGCAATAGCCCTTGCACTAAAGGTACATATTCCATTCTCTATTCTCTATCATGTTTTCACATCACTGTCACTCTTCACTAAGGATAAACTTTGATTGTAATGCTGCAGAGAATTCCCAAGATAAATTATGCAGTAAAGAAGATAATCCTTAGAACATTGAAACTTCTCTTCTGGGGTATACTTTTGCAAGGTATAAAACTCCTCCTCAAAACTATATATACTAAATGTTCTCAAAAATTAAAACTCCTAAGGTTTTTCTGTTTATTTACAAGTTTTGTTCATATTAATATTATTACAGGTGGATACTCTCATGCCCCTGATGATCTCTCATATGGAGTAAACATGAAATTCATCAGATGGTGCGGCATTCTCCAGGTGCGAATTGAATTAAATTAAATATGATTTCATATTCTTGAATAAGCATGTTTCAGAATTTGTTTGTGGATGCAGAGAATTGCTCTTGTATATTGTATTGTAGCTTTAATAGAGACATTTACCACCAAGCTTAGACCCACTACCTTGACTTCTGGACGCTTCGCCATTTTTACTGCCTATAAATGGCAATGGTGAGAATATGCAATAGAGGTTTAAATTAAAAATTCAAATGTGCTAACTAGTAACTACAATGGTGATTGTTAATTTGCTTTGATAAATGAATGACATAGGTTTGGGGGATTCATTGCATTTCTGATTTACATGATAACAATTTTTACTCTCTATGTTCCTGATTGGAGTTTCGTAGACCATATTAGTGGCGATGAACCAAAGAGATACACGGTACATTCTCTCTCTCTCTCTCTCTCATCCACATCATTAGTACTTCCATTTTGATTTACAATTAAAATTTAAAAGTGATATAAGCAAATTAGAATATAAAATATTTTCTAAAACTAAACAGGTCAAGCTTTCATTTCATTTTTTTTTATTCTTTATTTCGTTTATTAGGTCTTATGTGGAATGAGAGGAGACTTGGGTCCTGCTTGCAATGCTGTTGGACATGTGGATAGACAAGTTTGGGGGATTAACCATCTTTACTCTCTACCTGTTTGGAGACACTCAAAGGTGAGTAAGAATATATTATAACCTAGCATTCCAATCATGTTATTAGTAATTAGATAGTAATAGTTCGCATTTTGTGTCACATGATTCACTCCTTAATTTACTTAAATATGTCTTAGTTGTTTTAACCTATTTTGGTGTTGTCCTGAAAAAATTGATAAAAAGATCTTATTATTGTCGTTCTGATTTTTCATATGATTTTTTTTTTGTAGGCATGCACATTCAGTTCTCCAGATGAAGGTCCATTTCGTGAAGATGCTCCCAATTGGTGTCGTGCTCGCTTTGAACCTGAGGGATTGTTGAGGTTTGCGCTTCATTTTCCTTTCCTTCTATAGGGATTTCTTTTTGAACCCTCATTGTTTTTAACTCGCAAATGTCAAAATTGTTAGACTGCATATCATGTCTCGAGTTTGAACCCAAGACCTCACAATTGTGTTTGTGAATTTCAAGTGGAGTTTGTCACTCTGTTTATAGACAAAAAAAGAGGGAATGTGAGGATTTCATTCTATTAGTACTAACCAATATTTATAATTAGTAGCATCTGTATACTAAAAATTAACCCCTAATTGTCTATATATCTATTTATATATTACTGGAAATATTTTTAAAAAATCACCTGTTTTGCTTTTTTAAACAGTTCCGTATCAGCTATCCTCTCTGGCACAATCGGCATTCATTATGGGCATGTCTTGATTCATTTCAAGGTTACTAATCTTTACCATACCATATGTTATATACAAACTAAATGTCTATTATATAAACACAATATAGTGAAAGATCTAAAAACGAAAAAATCTTTGACAGAGTCATTTTGAAAGGCTCAAACAATGGATCTCAATGGGGTTTGTGTTACTCATTATAGCCATCATCCTTCACTTCACAAATGGTAAGCTAGTGTACAAATCAAATTCCATATACTCCCTCTGGACCTATTTATAAGCAAAAAATCACTTTTTAGGTTCATTGAATCTAAACTATAATAAAGTTCAAGTACATCAGTTTTTCAATGAACCTAAAAAGTGATTTTTTGCTTATAAATAAGTCCAGAGAGAGTATTTGACTAGTGAAAGATAAATCTTAACAAAATTTTCATGGAATGTTGTTGCAGCTATCCCAATTAATAAGCAACTGTATAGCTTCAGCTATGTTTGTTTCACAGCTGGGGCAGCTGGAATTGTCTTCTCTGGACTCTACATATTGGTAGGTAAAATGCAGTTAGTATTTTTCAAGTAGAAAAGTTCATTCTTATTTTTTGGTTTTATAAATTTTTTCTTCTTTTTCTTCTTCAATAAAATAGATTGATGTTTGGGGGATTTGTACACCATTCTTGCTCTTGGAGTGGATAGGAATGAATGCTATGTTGGTATTTGTGATGTCAGCTCAGGGTATTTTTGCAGCTTTTATAAATGGTTGGTATTATGAAGATCCAAATAAGTCACTAGTAAGACACACATACCCTCTTTTTTATATCTAATTTATTGTATATGGTCTTATTTTTGTTTATTTGGAGTGGAACTAAATGATTTTGTACATGAAAATGCAAATATGATTAGGTGCACTGGATAAAGAAGCATGTTTTTGTCAATGTTTGGCATTCAACAAAAGTTGGAACTCTGTTATATGTCATCTTTGCAGAAATTACTTTCTGGGGTGTGGTTTCTGGTGTGTTGCACAAGCTAGGAATATACTGGAAACTGTAAGCTATAACAGACAAACCAGACACATTAATATTCAAGTTGCAATTTTATCGAGATTCAGAGCAATTATTCTCCTATGTTCTCAATGATGTAGCTTTATTTCTTGATCAATGATATAAACTTGAGTTACAAGAATTTTACAGCACTAGAGATATTTCTCTATACACTCACTTGATCTCTCAATCTTTGATCTAGAACACTCACAATTGTTACTCACTATAGCATGCACCAAGCTAAGACTTAAATAGATTCTAATCTAATCCCATGAAGTTAGTTACAAAACAGTTACAAAGGTGTAACTCCTAACTAACATAACTGACATAGAGAAGAAGTGCTATCACATAGCTTACAAAACAGACAACTAACTAATTACCCAACAATTGATGATTCACACAGATACTCACAAATCACCAAGAGATCTTAAGTCCCTTTAAGAGATTTCAATCAAAACAGGTGCCTAGACTCACCAAACCTAACATATCATTGTCTTCACTGGCAATTTTCTTCACTTCTATCAACCTTTGTGCAATTATATCTCTGATAAAATGCATCCTCACATCAATGTGGTTTTACCTCTCATGAAACGTTTGATTCTTAGAGAGACAAATGACACTTTGACTATCACACCATACTATCATCGGTGCAGGTCTGCCTTCTAGTTCATTCACAAAACCCTTCAAGCAAATAGCTTTTTTTTCCTTTTTAATTTATGATAAAAGGGGAAATGATATTTTTAAGGTTAATAATCTTTGCACAATTAATTAGAGGGGACATTTTTTGAAAGGATATCATGGGACATCGGGTACTATTACCTTTTAGCTCGAAAATCCTGTTTTATCTTAGAAGAATTTTTCCAATGTTTTTCCTACCAAATAAACTATTCATGGCGACTCCATTAATTATCTCTCCCTTAACTTAGGGATCACTTATGCACTTCCTGCTGAATTGACACTGACAAGTGTGATTTTAGTGATTGAGTTAGCCTATGAAAATGGCTTGCATAATTTTCAGTTGGAGTGCGAATCTGGGTTAATTTCCCCCTATGATTTGATGTCCCATATAACTTTCAGATTTTGGGAATTTTAAACCAAAAATTAATCAACCAGCAAACTTATATTGGATATTATGTTTATTAACCTTTTATAAGAAGTTGGATAAATATTTTCAAAGTGTGTTCAATTTACACAAGTTATTAATAATTTAATATGAAGTAAAATTAAGTCCTTATCCTGATGTCACACTGACTAAAGACCGTTGAACACGTGCCTACAAATTAATGAATTATGGAAAGAATTAATATCTATGGATGTGACATGATGACATTCATGTGGGGGACAACTGGTGAAATCTAGGTAAACAAACAAATTGATTTGTATTACTATAAGACAAAATATCACAATGAAGATGTATTGAATTTTATACAATAATAAAAGACCAAGATGTATTGAATTTTAGAATCTTGGCTTGCAAAGATGCTCTTCATTTTCAAGCAGTGTGCAATCCAAAAAAAAAAGTCTAAATAAAAAATGATCATAACAAGTTAAACAACTAATACCTTTTTTTTACAACAGTTACAACTAACAACTAAATTCAACCAATCTATAATGTTTCATTGTCATTTATAAAATGCTTTGACCAACCCCCTATAAAAACTAGCAGATCAAGTTAGAATTACAAAAGCTCTAAAAATTATAACGTGGCAGATATTATTATTTACACAGTATATATCTCATATATACATCTAGCAACTATATAATAACTATGTTATCTGTACATGGGCACATGATCATCCAAAAGGAACAACGCTACCAACCCGAATCGCTACCAACCCATCAACATTTTCCAAACTCCCTTCTCAATCTTGTTCCTTGGAATTGATAAGTCTTCCCCTTCATCAAGCAAGATTCTATATACTTCACACTCACGGTCCCCAATCACATGTCTTCTAACTTCAGCCTGTTGCAACAATTATCAGAATATTAACATACAACAAATGATCATAAATTCACTATCAACTATCAATCCACTTCTTTGTTTAGTTCTACACTATCTAACTTTGTGAATGTAATTCTACAAAATGGGAAATAGGAACAGTGTGAAATTGAGCTAGTCACCCAGAGAAGACCATGACCAGAGCATTAAAAAACGGTTTTCTGACCGTAACATCATAGTTTTTATGTCATTTAGTTTTTCCTGTCATTGTGGGAGCAACATAACATTATAGGAGCTATATTAGCCATATTTCTCCATAATATCAAGGATCACAAGGTGACCGCGACTGTGACCACTAGCGCAATTTAAAACCTTGACCATACTTTACAGAGAAATTAGAGCATGCGGGGAAACTATACAGCGTGAATTAACATAGAGCAGATCAGTAAGTACCGAAAAGATGCAAAGGCCGAGCATTTTGAGAGCAAGAGTTATATCATAAAAGACAAGGGGGCGTCCTTTGCCAGACAACTCCACCGGGTTTGCAACTAGCAGCTCTGTATCAGGGCCCCTGCTCACAACAGCTACTTTGAGCGGTCGAAGTAGTTCCATCTTAAGGCGTGACGACAAAGACTCCTGCTTGCTAGGATCAACTATCTTTTTCCCATCAACTTGCATTATGAACAAGTCAATTTCACATTTTCCTCTGGACTTCACAGAGAATCTCCCATAAGATATCTGTTTACATGACAAATTTGGTCCACTTTTAGGTTACTAGATAAGATAACTAAGAGAGTATAGGCATGCCAGCATTTCAATTTATTTGCAAAATCAAAGAGAATGTCATAAGAGCGTGACTCCAAATTTGATATTAATTGAAATTCAAAGGCTTGTCAACTCTTTCTGCTGATAACACAATTCACAGCCTAAGAGCATGACTCAAAAATGTTGTATGATTCAGACTTCTTGAATTACTACACCTGAATATTATAGTCCTTGAGAGTTCTCATGATGTCGTAAAGAAGACCTTTGTGATCTTGGCACATAATTTGGACAAGCGTGTGAGCAGGACTGAGCGTGTTGTCCATCACAATAGAAATAGAATCTGATGTGAAAGTCCCTCTTCCTAATTCAAAGACATCTGTGATTGTATTTGGAAAGAATAAAGATGCTTGAGAACAAGCAGCAATTTCTGGACCAACCAATTCAATGTCAATTGTAGTGAAAGCATCCTCCAGAACAGTTGTTAATTTCTCAACTGTGTCATCCCTTCTCTTCTTTGTATGTAGAAGCTCCCTGATTACATTACATGAGATGATGCAGTAATCCAGTTAGTTGAAAGCACATTTCTTGAGCTAAGCAAAAACGGTTTTATCAGCACGGGATATATAACTATCCTTATGGCGGTAGTTCAGCACAAAATTTAACAAGAGTGATTATAATTTATATCAACTATTTCAACTTGACTACCTTTTTAGTTTCTTCCAAGTTCTTTTTTTCATTATGATTGAAAGAACAATTGACAGTCCTATTCAACAAATAGTGCAAAATGACAATACAAATCAAAATAATAATAATATTAATAATAATAATAACAATAATACAAGCTTATTCCAAGAATATATATATATATATATATATATATAGAGAGAGAGAGAGAGAGAGAGAGAGAGAGAGAGAAATGTACAACCTGGTATCTGTGATGAAAAACAGATTCACCACTTTGCCATCAGGTGTAGTAGACACCTTCACTTTCTTTATGGTGAGCTCTAGCTCACAAAGAGCCTCTGTGACATCTGTCTCAATAAGAAAGACATTTAGTTACTCTTATTTAAAACAAGAAAAGACATTCAGTTATTTTTCCAGCGCATGAATATTGAATAATACAAACAAATCAATACTCCATCTAATAAGGAAGTCAAGATTTAAGCCAGGCAGAAAATCCACAAAATAATACACAAGTTAGAAGAATGAAAAGTATAGCATATGATCATGAAAATTGAAACCCCAAATCTCTATCTACAACTACAAGAGTGCAAGAGCAATACAACAAACACATAGAGTGCTGCTAATATGAGACATAAATTTCAAAAGGAAGGATTCCCAAAACTAACCATGTAAAAGGCCTTTACGATCATTGCAACTAAATTTCAAAAGGAACACATTTGGAGGCTTTGGCGGCTGTAACTGAGAAGAGTAGTAAGAAATTCCAGAAGCAGATGAACAAGAAGGGCAAGCTTGAATTAACCTCTTCTTAAACAAACTCCACCTCGTCTTTTGCTTCCCCATCACCCAGAATACTATGTAACACCATTTCCCATCGGTGGACAAATCTTCATTGTATAAAACAAAACAAAAAAAACCAGTCAATTTCACCCAAACCACAAAAACATATGAATGAATTCCTGATATTTAGGAATTGGTTTTTATTTGAATTTTACCTCCTCGGAGAATGCTAAGACCAAAGAAGAGTATGATGCGACATAAATCACAACCTAGACCAGTCTTGTCGGGGCAATTCACTGTTATGATTGTGGCTTCACCTTCTTTCTCTGGTGGCCTGATAATCACCACATCATCATGTAATATACCCATAATTCTACTTCTGAAATGATTCTAATTAATTGAACTAAGCGCTAATCCCTATGCAAATTTTCAGAAGGATTGTTGTATGGTGTTTGAAACATTTTTACTCTAACGAAACAAGGTTCTACAACAACACCGCGAGTTTGTCTCTTAAGCGGCCTCCTGTTAATGAGACAGCAATATATCTTTAGCAGAAAGAGAGAGAGAGAGAGATTGAGTCATTATCAGAGGCAGAGGAAAGTAGGTTAGGAGTTAGGAGTATTCATTCACACGGAAAATTGAAAATTAAATTAAATTACACTTGCCGCCTCATGACACGTGACTGCATTAAATAATGATTTTTTTTTTCAAATTTTCTTCTTTTTATTATTTTTCTATGAATTTAATTTAAAGAAAATTACACTTTCCTTATCTAGAGATATTTAAATTATCAAAATTGGGCATCATTAGTGATTTTTAAATCCCCCATTCATCTTTTAAGTTTTTTCTTCTTAAATTCGTCTGACAATAACTGCATGATCCTTTTTTAACTTTCATTCTTTTCGTTAGAAGAATCTAATATGTCTATTAAGGTTCTGATTGGAAAAGTTAATCAAATATCTTATAGCGGATAGTTTATAGCAAATAAATTCATTGTGGTGTTTGATGTGATTAGTTTATAACATTTTTTTCACTAGCTTATAGTATTTTTTTAAACGCTACTTCAAGTAGCGTTTAAGCTTATAACTTATAGTTTATAGTGTTTCATTTTTTCTTTCATTGTTACCCTTATTATTTTAATTAAATTCCTCATTTCATTGACAAATCCTCATTTGACTTATCACTTTACAAGGGAAACATCTCATGCTATGTAGTATTGCAAAAAAAATCGCAAAAAAAAAAACAAAATTTTGGATTGGATTGGATCAGTTTTCGATTCCCTCGCATGGAACCGATCCAATCTCTCTCTCTCTATATATATATATATTAATTTATAAATGTAATTATAATATTAGCAATATTTATTACTTTCGTTTTATTTTTATGACTCTGATGATGTATTTTTGGCTATGTATTTTTGTAACTTAATTTTATAATGGTTTAGCTAGTTTTCTAAGACATACTTAGCTACTTTGATGATACTTTGATGTTATGAAAGGTGTGTTATTTTTATTTTGCACAATAAGCAATTTTAGAGGATAAAAAACAAATTTCAATCCAATCTAAATCGAAGTATAATTGGTTCGGATCAGATTTGGTTTTAAAACCAAATTGATGATAAAAGCAAAACCAAAGAGATTAAATTGGATGGTTTTTCCCTCAAAACCGATGTATTTCGCGAACAACCTACTACATCAATATAAATATCTAAATGAAGCTTTTTTGGAGCCTCTACAATGCTTCACACTATTTTTATTCAAAATATAATATATTTATAATTTAAATAGAAGACTTTAATTTTAACCTCTTAATTTGATATAGTTAAAACAAATAATTACACACTAACTTATTAAATGATGATTTAGTGGAATATGAAGTTTGGATGGGAGCTCCACAATGCTTCTCATTATTACTACTAGGGGGAAAGACGCGTCTTTCATGTGTTGGTGAGTTGATGGATAAATAATAAATAATAATATAATGAAATAGTGTTAGTGGGTAGTTATAAGGGTATTTTGGTCAGAAAAATCTGACACCAAAAAAATGAATTCCCTTTATATATAGGTATAGATTATTATTATTATTATTATTATTATTATTATTATTATTATTATTATTATATAAGTATTGTTATTACTATTATTATTATTACTATTACTATTATTATTATTATTATGCTTACAATGTTTACTTTTAATTATATATGCTTACAAAATTTATTCTCTTTTCGGGTGGAAGCTCCACATTCCTCACTAAATATTCTATTATTATTATTATTATTATTATACTATTATTATTATTATGAGGTAGTATTATTTAGCAAGTGAATTACAATTTAATTCTTACGTGTGGAATTCAGAAAGTTTAATGAATCGAAGATAATAAGATGAACACCCATATATAAAATTCACTCTTACAATATAAATAACTATCTTCCAACCAAAAAATTTATTATAAATAACTTTAAAATATAATATAATTTATAACTAATAACTAAAATATAAAAACTAAGTGAATTTTATATATGGTGTTCACTCTTGAATTGTGACTTTTTATCCCTTTTAATTTTTTTTGAAAAAAAAGTTTCTCTTTTATTAATTACTCTTAATTCATTACTTGATGTTTTGATTTTTGTTGCCTTTTGGTGTCTCTAAATTATTATTTTTATTAGTACTAATTATTATTTTTGGTTTTTAATGGATATTAGTTACAATTTTTTCATTTTCCTTCACTTTAAGTCTTCTTTCAAAAATACTATAAATACCTATGAAGAGAGATCACTACTTATCTTTTCATTGTTTACATCACTTTGGTTTGGTTGTTACATAACTTATAGAATTTTTTTTGTTTTACATCAATGATATTCAGGCTTGAAGAAAGCCATTGCAGTAGTTGGAGTTCAAAAAAAAATTATATACATTTGTCTTTTATTCGTAAGCTTGATTTTTAAATCAAGTAATGGGTTTTCTATATGTTTCATATTGCAGCCAAGGAAGGGAAGTGGAGTTTGCATGGATAGAGAGGAAACTGAAAAGGCGGAGCTAAGAATTTGACCTTCATGTTCTAGACAATTCTAATGTAGTCAAAAAGACAAAAAGAAAAATTTGGATTAGTTAGTGAGTCATGCAATTGAGGAACAATTTATTTGTCAAGCTATACTGTCTATCTATCTTTATATTTATGTAATTTAAACTTGATTTTTGCTTATGTGCCACTTTAGGAAACTCCCCATCTAAATCATATGAAAGAAAAAAATAGAGAGACATATTGTTAATTACGCTTTTGAGATTGAATACTGATATATATATTGGTTAAAATATAATCAATAAAAAAAACTAACAACTAATCTGGAGAGCCATGCATAAAAGTGTAACGTACATAAACCCACCAATTATCTACCTCTAAAAACCTTCCTAATCTTCATTATTCTATCCCATTTCTTCAACTACCTAAGTACCTTTCTCTATTCCCATTATATGAGTGAATGTATTATGTATCACTAAATCTTAAATGATCCGTTTTTAGACCCATGACATACCACTCTTATTCCTATTTAACAAACTTCAATATGTTATGAGTAACATAAGTTTCCTTGCCCATTTGAATTCACCCAGTAAATAGTTGTGTAGCATACCGACCTCCAATACACATCGGTGTGGGATATAATCTCACTTTGAGGGGGAATGAACTTATTGTGAAAGAAGAGCGTCGATTTTTTAAAAAATTTGTAAACTCACTGTGTATGTCCTTTGCATATATTTATGGGTATGATTTATTCTTTTTATCTTTACACAATGGCCATCTTTGATATCAAACATTCTGATTTTGCGATGTATTTCTCTTCTCCATATTGAACGGTTGATGTCACGGATGCCCAATCAATTTGCAAATAATAGAAATCGTATCAAGTATTTGAGGGAAAGTTTGATGCACTAGCTAATTACAAGGTGTCCATGTATTGGAGGTCTGTGTGTCTATGAAACACAATCTTTTGATTACTATTTTTGTTCAAATATCTCCCACTTATCTAAAAAAAATTAAGTCAAAAGATTTTTTTGTATATATATGCTCAATTTCTAAATTTAGTTTTTATGCTTTCTTGCTTCATTCTATCGTTTTTTCGTACCTAGAAAAAAAAAACGATAATCTATTTATGCATTGTAACAATTCACATTTAATATTCTTGTTGCTCTAATTTGTACCCTTAATTGGGATTTTTTCCACTAAGGTTTCTTTCTTCTTTCTATCGTTTTTTCTTTTTATCACTTCTAATTGCATTAGACGACATGTTTTAAAGTTCATAATTGAATATTTGAATATATTCACTTAAAAATGTTAACTTTTAAAAATTATGTTAGTTGTTTCTACTTTGTGATTGTTTTTGTTTGATAATTAACCCAAATCTCAATGTTTACCAAGTTGTAAATTGAACTGGAGGTGCTATGATGAATGCAAAATGAAGATGAGGCATAGAGTTGGAGGGTTGCATATTGTTGACGTCGGCTTTATGGGAGAATTGTTATCCAAAAATGTATCAACTATGTTGCTGTTTTTTATGCAGCCATTCAATAGAAGAAGTTCATTTCATATAGCTTTTCAAATTCCTTGAACATTTTGTATGACAAGATTTGGGCTTTCTTTCCTTTCATTTGTAGTGTAATTTTTCCTTCAAAAAAAGTTTAATATTGTTATGGTCATGGTTCTAAATGCTATTAACACCTCTAAGGGCCCATTGTCTCATTGGCCCATCCTCTTAGGTGAGCCCTTAATTCAACGGTTCAGATGCAACCAACAAATCCAACGGTTCACAATCACTAGGTCAAACAGCATTCAAAGCCTATAAGTATCACATTCGATGCTCATTAATGGTAACCTATTCTACTCACTTAATGCTCTGCTTGACTACCTTACTGACTTGATCGTCGGAGTGTCATTGCAGGAACAACACCCCAACCTCGACTGGAACATATAAGATCAAGGATCACATCTACCAACTACCTCGGGCCGACCTCTAAGGTCAGAAGTACGGTACAGAACATTGGCGACCACAGTGGGAGGATCAGTACTCAGACCTCCCCCATCGCCTTGATCGACTATGGCTCCGGTCCTCCACCCCAAAGCCACCAGTCTCGCTGTCGAATCGATGGTCGACCTTGTCCAAACGGTCCTACCAGACGCTGTTCCTCAGGAGACCCCGGAAGGGCATGTGCAGGATCTTCAAAATTCGACCCAGGCTCAGGTTCAACCTCCCAACGCGAACTTGGTGTTAGTACCGGGGAGCTCGGTGAGGAACCGACTTCCACTTCCCCCTCCGCTGTCGGTCAAGCCGGCAGACCCGGACCAGGTCCCGGTCGACGCGGTTTAGCAGCTCGTTCAGCTCTTAGCCCGGCAAGAGTTGGCAAACCAAGCTAAGAGCTTCAGATTAACTGCGCTCGAAGCAGAGGTGGCCGAGCTTCGAGCCCGAGGAATTGCGGACCAAGGTTCTCCCGAGCCGGATTCCCCTGAACGAAGAAATCCAGCTCGTAGAAGGTACCGATCCCCACCGAGAAGAAGAAACTTTCAGCGGTCTCCGTCCAGGAATGATCAAATTCGTCATGATTCACCTCGGCCAGCTCGTCCTGGGTCTCGTCTTCACCACGTGGGCGATCGAGGAGTAGGGAGGTCTCGCCAAGAGAGCAGCCGCATCATGGCAGGCTCCCCGACCCTCATCATCGTCACTGAACCCCACCTCGCGCCCAAATATCCAAGCGAAAAGGACCTTTCACTGAGGATATCGACAACTACCGAGTCCCTCGGCACTTAGAAAAACCCCAGAAGGTTTGAAGACTTATGATGGGAGTGGCGACCCGGATAGGCACCTCGACCAGTTGGAGACAAGCATGCAATATCGGAACGTCCCTGTGGAGATGAAGTGTCGGATCTTCCCTCTAACCCTAGACAAAATAGCGTCGGAGTGGTTCCGATCTCTGAAGTCGAATTCTATCTCGTCATGGGATCAGCTAGCAAAACTTTTCTGCGTTCATTTGGCTCACTCTAAAAGTAAGCCTAAAAACAAGATCGTATTGATGTCTGTTGTACAGGGGGAAAACAAACCCCTCAGGGAATATATAGAGAGAGATTCAATAGAGAAGCCTCCCAAGTACGTAACTTAGACGACACCTTTCGGATCTTCTTCATGACTCAAGGTCTGCTCCCTGGGAGCCCGTTCAAGAAACACACCCTCAGATGGGAACCCAATACCCTACAGGAGTTCCTTCAGCTCTCACAATGCTTCATCAACGAGGAAGAAAGTGGCAAGACCGGAAAAGAGTTAGTCCAAGCTGATCCGTCAAAGAACCAAAGCAATAAAGATCGCCAGAACGACAACAGAGGCTATGATGGACGAGCCAATCGGGATCCCTGATCTCGAAATCGCCATAGTGTATTCACTGAACTCAACGTTTCCAATGCCCAGCTTTTTGGTGAAGGCTGGAACGTGGAGTTTAAAGACGTCAGGCCTCCCAAACCTCTTCCACACCGCCTCGGTCAGCGGTCTAACAAGTATTGTTGTTACCACATGAGCAATGGCCACGAGACTAACCACTGCAACGCCTTGAAAGACGACATTGAGGACCTCATCAAAAGAGGTAAACTATCCAGCTACGTAAAAAAGCCCGGAGAGGCAGTGGGCGATGTCAAGCAAGAAAGGGAAACCGATCCTAGAAATAAAGGAAAGCGGAAGGATAGCTCGGACGAGGAAGATCTCGGTCCTAGACGGTAGAAGGGCCATTCGGTGATGATGATATCTCGGGAGGATTCGAGCATGGGGAATCAACCAAGACCATGAAGCGAAAATGGAAGGAGTTGTTAAACATCGCGTCAACCTCAGCACTTCCGACCCCCTCCAACCGTCCATGTTTGTCTTTTGGAGATGAAGATCTGATAGATGGAAAACCAAACAAGCACATACCATTGATTATCTCGGCAGTAATGGCCAACAGAGATGTTAGAAGGATCCTGGTGGATCAAGGAAGTTCGTTAGATATTCTCTTCATCGGTCTGCTGGATAGAATGCGGATCGACAGAGAAGAACTGACCCCCTATTCAGGATCGGCATTATCCGGTTTCAACGGATCCCGTACGAAACCACTCGGTCACCTAGAGTTAATGGTTTCTTACGCAGAAGAGCCAATGGTGAGAATCGTCAAAACCAAATTCCTAATCTTACCTTGCCAGTCCATTTACAATGGTATCATCGGTAGACCGACTTTGGGAAGACTCGGGGCAATCACCTCCACCACCCACTTAAAAATGAAATTCCACTCTCTTTGCAACAAAGTAATCACCTTGAGGTCCGATCTTGAATCTGCTGCGAGATGTTTCTTCTTGTGGACTAAGGTAGAACAAAAGGCTTGGGATAAGGAAGGGGTTCCCCTCTGGAAAATTCCAATTTGACGAAAAGAAACTAAGAGCGAGCTGAAGAGGTCAACGCAGCAGATTTAGACGCCAGATACAACCCGGATAGTTCAGATGAAGATGACGATGATGAGCTTGCAAAAGAGCTAAAAAGGAAAATGAAAAGACCCCAGCCAGACGGGGAGTTCGTCAATGTGCAACTTGGAGAAGATCCTACTAAGGTCATCAAGATAGGGGCCGATTTGACAAATAAGGTGAAGGAGGACCTGACCCAATGTCTTAAAGACCATGCTGATCTATTCGCTTGGACGGCCGAAGACATGCCCGGAATTCCACCGGAAGTCGCATGTCACCAACTCGCCGTCAACCCCGAGGCCAAATGGGTCGCCCAGAGGAAGAGAGCTCAAGGCAGCGAGAAAGCAGCTGCAGCCGCCAAAGCTGTCGATGACCTCATCAAGGCAAACTTCATCACCGAGGTTAAGTACACAACGTGGTTGTCCAACCCAGTTCTAGTAAAAAAGAGCAATGGAAAATGTCGCATGTGCATAGACTATACCGATTTGAACAAGGCATACTCAAAAGATGCTTTCCCAGTCCCCAGCATAGATCGTTTGGTTGACAATGCATCAAGTTTTCAACTCTTATCTTTCATGGACGCATACTCCGGCTACAACCAAATCGCCATGCATCCTCCCGACCAAGAGAAGACAGCCTTTATGACCGACCTTGGTAACTTCGCTTACCGTGTCATGCCTTTCGGTTTAAAAAATGTCGGAGCCACATACCAAAGGATGATGAACAAAGTCTTCCGAGACCAGATCGGGAAGAACGTGGAGGTCTACCTTGACGACATGATCGCAAAAAGTATTGAAGAGAGCCTTCATGTGTCCGATCTAAAGGAAATCTTCGCCGAAGTAAGGAGAAATAGCATGAGGCTGAACCCAGAAAAATGCACCTTCGGAGTCCGAGCTGGAAAATTCCTCGGATTCTATTTAACCGAAAGAGGAATTGAAGCTAACCCTGATAAATGCAAAGCAGTCACAGAGATGCGCACTCCAACCACAAAAAAGGAAGTCCAGAAACTTAGTGGCATGATTGCCGCCCTGTCCCGTTTTATTTCAAACGCAGCTTTCAAATCGCTTCCCCTTTTCAAGTTATTAAAGAAAGAAGAGAAGGAATTCAACTAGACTGACGAGCAGGACCAAGCGCTTAAGCAACTCCAAAAAGTTTTATCCGAGCCTCCGATTTTAACCCGACCCGATGTAGGAGAAACACTGTATCTGTACCTGTCGATCTCAGAAGAAGCCCTGGGAGCAGTTCTTGTGAGAGAAACAAAGGCTGGCCAAAGCCCGGTTTACTTCGCAAGCAAAGCCCTGCACAGCGCAGAAGCTCGCTACCAAAGGATAGAGAAGATAGCCTTGGCTTTGATCATCGCAGTTCGTCGTCTCCGACCTTATTTCGTGGCACATCAGGTAATTGTGCGAACCAATTACCCAATCAGGCAAATCTTGCACAGGCCCGATCTTGCGGGTCGCATGATAAAGTGGGCAGTAGAACTTTCGGAATTCAGAATCAAGTACGAAACCAGAGCGGCAATGAAGGCCCAAGTCCTGGTGGATTTCGTCGCTGAGATGACACCTCCCGATCCTGAGAATGAATTTGGGATTCTACACGTTGATGGTTCCTCAAACCCGAAAGGGAGTGGCGCAGGCATCATGTTGGAAAGCCCTGAGGGTGTCATCATCGAAGTATCTCTTACCTTCAATTTTCAAACTTCAAACAACCAAGTGGAGTATGAGGCCTGTATAGCCGGTCTCCGCTTAGCAATCGATCTCCGAGTCCCTCGGATAAGCCTCCATACCGATTCCCTCTTGGCAGTTTCTCAAATCGGGGACAAGTACGAAACCAAGGATCCGACCTTACAGAAATACTTGGCTAGAGTCCGGGAATTGCTATCTAAATTTCAGGAATCTGAGGTCAAACACGTGCCGAGGTTGGAAAATCAAAGAGCGGACATTCTCTCCAAGCTCGCAAGCACAAAAGCCCCCGGAAATCACAGAACCATCATTCAAGAAACACTTCGCCAAGCCAGTGTGCATCTCGATCCTGAATCTGCCTTTGCTGTTTGCGTGCTCGAGGAAAGCCAGAGTTGGATTCGGCCAATCCAAGAATACATCATCTCCGGACTAGAACCAACAAACGAAAAAGAGGCTAAGGTCGTCAAAAGGAGGGCCTCAGCATTCTCGATAATTGACGAAGCTTTGTATAGAATGAGCCTTTCCTCCCCACTGCTGAAGTGTGTTGAAGGAGAAGAAGCTGATTACATCTTGAAGGAAATTCATGAGGGAATATGCGGCCAACACCTCGGAGCTCGTTCTCTTGCTCGGAAAGCACTTCGGTCCGGCTACTACTGGCCGACCATGGACGCCGATGCTAAGAACTATGTGAAGGCATGCAAAAAATGCCAGATCCATGCCCATGTCCACATCGCTCCCCCCAACGATCTTACGACCTTGTCCTCTGTATGGCCGTTTGCGTGGTGGGGGATTGACCTCTTAGGGCCGTTCTCGGCAGCCCCTGAGCAGGTGAAATACCTTATAGTGGCGGTCGACTATATGAGCAAATGGATAGAAGCAGAGCCTCTGGCCACCATCACGGCTAAAAACTGCATCAAGTTTTTTAAGAAAAATATCATGAGTACGTTCGGGATCCCCGAAGTTGTGATAACAGAGAATGGAACTCAATTTACCGATGCCGGTTTCAGGAAACTAATGGCCGACCTTAAAATCAAGCACCGGTTCACGTCGGTAGAGCACCCCCAAACTAACGGCCAGGTCGAAGCAGCGAACAAGGTCCTCCTCAACGGCTTGAGGAAACGCCTTGATAACGCCAAAGGAAATTGGGTCGAAGAATTACCATACGTCCTCTGGGGATATAGGACGATCCCTCAAAGCTCGACAAGAGAAACACATTTCAGGCTCTCCTATGGCAGCGAGGCAGTCATCCCTGTCGAGATTGGGGAACTGAGCTGGAGGACGTCACACCCCAAGCCTCGGGATGTGAACACCCAAGCCCTTCTGGAGGAACTTGATCTAATCGACGAAGTCCGGGGACGGGCCTCCCTTAGGGAGGCCGCTATCAAACAAGGAGTAGCGACTCGATATAACGCTAAGGTCGTCCCAAGAGATTTTGAGGCTGGCGATTTAGTGCTTCGAAGGGTCGACGTCGAACTAAAGAACGCTGGTCAAGGAAAACTCGCGCAGAACTGGGAAGGACCTTACCGTGTCAAATCCAAGACTGGCAACGGAGCTTTCTCACTTGAGACCCTCAGTGGAAAGCCAATTGAGTGAACTTGGAATGCGACCAAGCTGAAGAAGTACTATGTTTAAGAACTCCGTTGAGCCTGTTTAAAAGTCCTTTTCTCAAAAAGGCAATTTTCTCCTTAAGGGCGCCACCTCCAGGCGTGCCAACCTGCTGTAATGACTCATCAATCAAAGTGTCTTCCATGCCGACGTTCATAACATCTTTATTTTTCATCCAAATAAGATTAAACAAACAGGGACCGATCTCCGGATCCCCCAAACGATCATGTCTGGTCGCGACTCCTTGGGACGCGTTATTTCCGAGCCGAGTCTCGGTAAACCGCCTCAATGAGAGTTGGTTTTCGGGGACCAGCATCCTTTGAACGACCATTGGCCCGATGCCAAGACCCCTAGAGGGCGAGTTAAATTCAGGCCGAGTCTTGGTAAACTGCCCCTAGGACGACGTATATGACTTGCACAATTTAAAGCACTCATAAAACGACAATTTAAAGCATTCATATATATAAAACGATCATTACAAAATTCTCGGATATGGCCGAGTCCCTAAACATTAACCAAATGAAGTTCTAAGATTATACAAGATCGGTCAGCGATGCATAAACCCAGAACTTCCACAAAATCCCACCCAGCATGTTGATCTTCAGAACTTCAGACGTCAGAAAGAGTGAAAATCACGGTCTTCACCTTCGTCTTCATGTCGGTCTTAACGATCCGATCACCTTCCACTTCATGCTCGGCATTGATGATCTTGTCATCCAACTGCAGGGAAGGATGGACCAAAGCAGCTTGTTTCAAAGCCTCTTTAAAACCATCTTCATTGAGACCGACTGCTTCTCGAGCAGCCTCTTGAGCTTCCTCCTGACTCTTTTTGAGGGCGGTTTGGGATCTCACGAGCTGGGCTCGTAAAACAGCAATCTGAGCTTCAGGATTGGAACTGACCTCTGCCTTATCTTCCTCGGCGGACAGTTTTTTCTGAAGCTCGACCACCTGACCTTCGAGACTTTCCACTTTCTCTTTGGCTTCATTCTCCGACGCCTCCAAAACCTTGATTTGACCCTCCAAATCTTTAACCCTAGCTTCGGCAGTCTCAGCCCTTGTCAAAGCAGCGTTTCGAGCATCTTCAAGACTTTTCTTACCCTTCCTCAACATCTCAAGATCGAAATTAGCTTTGGCCATAGCAGTATTTTTTGCGCTCAGCTCCTGCAGGGTCTGGAAATTTTTCTCTTTCTCCGCACTCACCAACTCTGGATAAAGAACAATAAAGGAGAATAAAAATAAAGCTCGACGATCTGGAAGAAGAAACAAGCTCGATTTACGACATTACCTTTAGCTCGTTTTTCATACTTCTCTTTCTGGATCTTGTGCACCTTAGCCAAATTCAGGAAGATTTGCGCAGAGGTCACGATAGGATCGACCCGCCATTCTTCGAAGTTCTGTTCCAGAAATTCCTCAGACAGAGGAACAGCTTTGACCTTGTGTTTCATCTTTTTGGAGTCTTTGACCTTTTTAACACTCTGATCGACCTCAGGATCGTCACGTTTCCTTTTTCGGAGGGACCAACGTCGGTAGATTTCTTCTGAAGAGATGCGGTGGCGAGAGACTGCACTTTCTTGCCCCGATCATCTGGATCAACGGCGTTCAGATCACCCTGTTTGACGATGCTGATAGGGACAACATCGGGAATACGATCAGCGTCCGCATTAACTCGCGGAGAGTTCTGGGAATCATCATCGACGTTGACAGCTTCCTCAACCTACCTGAAAGCCAACTCCTTCATCCGAGCGAGCCTCTTCGAAGCCATAGTATCTACAAGATAGACAAAGAAAAAAGACAATGTTAGTCAACTTTGATAGGAAAACGAAAGAATACGGTAACGATCTTAAACCCACCTAACACTCTTTGCACGTCGCGTTTCTTAGCGGCCTTAACAATAACGTCGGTAGGAATACCCCTATACTTCGCCTTTTGGTAAGGAATTTGGTCAGAAATATAGGTCAGGATCTTTTTGGTAAGACGATCTTCCGCACTCAACTTTTTCTCACCAATTGCATAAGAATGCGTAGATCGGTTATAATGCCCATTGCTCCAGCCAATGGGAAATTTAGTGGATTCTAGCGTCCGACCATCGGCTCCAAACTTCCCCACACGATCCACAGCTTTATCGTTCACAGGCTCCACCCAGTAGAAAAATTTCTTCCAATCACCTCGCAAGGAATCGGTGTAAGCTCGGAAGATCTTCGAACCTCACCTTGATCGGAGACTCACATGCTCGCGCCCAAAATTAGCAGCCTTCTTCTTGCCACGGTTGCGATTAAGCTCGAACAGGTGAAAGAACGGCATGGGCGACACCGGTCTTTCCAAATGAATACACAAGAGCTCGAAAGCTTGGAGGAATGCCCATGCATTAGGGTGCAATTGAGAAGGTGCGACGTCCAACCTAGCCAGTACGGTTTGCTGAAGACAAGTAAAAGGAGATCGGATGTTCATGTCCTTGATCGTCACGTGGTACATCGTAAACTTGAAATCCCCTGCCCAAGTAGCCACGTGCTCACCGTCCTTCATCCTTTCGACCCTCCAAATTCTGCCCGAACGACCATTGATCTTCTTCATAACAGGCCTGAGATTGTGGAAAGATCAATAAACCGACTCTGTCTCCAACACCGAGCTTGAAACCCAATCATAAGGGCGTGCTTCCCTTGTTGGAATATTTAAGACCCCGGGGCCGGTGCTGGAATATCCATCTACAGATGCAACCGAAGATCGACTACTTTCTTGAGGGTTGCCAGTTTGCTTTTCTTGATCGACGGGAGTGTCGCTGGAATCCTCGCCGAAATGATCATTTGTCTCAGTTTCAACCTCATCCGAGTCACGAGTTTGTGAGCTCCCTTGGTTTTCGCCAGATTGAACCTCTTCCTCAGACATGTTATCCTCCTGGTCTAACCCTTCTTCGTCCCCATCGTCGTCGTCATCATCATCACCATCATCGTCGTCGTCATCATCATCACCATCATCGTCGCTATCTTTTTCCTTGCCTCGGTCTCCGGATGATTTGTCGTTTGCTTCGGCAATCCTGGTGTCAAGCGTAAGATTTTCAACGTCTAAATCTTCATCGGCCTGCTGGCTTGTCGGAGCCGAATCTAGATGATCTTGCACATCTGGAGTGGTAGATTCAATCCTGTCTTGAACATTGGGACCGTCGACGCGGTCTTCTTGGAGAGCCTCATCAGGAACTCCATCGCCTGAGGCCATTTTTTTTGCTAGCTCGGGGGGTTTGGCGGTGATTTGTCTCGGAGTTTGCTTAGTGACCGCCAGATCGGACCTGCAGAAACGGGGACAAGTTGTCAGGGTTGTACGCCGTAAATGGGTCCGCGAACAAGTCGGAACCCGACCTGACGGCCCCCACTCTGAGGGAGTTTAACGAGTTCAGGGAAACTCAACCCTATTCCAAAACAAATAAAGACAAAAGGGAAAGTTTAAAGGGACTAACCTCGTAAAAGGCGCAAAAAGGGGTTAGGATCGAGAGGAAGTTTGGCTTTACGATCCCGAACGATTGAAATCCACTGAAAAGCTCCGACCCTCGCCACTTTCTGCCTGCTCGACCAAGATTGATCACAAAGGTCGTCGGTCAGAGCGATTGTGTTGTGAAACAAGTAAAAACGAAAGACCTAACTCCCTATTTATAGTGGGCTGAAGAAGTTGGGCCTCAGAACTAAATCGACGGGCCCAATCAGTAGATTTTTTGAACTGGGCGCGTAGAACGAGGCATCACCATCATTAACAGTCATCAAAAGGCGCGCCCTGTTAGAGGATGCATTTAATGCGCTGCACATAGCACGGCGCGTCTTCCAACGCGCGTCTTTTGGGTTTTTCTCCCAGAAACTGCAAACGACGAAGCTCGGGCAACAATGAAGCTCGGGCGCCTCCACTTCCGTAACACCAATATCGTAAAACAGCCACATCGGCATACAAGTCAAGATCGACTATCAGACGACCGGACTTGGGGGGCAACTGTTATGGTCATGGTTCTAAATGCTATTAACACCTCTAAGGGCTCATTGTCTCATTGGCCCATCCTCTTAGGTGAGCCCATAATTCAACGGTTCAGATGCAACCAACAAATCCAACGGTTCACAATCACTAGGTCAAACAGCATTCAAAGCCTATAAGTATCACATTCAATGCTCATTAATGGTAAGCTATTCTTCTCACTTAATGCTCTGCTTGACTACCTTACTGACTTGATCGTCGGAGTGTCATTGCAGGAACAACACCCCAACCTCGACTGGAACATATAAGATCAAGGATCACATCTACCAACTACCTCGGGCCGACCTCTAAGGTCAGAAGTACGGTACAGAACAAATATATATATATATATATATATATATATATATATATATATATATATATATATATATATATATGCATTGTAAGAAAGTAATTTAACTCTTTGATTGGAAAGGAAATGTTTACCCAATAGGTCATAGATATTTTTTTTTACTTAGCAATTTAGCTCTCAAAGTTGGTGTCATCTACTATGATCCCAAAAAAACTGAAGATGTTATGACATGGATCTCTTATCTTCCATCCTAAGAGAGATTGCACATTTGATAATATTGGCCAAAACTTCCTTAACAATCGTGAATATTTTAATTTTCATGAATTTAAATTTTATAACGAAGAATTAACATCGATATCGTTTTATATCTTAAATTGACTATTATCCTTCTTCCCCACTCTTAGTTTCATTGAAATATTTTTAAATTTAATTTTCATTAATTACATTGAAATATTTTATCCAACTCCTTTGGTAGAGGAAATTAAGAATATTAAAAATTACTAACCTTATGTTTATTTAAAGTGTATGCTATATCAAAAAATATTTTAGCCATTTTTAAAATAATATTTCTTTTAATATTGGGAGTACAATACTCCCTTTCAAATCATTTTCATATATTATCATAAATAATTAAAAAAATATTTATAGTATTTCCTTTTTCTTAATTTAATAAAATTAAGTTTCTTAAGTTCACTTTTATGTTTAGTTGGTTATAAAGTAAGAAATGCTGATGAAATTAAAAGTAAGAAATACTGAACAATAGTACATTTTTGTTTTCTATGATATAATGAAAAATATTGTATTACTCTGAAATATAACATGACTATACATTTACAAATTTTTCAATGATAAAAAATCCAATGAAATTTTAAACTAATTTCACTTATTGTCATAAAACTTATCAAACTATATATTTATATTAAAAAATAAATACCCTATGTAAGAAAATTTGCTAAAATAAATAATTTTTATAAAAAAGGAAACAACAATTTATTTAATACCATATTATTGATATACATAATTTATATTAATAATATTAATTTTTTTATACATAAACTTAATAAAAAGTATTATCACAATCCGTGCAACGCACGGGCATTCCTCTAGTATACACTATAACAGAAGCAATTAGCTCATGTCAAGGGATAAATATCAAAGACAATATATAGGTTTTGTAATATTAAAGTTCTTCTTGGCAATTTACATCATTAAAGTTGAGTAGTGGATAAATATTTGCAAGTATTTGTTATTTAAAGTCCATTTTAAATAATGGATTAAATATAAGAAAATCCATCATTTGGGATCTGGAACCCCTCTTTTCTTAAATAGTAACTGATGTTTTAAGAGGATCTATAAAAATGACCTTCTTAGTTATTAGGTGGAAAAAATCCACAAGTGATTGGATAACAATGAAAGAACTATAAGAAGCTCCATTCTTTGTCTTCTTCATAGGCCCCCACATCCATTTAGAAGTTGAGTATCTTTTTGATGCAAAAAAATCAAAGAAAAATAAAAAATGGCTCATGCAGGTCTTGAACCTGCGACCTTCGCGTTATTAGCACGACGCTCTAACCAACTGAGCTAATGAGCCATGATGTTTAAATTATTTACTTTTATTTATTTGTTAAATACAATATACACACTCAGTAGAGCAAATATTTTTTTAATACTATTTAGTCATTTTAAAGAGTAATAATTACGTGAGAGCACTGTAAATATTCCGTAAAAAAACGTTGTAAAATATCTAAATCATAGAAATTATATTTTGATGGTAATACGTACGTATTCAAGAACCTTTTGTCAAAAACAAAGATTCAATAAAACATATAAGCTTGTGATGATTTTTGTTAGTAACGAATCACTAAATTTAATTGAGAAGTTCACATGTACTTTTTTATAAAACGGAGAAAGAAAACCGCACTACCTCTGCAGGGGATATGAATCCTCTAAGATCATTGCCGAAAATCAAAGACAGGAAGGAGGAAACAAGTGAATAGAACAAACATAATGGAATGGGTTTGACTTTTCCCACGTCGCTAAATCCTTAAATTCCTAAAATACATTTAAATCAAAAACACCCCACGAATGACCACGAATGTATTTGGTTGAGGTCTCTCGAATGGATCTGGTTGAGGTCAACCGAATTGTGTGCAAATAGAGGCAGAGTTTGTTTCAATAAATCAATATATTGTGTAAACCGAAGGATTCGGTTGAGGTCAACCGAATACTGTAAAATGGGGTGTGTGTCAAAAAAATACACGTTCGGTTGTGCCTAACCGAATCGGTGATGGCATATTGGTCATTATGCAAGGTTTGGGGGTGTGGGGTGAGTAGGGAGAGGTGTGGGAAAAGCATGGGCCAACAAAATCTCGTGAACGATCCAAATTGTATAAACAATCAGCAACCCATTTTGCTTCTCTATAAATGTGATGCATAGACTAAGGGTTTGACTTTTCCCACACCCCATGCTACTCACCCCACACCCCCTAAATTCCCAAAATACCCTTAAATCAAAAACACCCCCACGAAGGACAACGAATGTATTCGGTTGAGGTGTCCCGAATGGATTCGGTTGAGGTCAACCGAATCGTGTGCAAATAGATGCGAAGTTTGTTTCAATAAATCAATATATTGTGTAAACTGAAGGATTCGGTTGAGGTCAACCGAATAGTGTAAAATGGGGTGTGTGTCAAAAAAATACACGTTCGGTTGTGCCTAACCGAATATATTCGGTGGACCTTAACCGAATCGGTGAAACATCGCGCTTCATTAATGGCATATTGGTCATTTCGCAAAGTTTAGGGGTGTGGGGTGAGTATGGAGGGATGCGAGAAAAGCATGGGCCAAAAACTTAGTCCAATTTTGAAAACCATATACGATAAAATATGGCCCATACTTCGTACAACCCCACCGCTACTCGGTGGACACCCCCTTTCCCTTCTGAAATGACTAAAATACCCTCACTAAAATTATAAAATTCCAACTTTATCCATCCTTCACGCCCCCTCCTCCAAAACACCCCCTAAACCTCACTACTCTCACTCTCAATCCACACTCTCACATCAATCTAGCTGAAATCTTCCTCCTATTGTCATTAATATCACGGTATGTACCTAATCTGCTGATCGTCCTGGTAGAGTAATGATAAAGCAAAAAACACGTGAGTTGGCATTCCCGGACACTACTTCCATCTGTCCACCTTCGGAACCAATCACTACCAAGGGGGCACCTAAAAAGGAAAAGGGGAAGGGGAAGAAGAAGAAGGATGAGTTCTCAACAAAGCGAGAACCATCATACTGGGAACATGTTGATCACATTTTTGACTCACAACAAGATAGCACATCCGCTGCTGCTCAGTCTCGCAAACGCCATACTCCCCCGGTATCAAAGTCATCAACTCCAGGACAGAGTAGAAGCTCCACCCCAAGTACATTGCAGTTACCTAAAGGGAAAATGTCTAAAAGTGGAGCTCCTACACCTCCGTTACCAAAAAAGATCAATCCTACTCCATCACCAATCGAAAAACCAACTCAATCCTACTCCACTATGCCCAGTGGCGGAGGGAGGGGGGACCTGGTGGGGCCATGGTCTCCCCCAAAATTCTGAAAAATATTAGCTTTTATATAAAAAATACTCAAGGGCCCCCCTCCACTATCTTTAAAATTAAAAATAGTAAAAATTAGGTACGGCACTTTCAGAATTGTTAAAAACCCAGAGTTTGGAGTTTCACTACGTCAATGTGGAACTGCAAATCACTATATTATTCTCGCGGTTGACTTGGTTATGCCTCACTATCTTATTCATACTGATTACTTGGCTAGTGTTATTACTTATATTAATTTTTTCCCAAATCTTTCATTTGTTTTTTCTTTTTCAAATCTTCGATATCATTCTGTTAACAATATTTTTTTTATAGATTAGATCAAATTTTTATCTACTTTCCTTTCTTTTTCTTGTTTTTTTATTACCTAGTATCTATATCATTCTCACGGTTTACTTAGCTAGTATTATTACTTATATCAAATTTTTTTATAGAAGTGTATTTTATTAAGTCATACATTTTATCGTCGGCACCCTTTGGACAAAAATCCTGGCTCCGCCCCTGACTATGCCATTAACTCAAATTCAAAGGCTTACACTAAACCCAACCCCTGATATCATTCGGTCAGAGTCAAATACTAGCACTATTATATATTAATACTAGCACTATTCATCCCATCCCTCTCTCTCACTGACACAGCATACAAGTATTCATTTCTCTCTGCACAAACTTTTCCAATTTGCACACTCAAGGCACACGACTGTTCAACTTTTCCAACTCTTCATTTTATACTATTTTAAAAGCTTTTTAAACTTGCTGTCTTCTTCTTCTTCTTCTTCTTCTTCATCTCACTAGCCATTTTTATTCTTCCACATTTTTCTTTTCCTGGTTCTGGTTGTCTCCTTCTTCTTTCAAACTGTTTTTAATGTTCGTACAACCCGTTAAAACCGACCCGTGTAAGCCGCGTAACCGACCAAACCAAACCCGTTTTACCCGAGTTAGTAAATGGGCGGTTTTGGGCCTAATAAACAGAACTGCGGGTTGGGCCGGTTGGGGATTTTGGACCGAACCCGACCGAACCCGCCTGTTGTCCAGGCCTACATATGCTTCAGGGGAACCACTTTGTATACATGATGATGAAAAGAGGTTGCCCGATGCCAGGAGTAAGTATTTATTGGACAAAATTCAGAAAAGACATAGCAAAGGATTGGCCCAAGCCATTCACAGGACGCTTGCAACAATGGAAAGCTTTAACCTTAGATACTTACGGTACTCCTCCTTGTATTGACTTAGATAAATATTAATGTTTAATTCAATTTGGTTGCAACTTTTGAGTTTGGTTAAGTATTATTAAGACACATCTATTGTTACAATATCATTATTTATGCTATTTGTTGAGTTTCAGTTAAATTGAAGTAGTTATTTTACAGGTAGAATTACAACAATTTTGGCCAAAATTTGTCCAACAAGTTGCTGTCCAAAAACTTAATGTTTCTGTCTGGTAACAGATAGGTTCGGCCCATCCAAGGCCGAACCTGTTCGGCTAACGGATGGCCGAACTTACCAAAATAACAGCTTCTCAGGCTCACACACCCCCTCGAAGGTTCGGTTGAGTTAAGCTCGAACCGGTTCGGATTTCGCAGGACCGAACCGAGTTTTTTAAATACTCGGTGGATGTCCACCCGAACGGGTTCGGCCACCTGTGTGTCGAACCCTATGTTTTTAAAATGCCACCTGATTGCCACGTGAGGGCAATTTGGGGATAAACGAAAATTAGGGGTGTCCACCGAGTAGGGGGTTGTACGAAGTATGGGCCTAAAATATTAAACACAATTTTGAAAACCACATACGATAAACACAAGGGTTTTTTCTTTTGTACCACCACCCCTTTGACACTATACCCCCCACGCACCCTCGAATAGATCAAAATACCCTTCACAAAATTTAAAAACCACAACAGATCCCAACTCAAAAAAAAAAATGGAAATCGGATTTAGGTAAATCTGATTTTCCCCTAAAATTTTTTAAAAATTAAAATCGGATTTATCTAACCCATAGGTAAATCCGATTCGGAAACGGATGTACCCCACCCATAGGTAAATCCGATTTTTTATCCAAACAATAAATAAATAAATCATTTAAAAAATTAAAATTATATTTTTTTTAGAAAAATAAATTAGATATGAATAATATGAAAAATATCGGGTGTTTTTTGGTTATGTTTAGGGTGTAGTTCGTTAACACGTGACGATGTTATACGTTCAGCGAATAATTTAGGCTAAAAAATCGGTTTTCGGCCAACCTACTCCGATTGTAATGAAACCACAGCCATTAAATCCGAAAAAAAATGAAAGATCAATACACCTCAAGAAAAACTTCTTTTAGGACACAGGGGCTCAAATTCCCAAATTCCATCGTTTACTATTTTTTATTAATTTTTAAAATTTTTCATAGTCTCCAAAAAATCTAAAAATTTTTGCATAGTCTTATTTTGGTTTTATTAGATTTTTAGTGGTGTTTTTATAATTTTTGGATGAGTTTTGACTCTTTAACGGATTTTTAGAAGCGTTTTTATAAGTTTTTTTAAAAAATTAAATAAAAAAAATTAATAACAAAATCGGATTTACCTTAGGGGGAGGTAAATCCGATTTTCTTTTTTTAGGGAAATCGGATTTATCCCCCCTAGGTAAATCCAATGTTGAAAATTAACAAATCGGATTTATCTCCCCCGAAGTAAAATCCGATTTGTTATTTTTAAAGTCGGATTTACCTAGTGGGGGTGCACGAAAAGATACATCCGATGGCTAAAATTAACAAATCGAATTTATCCCTCCCCTAGGTAAATCCGAGCGAGTTCATTTTAGGTAGGGGTATTTTTGTCTAAAAAAATCTTGTGGGAGTATGGAGGGAAGAGGTGGGTGGGGTAAAAAAAAAAAACCTAAACACAAACTTTTAGTGATGGTTTTAAAAAGACCATATACAATTTTGAAAACCATATATGATAAACACAAACTTTTAGTGATGGTTTTAAAAAGACCATTGCAAATATTAAGCAATTTTAGTTTGCAAAGACCAATCACTAAAATTAAAAAAACCATATACGATAAACACAAACTTTTAGTGATGTTTTCAAAACTGTGTTTAATATTTGCAAAGACCAATCACTAAAATTAATCTAAACTAGAAAGTTACCGGAGGGACTAAACTAAAATTGCTTAATATTTGCAATGGCCTTTTTAAAAGTTTTTTTTACAGGTAACTAACTGAATTATCGTCATATTTGCTAAGGTGAAACATATATTTAAGCCAAATATCTAGAGAATGCCGTACTTTTCCGATTACTTCATGTAAATTTAGTTTTCTTTAAAAAAATGTTATTTTATTTATTAAAGAAATGTTACGGGGCTTTAAAATTGAGCGACTAAAATTGGAACCAAGCTCAAAGTGTAATGCTATCTTTTTCCCTACCTGTTGCTATTCCATTCCTTTTCCTTTTCACTAATAAACTTGAATACTCCTTTTGACTGATTGATGAATATGGGGTAACTTTTCTTCACCAGCAATGATGCAAAATGATTTTAGAATGCCTCTGAGATAGTTTGGTAAACTTAACTCACAACAAAAATCAATACTTATTTAGGTATGTTTGATTGCTTACTTTGACAAATTTATATCTACAACACATTTGACCAGATAATATATATACATAGTTACATACACATACCAAAATGTTTTATAACATTATAATAGTTTTAACTCCAAGTCCCCAAAGTGATGGTCGTCAGTAACACTTGCTCATGAAACTAGTCAAAGAAGAATTTTTCAACCATATTGACCAAAGAGTACTTTTGTTATTCTTGGCAATTTCGGCTCAAGGACTTCTTCATACATCATAAAGTGACGGACAAAACAGAAACTAGGCATTCAGTTTATCTATGATTTACAGAATGATGTAAAATAATTAACACAGATATCTTTTGATTAAGCACTCCCGTGCTCCTTGCAAGGAATATTAGAGCAACGGCAAACAGGTCTACCAGAAGATTCCCACCCATTGAAGCCACGTTCTAAGACCATTATGTTCTTTATCCCAACATCTTCCTTACTCTCCTCAAGATAATTGGCTAGCTTTCTAGCACAAGATGGACCTCGAACCTACAAAATAGTTTATATTACTTTCAGTTTATAGAGAGACATTCTGGTATCATACAAAAGGGGTATATATCCATGATCCCATTACAAAAAGCTTCTCAAATGTCAATACTCATAATCGGTGCAACCTGTTATTGACAAGGCAAGTTAAGTTGTTTTTTTTAATTTTATCATATAACTGCTGTAAAACATAGAAATCACTGTGCACATCCTGAAATAGCAATAATGACTAGAGAGTGGAACAAAACAAATAATCTAGATAAACCAACTAATGCATATAAGAAGCTGATCAATCAATCATGTAAATTTTGAACTTCTATAACAAGAAGATCATCTTAAGAACATGAATTAGATGCAGAGTACTAATAAATGAGGCCCTTTTGCCTATGCCAATGGAACAGGGTTAAAAACAACATCAACAAATTTTGATTTGATACCCTTTTTCCCTTTTTCTTAAGAAACGAGTTCTCATCTTTTGAAACCATTGCAAGCTTTTCCTTCCAAATTACTGGTTTTTGCTGTACTCCCTCCTCAATTTCCTTTGCATGATCCCCTCTCGTATTTATAATCTCCCTCCCTTTTCAATTTTCCCTTGCCGAACCCCCTTCTCTCCAAGATTGGATTACCACATTGATATTTGATGAATCTGAATCGACTACCCTATTTTTAAGATTGAGTTCTTTTGAAGCTGAATCATCATAACATGGCTAATGTTCTCTCTCGAGTCTCGGGATACAAGAATCATACTCAATTAAACTAATTCACACTCTTGGGGTAACTGAATTCATATTGAGACCTTTAGAATCCTTGGTAATTCATCAAATCCTCAAAAGACCAAACCTACTCTCGTGATTTAAGTCTCAAAATAAATTCTAATAGTTCCAAACTTCCAATATCTAGGTTTGTCTCTTGTTTATTCCCTAAATTTCTATGAGATGCAAATAAGTGGCCAGCAAATTGACATGAAAAAAAGCAATAGAATTAAATCAAAAGGAACCCAAAAGTTAACGTGAGTCTAAGTTGACAATCCTTTTATTTAGGTTCAGCTCTTTTGAAGGTGAATTATTTTAAAATAGTTAATGTTCTCTCTCGAAATACAAGAACCTCGCTCAATTGAATCAATTCATAATATTCTGGTAACTGGATTCATATTGAACCCTTTATGCTTTGTGCCTTTGTGGTAATTCATTAGATTCTCAAAAGATTAATTCTACTCGTGTGATTTAAGTCTCAAGTTCAATTCTTATAGTTCCAATATCTAGGTTCACCTCTCAATGCTTTCCTAAACATCAATGAGATGCAAATAAGTTACCAACTAATTCACATGAAAAGCATCAATAAGAATTAAATCAAAAGGAATCAAAACGTTAATCCTTTCTCATATGTTAAATCTCCCTCCCTCCTCAATTTTCCTATTCCAAATACCCCATCTCTCCATCTCTCTCCATTGAAGGGGACACCGCATCTACAGACCTGCCGAGGAAAACTCCAAAATAAAGAACACCATCTTTCACCAAAGGAGTTGCTCAGGACAGATAAATTCCCCTCCGAACAAGAGGTGAAAAGCAGTGTAAAACAATGTCATAAGCTATATTCCCCTCCCTCCTCTTCGCCAATAACAAACTGTGTAACTTTGTAGGTTTTTTCCGCTAATCTAGGTCAAAGGATAATTCTTAACCTGTGACACGCATTGTTAATTGTGTAATTTGTGTCATCTGTCAAAAACCAAGTTTTTTCTAGAAGGCTTAAGCTGTTAGTTGGAGGCACAAAAAGGGTCTTACATTTCTTATTACACACCCCTCACACAAAAGCCCCATAGCCATAGATTTGAGGCATGGACAATGCATAGCCCTACTCACCTTGTGCTAAAATTCAACTCTAATTAGAAACTTCGAAGGAGGGGCAAGTATTTTTTTATTGGGGAAAGGGGAAATTTCATTAATCAAAGTGACACTGCTGGCCATCTTACAACTGTCCGGAAGGGGATTCAAACTCAGCACCTTGAGGATACAATGCTAAGCTCTTACCACTGAGCTAGCACCTCAAGTGTGGGAGGGGCGCAAGTATCAAACCCCTAACCACTTGTTAACGGATAAGAGACTATTACACTGTGTTAATTGAATGACCACACCAGCCCTTTCCAAAAACTATGTGATGGAAGAACATGAATGGTTAATGGTTTTATATCTCTAACAACAGCCTCAAATTTCACTAGTCCAATATAACTTGGTAATTTAACATATTATAAGCAGTATTGTGAAATTGCAGTATAGTTGGTATTCTTATGTTGTCAAATTGTCATCTTAGCTGAAACTATTGAATCGTGCTCAAATTCCTAGTAAGCAAACAGATCTGAATTGAATTAATGCGTTATTTAGAAATAAGAGTAAAATAATTAACAAAAAGAAGGAAGAAAAAGTGGTAAACATAACCTGACTTAGAGCACAGTGAAAGACGAGGGTATCTTTGCCTTTAACTTCCTGAATAAGCTTTGACATGTTTTCAGAGAAAGAATCGCTTGCGTAGTGAAGAGAACCCGATATGTGTCCATCATAATTTCTCTCATCATCTCTAAAAACAAAACACGCATCAATCAACATTCAAAAACGATACCAATAAATAAAGTCAATTGCAGAAAGTGAGAGTGGGTAGAATAGATCGTCGTACCTGACATCAACGATGGCGATGCTTGGTTGAAGTTGGCGTTTCAGAGAGAGAAGCTGTGACCCTGTAACGTATGAGATATTGCGAGCCATCTCTTCTCTTCTCTGATATTCGCTTCCTCTGCTACTACTCTTTCCGTTTCCCATGATGCCTAACTTGCTTATATTTGGGCAAAAAGCTGGAAACGGACCAACTCAATTTTCAACTGAGCCGGGATATGCTGACCGGTTTCCTTCCAAATGATCTCACTCAATTCATATTTCTTCATTTTTATCTTTTTTTTTTTTTTTTTTTTAGTTTTTGGGGTTTTTTTCGAAGCCAGGTATCCATCCACGACCGAACGCAATAATGACTAACCCCCTCGCAATAACTAATGAGGGTGCCTACTAGTGCAATGGTCACCCAAGTTTTCTGAATTTTAATAACTGCTGATATAATATATTTCTATGGCTCCACTCTACTTTTTCACTTCTACTTTCTTGGTTACACTTTTTCACTCCGTGGAATGCCCTTAGTTCATTCATATTTCACTCCTACCCCCTAAATGTGATGAAGGGACGATGACTCCTCACGCAGCAAGGCCTTTCACCGAAAGAAACAAGTTACTTTCAATTTCTAAGGCCTTGGAAAAGCACACGTCTTTCAAGATATGAGACAGATTAATAATCACAATGAAAACTCAAGCTTTTCGACATTCTGCTCGCATTTTAGGGAAGTAAGCAAAATTTTTCTATTAACTTGAAGAAGTCAAAGAACTATATCAACCTAGAAGAAGCAGGAGGACTTGTTCAAGTAGAAGGGGGAGAATCCTCTATAGGAACACAGTAGCACAACAACAGATGAAAAGGCCAACATGATCGTGATGGTCGAGTGGCAGAGTTATTCACTCAACTGTTCTGTAAGTTACCCCGTAATTGTCTCTCTTTGGGATCTGGTATTGTGAGTCATTGATGGAAATATTTGTTCCGTCTGTGTGGTACTAAGCTACGTCTGTCGACCCCTTATCACCCACAAAGTGATGGACAAACAGAAATTGTCACTAAATGTCTGCAATAATATCTCCTGCCGTTTCTTCATCACAAACCACAACAATGGGGTAAGTTTCTAGCCTGGGCAGAGTGGCA
This sequence comes from Astragalus glycyphyllos, assembly GCA_963573325.1. Classification (NCBI taxonomy): domain Eukaryota; kingdom Viridiplantae; phylum Streptophyta; class Magnoliopsida; order Fabales; family Fabaceae; genus Astragalus; species Astragalus glycyphyllos. Next base: position 28,509,836 of record OY754312.1, read on the forward strand.
CTATAACACCACCATTCATAGTTCAACTGGGTTCACTCCATTTCAAATTGTACACGGCAGAGAACCTCCTTCACTGCCAATCTATCTTAGAGGCACCAGCAATAATCAAGCCATTGAAGAGGAGCTGGGAAACCGTGATGCTATATTAGCTCTACTGAAACAGAAACGGCTTAAAGCACAACATGCCATGAAAATTCAAGCTGACAAGAACCGACTTCCTCACCCCTTAAAAGTTGATGATGGCAACCTCGGAGTCGTCAGTGACTATTTCGGGAGTCATGAAGGTGGGAGTGAAGGAGACACCACGATCGGGGATGGAAGACCAATCGATAAGTCGTGAAGACGCCATAACCGGCTATGGAGGTTCCGGTTGATAAGTCGGGATGAGCGCCATGACAAGCCGATAAGCTCTAAGAATGACTCAGAGAACCATAGAGACACGTCTCTAATTTTTTTTACTCAAAATTCAACTTGTTCATTTCATCAAACTCATTTCAATATATAGAGAACCTCAGGCCCAATTGACTTAATAAAACCCTAGAAATTAAAATATACTAATAAATATCAAATCCTAATTTTAAAGGAAATAACTAATTGACGTTAAAATCATTGATTCAATCCTAAAATAAAAAAGACAATTGAATGACATTAAAGTCTTGGATATAATCCTAAAATAAAGTACTAAAAATGGAAATAAATTGCACTAATTTATTCTTCATGATATTGTACTAATTTACTCTTTATGAGATTTTCCTTCAACTTCTATGTGTAGACCTTAGTTGCATGAGTTGATAGGAATTCTCCAGCCAATGATAATGCAAGATTGCTACTTGGATTCAAAATGGCATAAGCCATTAAGTGGCAATTGAATAAACTATTATGAGTAGGGGTGGGAATATGCCAGGCCAGGCCAAGCTTTGAAAGCCCTGAGCCTGGCCTACGATGAACTTTTTAAGCCTGAGCCTGGCTTATGACCTGTCATAGGCTTTTTTTAGGCCTAGCCTGCCTTTTGAAAAGTCTGACTTGACCTGAAAGCCTATTTAAAAACCTATTTCATATTAAGGCCTCTAAATAGTCCATTTACCTTTTTAAACAGGCTAATTGAGCCTACTTCACACTCAGGCCTCTTACTATTTTTCTTAAAAGCTGAAACTTTTTTAAGAAAATATTATTAAGATTTTTTCATGCTGAAATTTTATAACATTTTTTTAATTAAAACACTTTCAAGCTGAAACAATAATATTTTGTGACCAAATTAAAAATAGCCATGCCAACATATAAGTTAAACTATTTGAAATTCGATAAAACTTCATGAACACAAAAAGCTGATTCTAAATTTAAACCATAGTTAAAACAACCAATAACAAATTTATAAAAAGAAAAATAGATAAAAGACACTCTCCAACAATACACCTAATGGAGAATGCCTCAAGAAAGAGGTCTTCAATCTTCAAAGGGAATTTGGTTTTCAAGTGTGTCTTTTAGATCTTCAAATTGATTCGTATCTCTTCTTTTTCAACCTTCAAAATCAGAAGGAAAAAAAATATACATAGAAGTTAGTTATTGGACTAAAAAAATGCTATCTGAGATCACATGAGTAGTTATATTAAAACACCTTTAAAATTAATAAATTGACACAATAATGTAAAGAAAAACAAATTAATACAATACCTGAGATCACATGAGTAGCAAGGTTAAACACTTCTAGCAGTTTACAAACTTTTTCAACTTTGTTCCATTCTTCAAGTGAAGGGGCATGATCATAAAAAGGCTCTTTCTTTATATGCTGCAAATGCATTCTTAAATTTCAAAGCAGTTGACAGCATATTAAAGGTTGAATTCCACCTTGTTGGACAATCAATAATGAGCTTTCTTTCTTTCAACCGCTTCTGCTCAACCACATCACAAAATGCCTTTTGTCTTGCATCACTATGGTTAACATATTTGACACTTTCCCGGACATTCAAAATGATATCCTTTATTTTACCAAGGCCATCTTGCACTAACAAATAGGGGTGGCAATTTCCACCCGCAAGTGGGGATCCATGCGGGGATTGCCCCGTTTGGGGCCCCGTGGGCGGGGAATTTTTCCCCGCGGGGACGGGGATGGGGGAGAAAATCCCCCCGCAGTCAACTTGGGGATAGGGACGGGGTTCATATCCCCCGCCCCGCAGGGACCCCGTCCCCGAATATATAATAAATGTTCTTATTATAGATATATCTTATATTCTAAGTTATAGAGGCAAAACTATGTGGTTCCATGGAGTCCCAACACCGCAAGAAGCGGAGGCAATTGGTCTTAAGGAAGCATTGGCTTGGTTGGAAGCTTTGGGGCTATCTTCTGTTTCCATTGAACTGGACTGTGCTCCAGTTGTAAATGGCTTGAAGGTAGAGCCTTTGCTGAATACCGAGCTTGGTACTATTTTATTGTATTGTCGTAATAGATTACGTCTTTTTCCTAGCTTTGAGGTTAGCTATATTCGGAGACAAGCTAATCTTGTTGCTCATACGTTAGCACGGGCATCAAGATTGTTTGCTAGTTCCCACGTTTTTGATTTCATTCCAACCTGTATTGAAACAATTCTGTTTAATGAAATGAATTAAGTTTGTTCTTGTCAAAAAAAAAATATGTGATTTTAAATAAAAATATTAATAAAATATTAAATTGTGTTAATTTTTATATTTTTATTCTTACCTTTATACTTTTTAAATATTAAAATATCAAATTAAGACTAAATTTTATAATTTTTTTATATTTAATGTTAAACATTTGTTTTTTAGTCTTACTTTTATACATTTTTTCAGTTTTATTATACATTAATTTTAATTTTTGCTAACTTTAAATGAATTTTTTGAGTCCCCACGGGGACCGTGGGGATCCGTGGGGATGGGGATGGGGATGGGGAGAAAAACTCCTCCGAAGCGGGGAATGGGGATGGGGATGGGGGACAATATGGGAGGTGGGGGTGGGGAGCGGGGAAGTACTCCCCGGTCCCGCCCCGCCCCATTGCCATCCCTACTAACAAATTCAATATGTGTGCACAACATCTAACATGAAACAAAGAGCCACCAAACAACTGATGTTTTTTTCCTCTATCTCCCAACAATAGGATCTACATTTTCTTGAGCTATGCCATTTTCATTTGCTTGTGTGTCAGCTTCTACTTGAGTTGAAGCTAGAGGTACATGTTCACCCACCTCATTATTGGATGAATTTGGTTCATTTCTTTCTAATGGAGAAGACATTCTAGAGAGAAGTTTAGTTTCTGATGAAGTTTAGTTTCTAATGATAAACAATAAGACTAATATATATATGAATGTTATAATCGGCCAGTTGGTGCAAATTAATTGAATGCCGGAAACTTGAAAGTTTTAATATAATAATATAAATGTAAATTTAATTTAATACTAATAGACCATATAATAATCAACACACATGCTGGAGTATATGTGCCGCATGAATGCATTATGCATGATTGAAACTTGAAAGTTTCAATTTTTTCAACCGTTTCAATTTGCATTGGGAATGAATGAGTACTAATATAAATGAATTAACGGGTTAGATACTCTGCACATGATACGTATTGTGTCGCATGAGTGTATGATTGAAACTTGAAAGTTTCAATTTGATACATTGGAAATCAATGAAAATAAATTGATGCTATTGGCAGTTACCATTGACCAATTTTATTTTCAATGATGTACCCACCTGTAATTGGTAGATATTGTAAAATATGTATACACCTATTGTGTATATAAATTAAATCCATAATCAAAACCAAACAGAGGAAACACATTACACTACTAGCTGATGCTTTAGGCATAACTAGGATTAGAGATTAGTTTTCTGTGTCTTTCTGTCACTTCATTTCTTTGTAATAAAAAAAAATGGAGGAAACACATTACACAAATCCAAATTTGAAGTTATTTTTTTGGTTAAATATATTTTTTTATCCCTACAAAATAAATATCTTTTAAGTTTGGTCCATACGATACAGAAAAAGGCGTTTTAGTCTCTTACTTATTTTTCCATTTGCAATAATAGTCCCCGAGGGACTAAAATGCTTATGTGCCACATTAATTAAAATGTGTATGTGGCGTACCCAATCATGGCAATTCTGTTAGCCTACTGTTTACCGTGGTTTTTGGTAAACACCGCTAGTTTGAAATTGCTTCTGTTTGCAGGATCAACTAGTAAATCCTAAGACCATTTGTGTTAAAGTTTTTTCCAGAATTATGCGTGTTCTTGCGGTTTCAAAGAAAAGAATGAAGATAACTGCCAGTTTCACGCGAAACCGTCGAATTTCTTCAGATAGGGACGAAGTGAAAACAAAGAAAAAATTGCAGAAAAGCAATAAAGAAAGCAAATTAAAATGCATTAATTGAAAAGAGAGTTGGTAAATAGATCATACATTCTTCTCTGACTCGTTTTCTCTGTAATGTGTTGGAAGTTAGAGCGTGAGAATTCTGTAATGAGTTTGTGACCCGTTTTTCCTTTGAAAAACTACTATTTATACAAGGAGGGAAACACTATAACTAACTAACTGTACAGAGAATTTAAAAAAATGTCTTTTCGACCATGGTTGCTTGATTCCATTTCGACATTAGCCTTCAAACTTCCTCATGTCGAAATCTTTGCTTGCAACTTCTTCGACTTCACCAAATCCAGCGTCGAAATCAGCTTGATATAACCTGATAACTTAACCCATTTTGAACGTCGAAATTACTTATTGTCTCTTGAAATACAAGGTCAAACTAAACCTCATTGACTGCATTTAATTGAGGCTGTCGAAAATACAGGCTAACACCTGCTCAACAACAATTTGACACCAGAGAGTATATTATTGCAAACAAAAAAAAGTGAAGAACTAAAATATCTATTTATCTTTTGGATGGACTAAACTTAAAAAGATAGAAATCAAAAACATATATAACCATTATTTTTTTTGAAGGAAGGAAGCTTTATACCTTTTTTTTGACGTGAAGGAAGCTTATACTTGCAGTAACTGGAAATTGGAAATTCCAATAGAAAAAAAGCCCGGTGTTTGCGCGCTTCTCTCTTTTGTTCCCCCCTCGCGAAATTTAAATCTGCCGTTAGGTTTTACGCCGTCGACTTCACCTTGCCACATTTTTCGTGCGACAGTCAAACAGTAATGGCGAGTCCATTCAATTCAAACGACGTTCCAACGGTAGCAGATCTCATCGCAGCCGGAGCAGGTTATCTAATCGGAGCCGGAGAAGATTATGGAGTCACCGATGACGAAGAAGAAGAAGAAGACGAAGACGAAGACGATGAAGATTACGTTCCCGTTGCGCCGTCGTCTAGGGTTTCTCAGAACGGTCCCCGCAGTCCTACCTCCAATGAAGTAATCGTTGTCCCTAACGACGAGGTACAGAACACCGTTGAAGAAGAAACAAATAAACGCCGCAGAATCGAAGGAGAAGAGGCTTCGTGTTCATCATTAGACGCTAGCCAAGGGAACGGGTGCAACCTCACTGAAATTGATGGCCTCAATTGCCCTATTTGCATGGACGTTTGGACCAATAGCGGCGATCATCACATCTGGTACCCTAATTTATTAATTTATTTTAGATTAGATAATTGGACATTTTCTTTGTCAAATTGTGTTTAATTTATTTTCTGTTTTGGGATGAATGAGTTCAGTTGTCTTCCTTGTGGACACATATATGGCATGTCTTGCATCAAAAAATGGCTTCAGCAGCGAAGAAATTCGGGGAAGGTGAATTTGACATACTAAAAAAATTCAAAATGACTTTATTGCAAATTGCTTTCTGAATTTGATATATAAAAAAAAAGGCCTTTAATATTCATCTGATGTGTGTTTCTTTTTTTTTTTAGTGTCCTCAATGTAATAAGAAATGCTCGTTGAAGGATGTGAGGAAACTCTATGCTTCCCGGTTAGTTGCAGTGGATGAAGAATCTCAGAAGGTTGGGTTAATGTTATTTACATATATAGGTTTAAAAGAAACTTTCAAGAAATTTCTTTGTCTGATTTGCTTCTTCTCTATTGGCAGAGAATTCGGTCACTTGAGGCCAAATGTGCTGCTCTTTATAATAAGGTAGGATGCTTGGTGCAGTTATGTATTTATCTGCAGTTTGTGGTTACTGGTTGGATTATCCTGGAATATAAGAGGCTATATTTTTCACTATTCTCTGTTAAGAATATATGTTGCAATTGTGTTCTTAGGATGGTGAATGGCACAAGAAAGAAGCTCAATGGAAGAAGAGAGAAGCTGCATTGCATTTTGATGTTCAAAAACTTACAGAGGTATACTTTTTGCATTACGATGATGAATACCTGCTATTCTGATTGCACAGAATCTGCAGTTTTCCAAAATTAGAACCCTTTTCTGTATTAATTTCACTTCTGGTACTGTTAATATTTCTATATGGAAATTGGAATAGCTGGCGAATCTGTGTCATGTGTACCTAGCAACATCTTTACACCAATCCCTCCCCCTCTCGCACCCACTCGTTAGAGTGTTTAGGATAACACCCTTGCCATTGTTTTTTTTTACCTCCTTTAAAACATAATTTAACATAATTTTTTTGTTACTTCGTTACCACGGTGTTTTGATAATTGTTTGTTTGCTTTATAATAATTTCATGTTAAGAATTGTGGTGTATGCTCAAGGAGCATAGGAACGAACAAAATTTTGAACCGTGAGTCTATAAAATGATGTGGTGCAAATAATATAAGCCTTTTTGTTTTGTTGGTTCTTGGTATTTGTGTGGTTTAAAATAATTTTAATTTGTAAGTTTGGTTCTGCAGAGAACCAATTATTTGGAAAAGCTGGTACTAGATATGCAGAGCAGGCAATTTGGATTAATAGATGGCTATGGAAACACTCAATTGAGATATGAATCTGGTAATCATCATTTAAAAACTCAAATGGAAGATCTTCACACCTAGGATCCGTCTTATTTTGCTCCCTCCCTTATTAACAACAACAAGACCATTTTTCAACAAAAAGAAATTGTTGAAGTTAATTTCATGGAGCACATTGACTTTTACTGAATACATCATTACATCTTGTAGGGCGCAGCTGTGACTCAAGGTCTTATGGAAAAGGATCTTTCTGCAATTTTGAATTTCTAGTATGCCATTTTCTCTCTCTTATCTACTTATTTTGATTGCGGTGATTATGGCACTTATAAAATTTTTATACTTTTCAAGTCCTTAAACGTATTAAAATTATGCGCTTTTAGATGTCCCTGGTGAGGACTACTGAGGGCAGGACACTATTTTTATTAAATTCTGGGACTAAAAACTAATATATTTTTATAAAGACCAAAGTCAACATTCATCCACTTTTATCGGGTTAGGGACCAAAAATATATCTAATTCTAAGGTTATTTTGTTAAATATCATTATATATTGTCTGTCTTTTTATAACAAATTTTATTCTCTTGTTGTTTCTCCATTTTCAGAAAGGTTTTCATCTAGACGGTGCTCGTCTATTTGATATGGACACTACTAGTCAAATTTTATTAATTGCACAAAAGCCAAAAATGATGGGCTCTGCGTACTTGCTAACTAAAGTAAGATTCTTGATTTTGAAACATTCATGTGTATATGTACGTTGATTTTTAAATTCTTTATACAATGGCTGATTTCACTTCGGCCTTTATGGAAATCCGACTTTGCAGATGAGCATGATATCTCCATTTGAGATGCAAGATATCTTAATGCCTTCATCTACAGATGGTATTAGAGACCTTCATATTTCTCCTTCTAATAATAGGCTGGCTCTCTACACCTCATTAGGGAAGAGATTATCAGTGCTCAGGTATAGTTGCATGAAGCTGGTTCATTTGGTTTGACGATGTAAAACTTGGTTGTTAATGTGTTTCATATTGTTGTTGCAGCATCGACAATGGCAATCCTGTTGTCAGTTATGATCTAAAGGTAAAAGTTTGGTCCATTATTCTGATTTAGTAGAAATAATATTTTTGGCAGTAACTTATACTAGTACTTCCTCCATTCCATATCTTTGGTAGTTTAAAGTTTTTACACATATTAAGAAATCATTTAATTGATATATGTACTAAAATTACCTTTATTCATCATTAATTATAATTATAATTATTATACAAATCTCATGTTTCAATGTAAAGGCTATAAATACTCTAGTAGAAACAATCTCATAAAAATAAGTATAATAAGTTATCTTAATTGGGGGAGAGAGGGAAGGATAATTGGAAAGCAAAAGTAAATTATACTTTGAATTTCTAAAATACCCATTGTTTTGAAACAAAATAAAAAAACTACAAACACCGAATTTCTAAATTATCACCTGTCTTTGTTTTACAAGTTTAACTTGCTAGTTTCTTTGTATCTCTCTATTTTTCTGTGCTAGCCTATGTTTCTTTAGGTCTATGTGTCTCTATATTTACTATTATTTTGTGAATATTTTGTTTTCTATAACGAATCCCAGACGTATCATATTCTATGTTTTTCAAGGAAGCTCGCATCACCATATTGAATTTGTATCATATATATGCATCATAGGTTTAAACCTTGAAATTTGTCAAAAAAGTCCCTTTATGGGGTTTTAACCTTGCTAGAATTGTATTCCAGGATTCTGCCTGGTCATGTTCATGGGATCGTAACAGTACACATTACGTATATGCCGGACTACAGGTCAGGACCTTCTTTTTTGCATTTATTGAATGGTTCTTAACAGTATGCATTACATATATTCTGGACTACTGGTCAGTGCATTTGTATTTATTGAAATGCTAATCTTCATCTAACTTCCATGCAGAATGGTTCTGTATTGGTGTTTGATATGCGGCAAACTGCAGGACCCTTAAAATCTCTAGTTGGGTTGACTAGCAACCCTGTTCATAGCGTGCAATCTCTTCCACAAGTTTCAAGTCCTCCTTCTGGTGGTAAAACCATCCTATCTGCATCTGGCGTTGGCCTTTGTCAGTGGAACATTGATTCTGAAGAACGGTAAGCAGTTTGCATTTTATAGATATTAGCTTTATGCTTGCTTTTGTTTATTTATATTATCAATTATCAATGCCTTCTAAATACTTTATTCGATTTATTGCCTGACACTATCCACTATACTTAAAAAATGTAACTTTTAAATTTTGATGGACAGTTTTTATTTTTTTTCCTCCTGAACGATGTTCGTGTGGCACATGCGCTTGTATTATTAGAATTCGTTTTCTAAGTTATGCTAACATTATAAAAACTTTGCACGACTTTTCTAAGTTTGTCTGATATGAGATGGGTATGATTAGATTCTGATACAACTTTCCTAAGTTTGTCTGATATAAGATGGGTATGGGTATGATTAGATTCTGATATTTTAATTTGGTTCCTTAAGTCCACAATTTGCATGTGATGTTTGAAGCACTCATTAAAAAAAACCTCTAATTAGGTCTCCTGATGCTTCATTTTTCCTGATATGTAGGCCGTTTGTGGTTCCCGAAACTGATAATCAAGGAGTTTGTATATCCCTTGCCTGTTGCCCTAGCAGTGATGACATTGTTGCTTCATACCGTCCAAAGATTGACATGTTTATGGATGTCCCTCTTTCTCAACCATTGCCCACTCCTAATGTTATTGGACAAGGAGTACAGGGATCTCATGTATTGTTAAAGAAAACGGGCAGTCGTCATTTCCAAAAGATGAGTTCCTCTAGTGCATTTGTAAGTAAAATTCGACTAGCAAAATGTGTAATTATAGACACACAGAACCAAAATACTTTGTTTGCATCTGGAGATGAAGTTACAAGTGACTTGGTCTTGCACGAGTTGCCATCTTTTAGAGTTCTCCAGCAATTCAAAATGCCAGCTCAGATCCGTGATGTTAGGTACTCACCTAGCCATGGAATACTTGGTTGTTTAACCGAGAATTTATTGCAACTCTTCCAAACCAATCTCTCATGAGTAAAGTAATTATACACTTTGGGTCAATAACGTTGGGGTTTTGTTCTTAAATTAGTTGAGAAATTCATTTAGATGCTAGAGGGCCTGTAAATGCTTTGTTCAATTTTCTCTAATTTTAGACGGGAATTTCTTTTTGCTATATTTATTTGTTAGAATCGTAACATTTATATTTGCTTTAATTTGTGACAATAGTAGCACATGCTTTGTCATTAAAGATGAAGTATAAATAACTTGAGTGTTACTATTTATTTTTTTGGTGAAACCCGAGTATTGCTATTTATTGCGCACATTCATCACTAAACTACAAGATAGTAGTATGGCTGCACACTTCAAAGAAACCAATTTGGGATCAGGGCATCAGGCTGCTTCATTCTTGTAAGTTTTGACGCTTCCTAAAGCAAGTATGTGCTAATAGTAAACAGTAAACACAAAAGCTTGCAAAATTGAAGATGGATTTATCGGGAAGGACGAACCATCGAACTTTTTGGAGGACTAAGCAGCAGAATCCTACAGTGTTAGAATCCAATTTGGCTATTTACTGAGACATTTAGATCTGCTGAGAAATTGTTTTCACCTAAAAATATTTCTTCAATTAAACTTCCTAAATCTTTTGTGACTTGTTTGAGAGTTTGGAAGGGAGGAAATGGCTTCAGAAAAATAGGAAAGATGAAAGACAATGGAAGTAAGGATATACCATCAATTTCAATGGAGAGTTTATTTTTCAATTTTGAGGAACTTAAAAATGTACTGAAAGAAGGTTTAGGCAAATTCTTCAAATCATTTACATTCTTTTGTTATAAGTCTTAAAATTAAAAATATATTAATCATAAACATTCTTTTATCAATGTCAACAAAATTACTCTCTCAATTAAAGTGAAACATTTCTATAGTTTTCTCTAAACACCATCGCTCCCAAAGTCCTCCCCTCACCTCCAAACTCCCAAATAGGCCATTAAGGACTTTACCTTTTTTGTGTGAATGAAAGGGGTTAACCCCTCCCCCCAAAGCAGAAATTAATCAACTGGCAACCTAATGCCCATCAAGTTTACAACAAGAGGTATCCTAATATAGGGAGGAACCTCATCAAAAATAATACAATCGGAATTCATAGAAAGACTACCTTGTATTCTCCTTTCCCTACTATAGTATACTTGTAATAATATTTAGAGTAAAGTTCTAAAATGTTCTTTGAGGAAAAAAAATGTGTGGGACACATTAGTCCCTAAGAAAAATGAAGTCTCAATTAAAAGCCTGTTTGATATCAATTTTTAAAGGCCTGTTTGGGGTGGTTGTAAGTTTTTGTTCAATTTCAAAACCAAAACATGTTTTTCCAACAAAAAAAACCAAAACATGTTTGGGTAAAATGATGTTGAATTGATTTTTCTTTATTTTCGAAACAGTTTTTCATCAAAACACAAAACTAAAAAAATAGGTTTTCTAATTTCAGTTTTTGTTTTAACACTAACATGTCATCACTAACCATCATCACTTCAACAACCATCAACAACCGCCGACCACCACCCCGGCCACCGCCGACCACCGCTCCAGCCACCGGCACCCACCGATCCGACCACTTCTCTGGCCACTGGTGACCTTCACTCCGACCACCGTCAACTACCACTTTGACCACCAGTGACCACCAATTTTGACGATCGATCACCACTCTGACCACCACTTTAGCCACTGCCGACCACCACTCCGACCACCGCTGACTACTACTTCGACCACCGTCAAATACCACTTTGACCACCACTCCAGCCACCACCTATCACCGCTCCGGCCACCGACGACCATCACTTCGGCCACCGACGACCACCACTCCGACAACCGTCAACAACCACTTTGATTTTGATACCACTTTTATGTTCATGTTTAAACAATAGTTTTGATTTTTGAAAATTTTATTAACTCAGCTAAATCTGGTTTTGGTTTCTAAAATTTTTAAAACTCAAAACAGAAACTGGTTTTGGTTTTTGAAAATTTCAAAACTGAAAACAGAAAACCACCCTAAACAGGGCCTAAAACTGTTTTCAGTTTTCAAAAACTAAAAAACAATAAAGCTTGTTTGGTAAAATTGTTTGACAAATATTAGTTTTGAAAACTGTTTTGTATATCAGTTTTTAAAAAAAACACGATTTTGATGTTTTGGTTTTCTCTTTTGGTTTTTGAAAAAATACAGAAAGCAGAATTGTGGTGGTTTGTACATGGTGTTTATTTGTCATTTCATTTATCATTTCATTTAAGTAAATTTTTTTTTACAAATTCTGTTTAATTATTGAATGTTTCAATCTAAGTAAAAAATTGAGATTTACAATCACTATGGAAAACATAAAAAAAGTTAAGAAAATAAAAAATATTTTTGATTCTTTCTGTTTGTACATTCATTGACTAAACCATATTCTAAAAACAAAAGTTATACCAAACAAGTATTTATATTTCCACTTCTCTAAAACAGTTCTGAAAGTTAGGACTATCAAACGAGTTTTTTATTATTTTTATTCTTAAAAACAGTTTTTAAAATTGATTCAAAACCAGTTTTCAAAAACTAAAAAACAAAACATAATCAAACAGACCCTAACACTGTGTTTGGATGCAGTGAAAATGAGGGGAAGAGAAAGGAGAGAAAGGATTACACGATTCCCTTGAAATTTTCCATCCTTTGGTAAAGCAGAAAACATGAGAGTAGAAGGAAAAAATCGCTGGGGCCCACAAAAAGACAATCCGCCCAAATTGGAGAGAAATGGGAGAATTGAGTGACTTTTCAAAGCAAATTACCAAAATGACCCTATTAGAATATTCTATTTTATTATTAAATAACCACTTTTAAAAATACATTTTTTTATCATAAATTAGAAAAATACTTTTAAATTTATTTAAACTTTTTTAACTGTCATGCTTATTTAATTTTTAAGTAATTATTTTAAAATTTATTATAGTTGTTTTACCTATTCAATTCAATTTTACTTAAGGATATTTTTGTCTTTCTCCAAATATATTTTTTCTTTCCTCTCACACTTTCTTTACATTTTCTCTCAAACCAAACAACTACACAATCATCTCATTTTCAACCCCTTTTCTCTTCTTTTCCTTTCTCTTATTTTCCCCTACTTTTCTTTAATTTATCAAACAAACCATAAGTCTCCCATTTTAAAAATTGTGACATTCCTTTTGTCCAAGTGTTCGTTAAACAAATGACGTGTCAAGTTATTTACTGAGAGTCTGAGACTTTTGTTGATGTGCCAATTACTGGACATGCGTAATACTTTTGTGTCAAATTTGTTCCCACTGAAAAGAAATATATTTATTCAAATTTAAAAAGTTATTAGTTTACACAACTCTTATCACTATTACCTAGCATTTCTTCTTCTTAATTTTTTCTTATTTTTAATTTAATTTGTTTTCTTCGATGTACACGACGACCTCTATACGAATCTCTAGGACAAGGTAATCTTCATGAGTCATGTTGTCTTTTTACGCTTAACAAACATTTTGCAAGTCATAGGTCTTGCGATTTGGATCCTCTGCTGCCTCTGCACGGTGCAGCAGGCAGCAGAACCATCAGATTTAGAGAGGAGATTTTCTCTCTTTGATGGTTCTGCTGCCTGTGCACCGTGCAGAGGCAATTGCGAGCATATTAGGTGTACCGACTCACCCTATCCAGTATCTATAACAAAACAAGGAAGACATCAATTAAGCATCTTCCGTTTCCGGTTAAAGTTTAAAACTTCTTTTATCATTTTCATAACATGTTTTCACAAAGAAGGCAATTGTACTGTTGCACACCCCAACATCAAGCACGCTTATGTATCCATACACAACCAACTACTATAGTTGATCAATAAAGTGATTTCTGATATCAAAAAATAATCACATTAGTCCCCGACAGGGACTAATGTAGGGACTAATGTGACTCCCCATTGCATAATTTCAAAACAAAATTGATTGACCCAAAAAACTAATGCGTTGAGAATTTTCAACTTCAGTTACTCTTATAAAATATTGGTGATTTCAGTGATTAATTCCACAGTGTCTTACAGTTTGAGTGACACTTTTGCTGATTTACATTTTATTAATACCTCAATATCACTATTTTCTTTATTCTTTAGCATCAGAGAAAATGAAATTCTTCACCTCTCATTTTTCAAAATATAATACATCAATCTATTTTGCCTAAACTACTTCTTTTTTGGACCATTAATCTATGGATACATTTTTAGACACACACAAAGGATCCAAAGGATCCACAAGTATCCCATCATCAACATCAAGCACGCTTTCGCACCATACACATGAATCCAATGCTAAGGCTACAAGGCAGAGACAAGCAAATAATCAGAAAAAATTGAAAATGCATCTTCATGAATTGAGAAATTGAGAGGAACAGAAAATGCCGTTGTGTAAAAATTGAAAATGCATCATCTTGAATTGCACAAAAAAATTCAACCGCACATGAAATGTTTTGAAGCATGCTCCAAAGGTTATATTATCTATAACTATATATAAAGGGAATTCATTTTTTTGGTGTCAGATTTTTCTGACCAAAATACCCTTATAACTACGCACTAACACTATTTCATTATATTATTATTTATTATTTATCCATCAACTCACCAACACATGAAAGACGGGCCCGAAGGGCCCGTCTTTCCCCCTAGTTATAAATAATAAAAATGAATTCACTTTAATTTTTTTTTTTGAAAATGCTATGGTCATGAGCCAAAAAATGTTATGGTCAAACCTTGAAACATGAACATGGTGCACGGTACTATTGCTTTCCAACCACTCCAACCGCATGGAGAGAGGGAGAGAAAGAGAAGATTGTATGACGTGAGCCTGCAATGAAAGAGAAAATTAGAGAAAATTGGTTTTTTTTAATAGTCGAGTCTGTGAAAGAGGATTAGCTATAGAAGCACTCTCACTTGTTAAGAGTTAGCTTTAGTTTCTTTATAATGATGATCCTTATTGGATACTCTCCCTAATTGGTAAAAACTATTTTAAAGACTACCATTGAGATGATTTAAGTAGAACTTTTTTTTACTGCAAGAAAAAATAACAAAACAAGAAAATAGGAAAAAAATAAAAAAGAAAAAGTTATTATTACAAAAAGAAGACATCATTAAGCATCATCCATTTTGGGTTAAAGTTTACAACTTCTTTTATCATGTTTATGACATGTTTTCACAAGGAAGGCAACCACATTGCTGCACACTCCAGTCTCAAGCACGTGCTTCAAGCACACATCAGAAAAAGCAAAAATTAAGAGGGACATTTCAAGAGCTCATAACTAGCCATAGCAAGAAAACAAAACTTATGGGCCTATATATAGAGTACAACATATTCGAGCAAAAGGGAAGAGGATACAATGTAAGAAATTGAAAGAACGAAAGAATAGAATGGGAGAGGAGAAAGCAAAGTGAGAAAAATCAGAAACGAAAAAACAAGAGAGTAGAGAGGAAACCTGAGAAACAAGAACATCAAGAGGAAAGGGGGAGTGCCCACCACAATCCCTTTATCGTTGCACCACCAATGCTCGAAACTCCTCTCCCACAGCTGCCACACTCCTCTCTCGGTTGCACCACCGCAACCCACCGTCTCTCTCTTCACCGCCACCTCACTCCTCCAGAATGCCACAGCCACGATGACTTCATCTCACTCTCGGTTTCTCCTCTCTCTCTTCCCATGGTTATTTTTTCTTTCCTCAAATGAGTTTTCTCTCTCTTGGAAGGTGTTGTGCCACTGAAACAGTTTTCTCATAACCCATTTTACCTTATATCTTTACCCTTTCTTTTATTTTATTTATTATTTATAATAATTAGTTTTGTTTTCAAAAAGTTAAAATGGAAAAAGGTCACAAAATGGTTGCATCAGTGCATCGTAGGTATCGTTCGAAAAAATTAAAAAATTAAATTGCGCACGTTTGCAGCTAGAGATCGCTAGATGGATGAAAACGTGTTGAGTGAGTATCGCAATGAAGCAACTGGTTCGTAAACAAAAATTAGAACAAAAATACATTTTTCTAATGCAAAAGCATACAAAATACCGGTAAAATAACCAAGTACATTCGCAAACACCATGAACAGAGAAACGGAGAAGAAAGAAGAACAAGATAGATCATGAGAAACAAGAAGATGAAAGAGGGGGAAAGATCAGTTTGAAAAGCCACCACACTGTCGGACCTTCGCTATGAGAAACCATCGCTGCTATATTTGTTGGTCTATGGAAGAAGACTATGTATGAAGAAGAATGGAAAAACTTATAAATCTAATTTCTAGTTTTTTATTTATTTAATTCATCCCTTGTTTCTTTAATTTTTAATTCCAACGCTCCTTTGTTGCAGCTTTTTATTATTTTTTTTTGTTATAATAATTTCTAGTTATAATAATATCACTGTTCACCCATTTCATCTTATTTTAGTTTTTTTTAAAAATATATTATGTATAATAATTAAAATAAAGAAAATAAAATTTTAATAAAAAATATTAAAAATAGAATAAATTGTTGGACCAAGTGTTGGATCCAGAGATTTCACTATTGGAGCAAAAATTACGTTGGGTGCTTAAAAATGAAGTGGTATTGTGGAGCCCATTTTAAGAACCAAGAGTGAGTTCACTGCTGGAGTTGCTCTCAGGCTCCCCCCTCCTTTTTTGGTTTCAAGTTTTGGGTTTTTCTTTTCACAACTCGTGCTATTCTAATGCTCTTAGGCTTAATGCTATCACCCTATTTTGCCTATACTAATTATGCCCCTTTATTTTATTTTTACCATCATTTCAAACTAATAAAAATTAAAACTTCCTAAAATGGGATCTCTTGTCGATTTTTGGTTTAAGATGCCACAGTTGTACAACCTGTTGATGTTGATCTTAAACTATTTTCAAAAAAAGTAAAATCAACAACTCACAAATATTTTTTAAAAAGAACTACGTGACTTTTGGAATTCCTTATTACACCAGAGATACGTAGTGAGGTGTCAAGTCCATTTGTTTTTGTACATACGTTATTTTCTTTATTTTTGGGTAAAACAAGTATCTAGTGGAATAAAATTTTCACCGTTCTTTAAGCATAATCAACACACTTTAACCTAATAAAGTTATCACAGACCATATCTTTTATGTATGGTTTTTCTAATTTTTCTTTTTTTTTAAAAAAATTGAGTGGCGATTCCTAAAAATTGCACTATTTAGGCCATCTAAATTGAGATCTCAATCACGACACTAGCTTATCTTTAATTGTGGTGGCTAAAGCGGTCCAAAGAGTCAACTAGAGTGGCTAAAGCGGTTCACCAAAATTATACAGAATTCCTTTACCCTATGTTTGGATGGAGCATTTATAGGAGGTAATGTAATTTTTGAAGGGAATTCAAATATTTTAGTTCAAAATTTTGAGGTAATGTAATTTTTGAGGGGAATTCAAATATTTTAGTTCAAATGAACTAAAATATTTGAATTCCCCTCAAAAATTACATTACCTCCTAAAAATGCTCCATCCAAACATACACTTAAGGTATGGACAATTAGCAAACTGAATTTGAGCTCCTTTGGTTACTGAATTGGCACCAAATCTTGCCGCAACTTAATAATTATTTTTTGGGCTCAAGCAGTAATTAATAAGAAAGTGAAATTTGCATTAGAAATCATTTTGGAATTTGTTAAAGAAAAGTGGGTAGTTGTAATGACATCACCAACATGTTACCTGTGTTATTTATACACTAGCCCCATAACCCGTGCGATGCACGGGGTTGGCTAAATTTCTTCGTTTAAATGAGTAATAAAATTTTACGCATTTATTAGCAAACCTTCTTATAAACATTATTGCTCGGTTTCTTTTCTTAAACTGTACAGAGCTTGTCCACTGCGAAAATCAAACTCAGGAGCACTGAGTCGACTCTGTGTCCTAGGGTAGCTAATGCCAGTGGACCAATTGTGTTGGTCTGTAAAATATGTAGTCAAGTAACTGTGAATAAAAACTAAATTATAACTATAAATTAAATAAGAAGATTATAAAATTTAATAAGAATATTAACAAAAATGTTGAAATTAAATAGGCTTAAAGGTACGTTTCGTCCCTGCAAATATCACAATAATCCAGTTTCGTCTCTGCAAAAAAAAAGTTTCAAAAAATACCTTGCAAATACCAAACGCTTCTACTTTAGTCCCTGCTGTTAACTTTCCATCCAAAAAACTAACGGTTGCAATGTCATCAACCCATGGCATCACAAATACATATGCCACGTCAGCAACCAATGGATGGCTGCCACGTGGCGTTCGCATGGTTATGTGGGACACATTATTGTTACTAAAAAATGTAGCATTTTGGCAAGTGTGGGAATCAAACCCACAACCCTTTGCTACCAAGTACCCTCTTTAACCACTTCACCACTTATTTTTGTTGTAAATAATCTTACAATTGTGATATATATTACATAGTTACTAAAACCCATCTATTACTATTCATCATCTTCAACCTCATGATTGTCTTCTTCAAACCCAAATCCCTAATCTAACACAAACAACACTAGAAACACAAAACGAACACCAAAACATCAGATTTGAAGAACATTAACAAAATCAGATTTGAATATTCGTTTCCAATACAAAATCAGATCTGAAGATTTCGTTTTTAATATGAAAATCGTTTTTTTAGTACGAAACCAAATCTGAATGTTTTTGTTGTTGAAGATGATGTAATCGCTTTTCAATTTCGTTTGTTCATATATTGAAGATGATGAAATCAGATCTGAATATTTTCTATTTCTTTTGTTCACATTTTCGTTTGTTCAATTTTGTTTCAATTTCGTTTGTTCACATTTTCGTTTGTTGTTGAATATGATGAAATCAAAACTGAATATCTGAATTTCTGGTTTGGTTTCATGTGAATCTGAGTTACAGAAGGAGATTTTGTGTAAGGAAAGGAGATTTGATGGGTGTCAAGGGTGAGGGGGAGAAGGAGGATCGGAAGAAGAAGACCAATTTTTTTTTTTTGAACAAAAAGCAAAATTTAATAAAACAAAAAAGAAATGCCACATCATAAAAAAAAAGCCACCTATAAATAACACGTCAGCAATCATTAACGCTGTTAGTCAAAAACTAACGGCAGGGACTAAAGTAGAAGCGTTTGGTATTTGCAAGGTATTTTTTGAAACTTTTTTTTTTGCAGGGACGAAACTGGATTATTGTGATATTTGCAGAGACGAAACATACCTTTAAGCCAATTAAATATCCATAATTGGTAGTAACCGAACTAAATGGATTCAAAAGATATTTCAGGTTCAAAAGAATATGGTTCTAAAAAATAAAAGGAGAAGAAGTATGAAAATAAATTAATTTTTTAAAGTTTCACAAAAATATGATTCTAAAAAATACAAAGAGAAAAAGTATAAAAAAAATTTGATTTTTTAAAGTGGTGAAATTAGTAAAATGGTGAGTTGCACGGGCTAGTCTCACAATATAGAGGGACGAACTTTTAGTTGTTATATAATTAAAAAAATTCTAAACGTTAAAGTACTCAAAACACACTGTTTAGCATTTATCATCCAATCGATTATTGAAAAATAAACTTCACATATTTAAACATCTTAAATTTTTCGAGACCGTAGAATACTACTTAAAATATAAATAAAAAAACAGAACCTTAAAATATAAAAAGAGCGAAAAAAGGAAGAAAAAAAAAAGGAAGCAAAGCAAAAAAAATGGAAAAGAAGAACAACATTAAAATAAAAGCTGAACTTTGGCGGCAAGCATGCCAAGCCGCATACATTAGGAAGATGTCTTTGTTAAATACACCAATTATAAGTCCCTACTCTAGCTATGTCCCACATATGAAATTTAGCCAGATAATTGAGATGCTAATATTAGATTTCACATGTAATGTAGATCTCCATTCCTAGCTAGTGTAAAAAATTAATAACAAAGATTAATAACTATATCTATGAATTATCATGGAAACAAAGATGAACCTGTTAATATTGTTCATAAAAATCTTATATATCTGTTGAACCTGTTAAACCTCACTGAACAGTCAAACAATTAATGAGCAATAATTTCAGATATGAGAAACTGTATTATATTTTTTTTAAATAGGAAAAGAAAAGAAGTTGTTGAAAGCACGCAAGCAGCATTTTGAGCAGAGGAAGATTCACAATCATTTCTTCACGGGTCTATACTAAACTTCTAGAAAAGATGATAGAATATCAAAGACTATACATCCTATGGGTGTCTCCAGCTAAGCAATGGGTGGGTCCTACAACGAATTTTGGCGCCAAACATCCCTCTTTCCCGCCCAAAGCTTCCAGCCAGTTAAACGCCACCACGTGTCACACCATTTGCCAGCATTGGCGCCAAAGAAGAATGTGAGACTGGTTACCAATGCTTACACTCAAAGCTGCTGTGCACAGTAAAACAATTCTCACACGCAAAAGCTTCAACCACAGCCAAACCCACCTTCTCTTCTCACCTTCTCTCCTCGCCATCTCTCTCAATGTTCTCTCTCCTACTTCTCCTTCTGAACACAACTCTCTCTTCTCTAACCCTAAGAATTTCATTCCCAAATTCCATCAAAAATCATCCACAAATCACCACCATGAGTCCCACGAAGGCGGCGACGACGTTTTGGGACCAACGATCACTGTCACCGTCTACGTTGGTCGGAACTGACGGGTACGGTTCTGGTCATGTTGTTTTCATTTCGTTTTTCTCTGTTCTTCTTCTGTCTACTGAATCCTAACAAAAACTTGGTTTCTGCCTTCAAGTTATTTTTGTTGTTCTTAAACTTTTTTTATTTCTGGGAATGCTTTTTATTGTGTATGATTATCAGTAAGGAACGCAAATATCAGTCTTCATCTGTATTTCTCTGATTCTCCTTTTCTATTTTTTTGGGTGTTTTGGTCACAATCCTTTTTGATGAACTTGTGAGGGAGTGAGAAACAGAAAGCCACATTAGCAAGAGATGAAGAAGAATACGGTGGAGGAAGAGACGCTTCATGGAGAGGGAGAGATGGGAGAACGGCGGCGCGAACGACGTTTGAATGAGGCTATGCAGACGACGTCTGCGGTGACCGAATCGGCGATCAAGGCGGAAAGTTGGGTGCCCCTATTCTTTCCTCGCTCTTCTTCTTTTGCTCTCTAAATTGTTTGTCTCTAAATTGGAAGGTCTCCTCCTTTGTGTTGCTGCCATGGCGTTTGATGAAATGCCTAAGCTTGGTTTAGGGAGGATTGGTGGTTCTGTGGTTGATTCTATAGTCACATTTGCAGTGGTATTACTATTTCGTGGTTATCGCGTTTAATATTGCCTACTCATTCTGAAATTTCATCTTGTAGGAGTGGTTTTTCTGCTGTTATAGCAAACTGGCAATTATGGATACCTTTCCAATTTCTCAACTTCAGATTCGTTCCGCAACAATTTCAGGTTAGCCTAGCTGACTAGACTGTATAAGCAAAATTGGGAATTGTATTCATTGACCTTATCATCAATAATTTGTTTTAAGGTTTTATGATTTGCCTCTTCCATTTTATTTAATGTTATTGTTAAGTTTAATATATATATATATATATATATATATATATATATATATATATATATATATATATGGAAATGATTTCAGGTCCTTGCTGCTAATGTTGTTGCTTTGGTTTGGAATGTTATTCTCTCATTTAAAGCACACAAAGAAGTTACATCATCAAAAGTTGCTTATGCTAAAGTATTTGTGCCAAAATAAGTTGTTGATCTTGTGACCTCATATCATATGCCAGTGATTTAATCTGCTTTGTTGGTTTTGTTACTGAGTTTCTTAATAAATTTGCTACAGACTGTAAAACGGAAGAAATATCACAAGTTCTTTGGATACATCATTGTATAGTCTGCAGAAGGTGTGTTCTTAAAATGGTAGGTCAGTTGCTTTCCAAATTGGATGCTATTTTAAGTTTCAACTTTGCGTTTGAGTTTGCAATTTGGCAAGTAGTGTTACATCCATTATTTAAAGGTTTTGAGGTGTTTAATTAGTGAAAATCACAATACTACTCATGACTCAAGAAACATGAACTCTTAGGGTGAGTTTCAATGCTTGGTAATTGTGATTTTAGATATAGTAGATTACATAATTTGGGGTTTTGACATGCTTCGTGGTTTGGAGAGGTCTTCAACATTTGATATATTCTCTCTGACTCTTATTGTTTGCTCATAATCCAACCTATATGATGTGAAAACAAGTAACATTCCTTTTTATGCAGCTTTGATTTTCTATTTATTGAGCTACTACTAGATTAATTATGATTTGAGTTTGTACAGGATCCCAACTCTGATTTTCCTTTTTATATTGTAGCATTTTGGGATGGAGATAATTGCAAAGGTGCTTGGGATTGATGAAAAGCATCCTCATGTACAGTAGTTATATCTAGTTATATACGTAAACTTTGTAGAAGTATCCAATTTTATTTGACACTTTCATTTTCAGTCTTGAAATCTTGGTGGTGAACATTATCTATTCATTTACTCCATGAACATAATATGCTTCTGTTCTGTTGGTTAAAATACTGTTGTGTTTATAGGCAATTGATGTTGTGGATAATGGAGTGAATCAATATGACCTGAATGAACCACCTAAATATGTAATCAGCACAGGCCTGTCATCTAGAATTCAGCGAATGAATTTGAATTGGATGGATTCTGACCAGTCCTCTGATGCAGAAAATGAGGCCTTTCATAGGGCAATGGTCCTTGCTGGTAGTGAGTTTTTGGAGGTGAGACTGAGACTGTTTTGGAATGTCATGTGTGTATACTGTTTCTCACTGCCTGCTGAATAATCATTTTAGTTTAGAAGCTTATTCCTATGAAATGATGAATCTAAAAAGTCATTGGTTAATTTTCAAGTTGTCTTACTTTAAATTTCCATTAGGTGATGGTGTTTACATTGTTGTTATCAGTTCTTGGCAGGGGTCCATTTTCTCTGGACATCTCATTTTCTCATGAATTGTGGTTACTTTTCAGTGATTTGTAGTTAACCTATATATCATCAACAATTCAAAGGACTGCAATTTTTCTAATCCACATGGTTGGTGCAACTTAAAGTTGTACTTTTTATAAAAACATTGTTTCTGCATTTGTTTTTAAAAATATTAGACTACTTGCACTTTAAAATTCTATGAGGTTTTTGGGATTCCATGATACTGCCACTTTCTAAAATTCCTTCCTTATTATTGGCCTTCTAATTGTCTCAGATTGTGGTTTATTGTGATGATACAGCTGCTAGATGTTAAATGGCATTTTTAGCATTTATATCATTGTGCTAATAGGTTCTATGTTGATTATGGTTATTTGAGTTATGACGGCCCTTAATAATGTGCTTGGCTTTTAATTATGCAGGAGCAGAAGATAAGCAATATGTGACGATCATCTTTATGTGATGCCTTTTATGTCTGTGGGGTGATAATCTCATTGCTAATGCTTATTGAATGTCATGTTTTCTCTTCTAATATTTTTTGGCTCCTTTTAATTCAAAGTAGTATCTTGCAAGACACATACTTCATCTGATGAGTTTTGATTTAAATCATCATTCTTATACCCCACAATCAGCTAAATCAGGATTCTGTTAAGGATTGGGGCTTACAATGCAATATGATTGATTGTGTTTATATTTCTTCTTGCGGCTCATTATACTTGAATCTTGCTTCAATCAAATTGTATAAGATTTTCTGAAAGTTATCATCCAAACATGTTCTTCATGCCAAAATCTACTTAATAGACTGTCGACCACAGTGGTTCCCAACAAGTAATAATTTTAAAATTCTGTTGTGCTTATTTTGATTGTTTATCTTATCTCCTCCTGGTGTACTATATTAAAATTT
The DNA here is from genome assembly GCA_963573325.1 of Astragalus glycyphyllos. Classification (NCBI taxonomy): domain Eukaryota; kingdom Viridiplantae; phylum Streptophyta; class Magnoliopsida; order Fabales; family Fabaceae; genus Astragalus; species Astragalus glycyphyllos. The sequence goes on from OY754312.1 coordinate 28,533,599, forward strand.
ATATATAAAGGCAAATATAAAAGATTAGAGTTCGATTTTAACAAAACATTGTGGCAGTAGACTGTTACAACTTTTAAAACAGTTGGAAATGCTTAGAAATAATCCTCATTCATATGATTGTCATATTTTGGATGTTTATTCTCATGGAATTATATTATGAGCAGCAAGTGTTTATTGGTGGATTTGCTGTTAACTGGTGGACTTTAAATGGTATAGGTAGAAGGAGTTAAGCTTTCTTGCTATCAAACAAAGTTCTTTTTCACTCTTATGTTCAGAAACCATAAACAACCATGTCACTGTGCGCCAGAGCAATATCAAGATAAGAGCAGCTAAGGTATTCAGTATTAGACATTGTGATTTTGTATTTGATTTTCAAAATTAACTGCAGTATTCAGTACAAGAACACAAGCATAGTAGATGCTCTATTTTTTGGGACTGATTGCTTTGGAATTTGGCTATGATCATTGTCTCACTTTGATTGCTTGGTGCTATATGGAACATGAAAATGGTTGGATTTAGATCAATGTTCACTTTACTTGCATCATTATTTTCATATCAGCAAACCAATTGCACACTCTTTTGTGATTAGTTCTTTTACTCATTATTAATTTGTGTTTTGATTAGATTGCATATCTTTATTAATCATGCTTTTGTAGATCTTATCCAAAGTTCTATTTTTCATGCTTATGTATTGTTCTGCCACATTGGATAAGTGTTTTTTTATGAGGTTGTGTTATTGCTAATTTAGAGTGAATTGCATTATTTGGCTGACTCTTTTGCTCATCAATTGGATTTATATTGGTGCCGTTGAGAATACAAGCTTACATTTGAAGTGAATTTTTGTCAGGAAAGAAAATTCAGGCGTAAACAAAAAGAGAAGACAAAACCAAAATACATGAAGAGCGTGAAGGTGAAAGAAACAAACTAAAGGGGGGAATAGAACAAATGCTACACACAGGTGATATGGTACGCTCTAGAGCTTCCTCCCAATCGAACCATGCTACTTGATTCCATTCAAAATTATTGGCTTTTTGATGGATACCCCAAGACTTATGACATGGTTATCACTCTTAATTAATCGATTTGGTTCCTTCCTCATTTTTTTACTTCTTTTTTTTTAGATAGGCAAAGTGGTTAGTAATTAGTGTGTTAATTGTTAGAGGGGAGGGGGCAGCAGGGTTCGAACCCCGTACGCCTACATTTTTCCACCAACGATGTCCCTTTCACTCAACCATGTGAGCTACCCTTCTGGGACTTTTACTTCTTTAGATTGTTGCAATGCAAATTCACAGGGAATAACCTCTCATTTTATGTATCTATGAATTTGATATTTTGAATCATGACATGATATCTTTTTTAAACTGATTTGCTTGAACCACGACACGATATGTTAAAGGGAAGATTTAATTAATGGTTTCTTCTGGGTATTTAGGCTTCAGTCAATACTTCATTTTTAAAAGAATTGCAAGTTAAAATATTTTAACTTAAGCTGAACTTTCTATATCTGCAGGATGAAAGGCAAACTCAACAAAAACTGTTAAAATCTTTATATTTTAAAACTAATATTACTTGACTGCCACTTGAAATTGTTTTGTCTATATTTAAACAAGAGTTCTTTCAAATTACAGTTTAGGCGACAAATTTTAGTATTACAATAATTTTGTATTAACTAAAGCTTTGACCCCGTGCAACGCACGGGTCACGACGCTAGTTGGCTGAATAAAGCCTATATAGGTGCATGTGAAAAGGAAAACATGTTAATTTGGATAAAACGGCCACAATATCCAATGAAAGAACTCGAGAAGGTGAAACAATGCATAGAGTAAAAATTTGCAACTCTGCGTTGAGAGAAGCTCTGTATCGCCAGCTACCAAAACCTGTTAGTAATGATAAATAAGATAATTAAAGCTTATATAGTTGATCATGTAACTGTCCTGTAGTAAATACGAATATCCAATACAGAATGAGAACACAATATTCTCTCTTATAAGGATTTTTAAAGAATTATACAATTCTTACCCTTCTAGATTTATTGATAAATTCAAGGAGCATGAGTAACTTACTTTAACAAGTGATTGAGTCCATTGTTCAAAGTCGATGTTGAGGTCATGGCGGCTTTATAAATATTGAGTCCCTCCAACATTTGACAATAAGCATACTTCAATAACTACATAAATCATTAGAGTGTTTGAATCTTTTACCTCTAAGACTCCCATGGAGACCACCATTTCAATTGCAAGATTTTTACGAGGAAAGCAGATCCTAAGCAATGGGGGGATTTGGCCCCAATCATGAGTAAAAAGTTTTTTTTTTTATAGGCAAAACACCTGTGGTTGTATTCATGATGAGGATACATATACTTAGCATTCTGACTATTTTATATTGTTTTGTAGTGTAAATGCTTTGTTCGATTTTCTCTAACTAGTTTCATGGGTCGTGCGATGCACGGGGAGCGCAAGTAACAACTTAAATGATTACGAAAATTAAAACATGAGTCAAAGATATTAGAGATACATAAGTGGATACTTATAAGCGATGCAATGTGTGATGGTTAAATGCATTATGAGCAAAAATTTTTTACTTCTACTATGACTTAGCATCTAACTTATAGTCGTTCATTGAAAATATTGTAAGGAAGTCTTAGGTCCATCGAGTTCCAATGGATAAAATACAAATTAGATAATTTCAAAAGAATTAAACCCATGTCAAAACAAAGGCCATGACTTAGCATCTAACTCATCTATGCCATTCAAACCGCCGCAAAGCCATTGCTCCACCGCTCTCCCTTCCACTTCTCCCTCCGCCGCTCCGTGCTTTGCACCACCCACTTTGCCAGCACATGAACTGGATCTCTGTTTGAAGGATCCTAACACCAAAAGCACCACCAACGTCGACGCTATTCCTCCACCGTCATTGGGGTGCGACAACCCCTCTTTCATCTTCTTCTTTCTCTCCCTCTCAATGGATTTCTCGTATTTCTCTCACTGAGTGAATTGAAACGATTTGCAGTTGAATGTCTGACATAAACTAGCAGAATCCTTTAGATTTGCTTCTAAAAATTGAATTCGGTAGAAGGTTCAATATAGAAGATAATGGGAGCCTAAAAAGATTGAGAGTGAAATGAAAGAAGATAAAAAACCGTACCTTTCTCCTCCATTGGGGATAGGTGATTTCTATGAACTAACTGTTGCGGCGCCCGTCATCTCCTTTTCTCGGTGCATGAATCTCTACCTCTTCTATCTCATGTCTCTCGCTCTCTTCCCACCCACAATGGCGGTTGTCCCTTTTCCTCTAGAACCATCAAATCCTCCTTGTCACCCCTCTCTCTTTCTCCCACAAATCACTCAATTTTTTTGTCCCATCCTTTCTCTACCTCTCGTGACTCCCTTTTTGTATCTATTGCAAGACATTACTGGAACAAAAAAAGTGGAGACCCCTATGGCTGACAGCCACGAGAGGTAGAGAAGGGATGGGATGACCCCTATGACAAAAAAGTGGGTGAGAAACTTACAAAATGCCTTTTGGCGCCATAACATATTGCAAGACTACTCTCTCTCTCTCGAGGGTTGATGCAAGTCTCCCGCCAAAAGCAGGTTGCAACTGCAAACACATCGCTCGAAACATGGGTTAGCAAACTTGAGGGATGGAGACCCCTTTTTATAAGAGTGTTGTTCAACAAACCCTGGGTGTAGTGATGCAAACTCTAACTGTGGTGGTCTCCATTAATTTAGGCGTAATTACCTGGTATCGCAATAAATATGTGATTGTGGCGAGATCTTTGCTATTAATGATGCCATTGCGTTTCAGACATGTTATGAAATAGAGGTCGGGAAAAAAGATATTATGCACTTGAATGCTAAAGACACTCTTAAAATGTTACATATAATACTTGCTCACTTTGCTTCTTTCTCAGTTATACTATACAACCCGGACGATACACGGGGAGCACCAATATTAAAGAATGTAAAAATACTAAACTGATATTTGTTAGTATTAAATCTACTCCGTATGCAGTGGTTGACAACTTCAAGTCTCCACGCCGAGAGATGTCACTGCAAAGACACTCTGATGGCTAAGTCATCTTAGGACTTTACATATTTTGTCATGATTTTTTTTACCAAACTAGTTATTGAGGAACGAACTTTGCTTATTTGAATGGTTACAAATTTTTCGAAACCTTAAAGTATCCCAAAACATACTGCTTAGCATTAGACTTTACGTATTTTGTTACGTAATTAATTTTTTCACCAAATTAGTTATTGAGGAACGAACTTCACATATTTGAACATATAATTTTTTTCACCAAATTGGTTATTGAGGAACGAACTTCACGTATTAAAACATAGAAAATTTTCTTCGGACTCTAAAGTACCTCACACACTGCTTAGCATCACACTTTACAAACTTTGTCAGAAAATTTAATTTTTTCCACCAAACTGATTATTGAGAAATGAACTCCGCGTATTTAAACATCTAAAATTTTGTCGGAACTCTAAAACACCTCAAAATACACTACTTAACATCACAGTTTAAGTATTTTTACCCAATTATATTTTTTATATTACATAAAAGCTGACAGATCTTTTTAAAAAAGCCCACTGAAGGACCTTTTACCATTTTTCCATTTTTAGTAAGTTTTAATAAAATATCATTTTTATATTTCATTTTTATATCATTTTTGGCGCTAAAAACTAAAGAAAGAAAAAAAAGGTGAAGGGGTAGTTTTGGCCAGAGAAGAACTTGATTAACATTTTGAAATTATAGGAATCATTTTAGAATATTGGTAATTTGGGGGATGAAGTTGCACAGTCCTACAATTTTAGAAAAGTATTACACATTTTGAAAATATGAGAGATTAAAATTGCTTTTCTAAAAAGTATGAGTGATTTATGGTTGAGACTAGGAAAAGTATGAGAGATTTAAATTTGGGTAGTTTTGGCTAAAAAAACATAAAATGCAAGCCATGTAAATCCACCGAAACGTATTTAGACTCACTTTCCATTGAGAAGAAATAATTTTATTAATATAAAAGTTATTATTTTCCACAACTCTTATCACTATTACCTTGCATATCTCTTCTTCTTTTGTCTCTTTTAATTTGTTTTCTTCATATCATCAATGGTCCACGACCTTTATCTCCGGGACAAGGTAATTTTCTTGAGTCATGTGATCTATCCATAAGACACACAAACACACACAGGTTCTTGTTTTAATGACAACAATAATGTTATAAAATGAGGAGTATGCTTATAATATTATTAGCACTCAACAGTGCCACATTTACCCACCCTGCCCCCATAGCATAAAATTGCCCACTTTGCTTTTCTTGGACATTGACATTATTCCTTTCTCTCTCTTCCCCTTTTGGACAAAGACAAACAAAATAAACCCACACAATCTTCCAAATTTTCTCTGTCTTGAGAGCCTTGGAACCCATTACACTTGAATACAATGTTGCTATCAAGTGAGTAAGGGACCCATATCTCAAGACCAAGTCACTCCACAAAGTAAAATAAACAAATTCTTTCTGTAACATAGAAACAAAAACAAAAGAGATCACAAGAGCACAGTGTTTGTTTGGAAATCAGATTCCTACCATGAAATTTTTTACGCATTCACATAATCAAACAGTCCAAATCATCTGATCTCAATTAGACGACACACAAAATAAGTTCCGTCTAATTAAAATCATATGGTCTGAACCAATTGATTGTGTGAATGCGTAAAAAATTTGACCGCAGACAATCCGAATTACATGCACGCATACATACATACATACCCAATTTGAAAAGTTTGAGGCTTTAATTAACCCCAACACTCAGGTGTTAATCTATGATCTCTTTTAGAATCTTGACAATAATTATAAACCATATGATATCTTTGCACCCATCTCATTGCACTATATTGTTGTGAAGTTAACCCACCAGAACGATAAGGTGAAGCTGACACAGGATGACACCAACGTGGTGCATAAGCTGAACAACCACCAGCTTTGAAATTTTTATAAGTTGCAACAAAAGGTTGATATTTGTAATCAGCTTTGTACTTTCCATCTTCAGTTGCCCATGATGATGCATCCCATATTGAACCATAAAGCCACATTGGTCTTAATGGAAATGTTGCAGCACTTTTTTTGGGGTACCTCCTTATTGGCACATCATCCACTAGGAATCTGACATGTTAATTATTTAATGTCAGTATGTAATAAAAGTGACTGTGTAATACTGTTGCTAGTAATAATAAAGAATTCATCAATCATTCAACTCATATAATGGCTACAGTTTTTCTGAACGTTATATATAGTTGAAATTCATGAACTTTTATTTTATTATTATTACAGCCATCAAAAGTTGATCAAAAAATATATTAATCTATTTTGCCTAACTTTGATGCCAATGGATTAAGAACCAATGAAACCAATGCCATGTACACAGATATAAGCCTACACTATGGATTCTCTTTATCTCCTATACTACTAATCTACTACTTCAGCAGAAAATGAAATGAGAGTTAAAAATTATGCATTTAATTTCACACACACTCAGCAATACTGTTAAAATTTAATGTGACTTACATTATCTCCTTGGGACTCCATAGTATAGCATAGTGATGAAAATTTTTGGTAGGATCAAACCAAAGATGAAACTTCATTTCTCTACCTATAATTTTCCCATCTCCACTCCCTCTTATATAAACATTGGTCTGCAAAGTATATGGCTTTCCAAATGTTGTCCCAAGAAATTCAATGTCCACTTCATCATGGAATCCAGGATGTGCTTCACTATTTGAAAGCTGCAATTAATCAATTCATTATTCTTATTAGTAATAGTAATTAAAAATCTAAACAAAATGTTCAAGCTTCATCGAAGTTTTTCTTTAAGTCTACAATCGCGATTTGAGCTGTGACATCAAGGTTTTTAATGTCTCTGCACCCTTAATCCCGAGACTGCATTTAATTGCGATTATCAGTAATATCAAGGATCACAACGTGACTGTGACTTAAAACCTTACTTCCAAACAATCAACTTATTGTTACATATCAAGCGAAATAACTCTTTAACAAATTTCTCTCTGTACATTGTACGAGTCCTCAAAACTAGTATCTTACATAGAAAGCTGTTATAACTCCTGCAGTATAGCCAGGTTGAAGCTTAATGGAAGCACCAAAGTATCCGGATCGAAACGGTCGAACCGATTTGAAGCCGCTACCTATTTAACAGAAACAAAACAGTAGAAGTTGATTAAATTTGAATGTTATGTAACAGCAAAGGAAAGCATTTAAGTGATCAAATATTCAGATTCAGACCTGTGGTTCTATCAAGCCAAATTGTTAATGCAGTTTGGTCTAGTCTTTGATGCTGGGGCCCCCAAAGGTTTCTAAATCCTCTGTAAAAGCTCATAGCCCTGAATTTAGAACTTGGATAATAACCAGGTGAAGGTGGCCAGTAAGCATTGCTTGAAGGGACCATCAAGATTAAAATAGCTAATACAAAGAAAGCCATGAAGGAAAGGGAGTGTTAAAGTGTTAGCAGAAAGTAGAACGATTCTATTGTGTGTATAAATGCAATGGAGAGAGAGAGAGAGAGAGAGTATGGTGTTATGGGAGTGAGTTTGATATTAATAAGAAAATTAGTGGGTCCCAGATTGAGAATTAGTGGTAAAATTTGTGGACTGATATGAATGGAACATACCAATAATTATTTTAGATCTTTACTTGTTAGATAACATTGAATTAATTATAGATTGCATTGGATTTTAGATTATTGACATATTGTCATTTTTCTCTTTATGACAGATAACCTGTTGGTTTGGCTGGAAAGGTGAAAAAAGGATGATGGGATGTAGAAGGGGTAGATGAGGGTGCCTTAAATGTGCATCTTAATGTTGTGTGTTAGCATGGTTTTCTGATTTCTATCTATATTTAAGGCTACAGGTATCTTTGTCTGGTTTTTGAAAGCAATAGATAGATTAATCCCATTTTGTGGTATTTTACTTTTTCACTATACTATACTACTATTCTTAATCTGAATTTCACAATTTGACATAGTTGCACACAATTGGACGGTGGAGATCACTAACTGCATGTGACACCATCAAATTTTAACTGTAGGGAATCCAAATTCATTCTGTCAATTAACATTCATTCAATCATAGAAACGCAGGTGTAAAGGCCAAATAAGCCAATGGATAAATGATGAAACAAAAATGAAAGGAAAAAAAATGTCGGACAGATTCTAATATAGTCAATTCTCATGAATCAAACAAGAGCAACGGTGTGTTTTAAATTTTAATCTGTGAACTTCATCAATGTAGGGGAGTGGGCCTAGGCATTTAATGGACCCCCAAAGCTTGATTTGATTATTAGTGGGGTACATGCATGATTGATGGACATGTAGAATAACCCTTTGAATTGTGGTGTGATGGTACGAATTATTTGTAATAATCTTTTTAAGGAGTCCACATAGATTGGATTTGCAACCAACCACATTAATTATATATATGGAAATGGAAATCACACAATCTAATATTTTAGTTAATTAACCACAATCCTTTGTCAGCTTTATGATGATAAATGGCTACGGGAAGATGCTAGATTTTACTTCTCCAACTTTTCTTCTCCATATTAGCTGATAGATTCCTTAACATACTCACAATTTTAGTATGCAACTATTCATCAAATGTTTGATTTTAAATTAATTAAGCTTTTAAAGTTCATTTTGGTTAAAACTAGAGTGTTTGACCCGTGCTATGCACGGGTATACTTATCCTATTGAAAATTATATAAAATATATTTTGTTTGTTAATTTATGTTTAGATGTTAATGTTTTCATGCAATAAGATTTATTTATGTCTGTTGTACTTATACTTAGAAGTGTCAATTTCTACTTATATGTGGAAATTGTGTAGTTTAAAGGCCTAAAGATGGATATTGACCTTTGGGGATGAGGGTAGATTATTAAATTCCCTTGAAGACATTGTAGGAAGGGGATAGGGTTTATACCCCTACCCCATATATATATATGTGTGTGTGTGTGTGTGTGTATTACTTGTTCAATATTTGTTAATTTCATTTAATATCAAAATATATCATACATACGATGCATACTTAAAAACATATAACAAAAGAATTATTATGAGAAATTTGATAAGAAATGTATCAAAAACTCACATAAAATTTTTTAAAACATTTCCAGAGAGTGAAATCAAACATGAGGAATTACATGACTTGAAAGGGATCAAAAGAGCCTTGAACAAAAACTCAGTGGAGTGAGAGTCATTCACCGGTAGAACAATAATCTAGAGAGACCAATGAAGGTTGGCTCAGTTGTTGGTAAGGAGTTGGCTCATTCCCCACAAGGGGGTGAGTTCAACTCCCGCTGTGAGGACCTCTTTGGTGGGTGATCTCTAAGTACCTCTGTAAGCGCTCAAAAATCCCTGAGGTCTGCCCTGACCCTGTTGAACCCCGAAGCTCAACTCACCTAAACTTTTGTAATAAAAAAAGACCAATAATCTAGAGAAAAACGGATCGCTGAAAGAGCGCAAAAGCAAACCTATACCAAAGCTCCATTCGCTAAGCCAACCCACTCTTGTTTACTATTTCTTAGCGCTTTCATTCTTGATTCACAAATATCTGGTTTATCACCCATTGAAGGATAATAGAAAAGAATAGTTCACTTACACAATGAGGACCTATATATACACAGAATAAAATAGAAGATGCAAGTAGTATATAGAAAATGGGCTTCCAAAAGTAAATAATAACACAATAGCCAATAATCAATGGCTAATATTAATGCGGAGACAAACAAAAGCGTTCATAGCTTTTTTCTAAAGATAATCACCTTTTTTGGAATTAGTATATATTAATAAATTTTAGGCAAAATTACAGCAGATGACCTTTAACTTATTTATTTGTAACAAATTGAACCTTTAAGTTTTTTTTGTAACAGATAGGACCTTTAAGTTACCTAACGTTGACACCGTTAACCTTTTTCTAAACTTCCGTTCCAAAAACACTGAGGTGGCGTTAACGTTGCTTAGGTGTCAGTTACGTTGCTGACTTGGATATTAATTTTATTTAACATTTAAATTAATACCCAAAAATGTCTTCTTCTCCATTTATTTAATTAAAACCAACACCTCATGTCTTCATCTTCTTCAATCACAAACTCAGATCTTCAAACAGAAACTCAGATCTTCAATAAAAAACAAACTGAAATCCAAAACAAACTGAAACGAAAACCTAGATCTTCTTGATACAAAGGATTTTGCTTCATCTTCAACCCTCATCTTTAATCAAAAAGGATACAAAAATGGAAACCAAAACTCATTTTCAAGTTCAAATCTTTCTTAAATTTGCACACCACCTATTTTCGATTTTGATTTCGTTTTCATTTCTGTTTCAATTTTTGTTTCGGTTTGAATATGGATTTTAAAGGTTAAAGATAAAGATTGAGTGCAAAAATTTGGGGATTTTTAAGGTCTAGGGTTTGTATTTTCGGAATGGGTAAAAACAAATCTAAAGATCACTTATATTCAGGAGAAATGTCTTCTTTGAAGATTTGAGTTTCTCTCCTGTCTCTTCAACATCGCTTACGTTTCTGCCTTTTCCAATGATTCTTAGTATGGACTTTAGCGTTGCCTCACTCTTCTCTTATGAATGATGATTGATGCCAACACTGCAACTTAACATCACTTATATTCACATTATTATTAGGTTCTATTTGTTTGAATCTTTCAGCCAGTTGCTGGGTTTTGGTGGAGAAAGATGGAGTTGCTTTGTTCCCCTTTGTCTTTTAGTTTTAATTAAATGGAGAAGAAGACATTTTTGGGTATTAATTTAAATGTTAAATAAAATTAATATCCAAGTCAGCAACGTAACTGACACCTAAGCAACATTAATGCCACCTCAGCGTTTTTGGAACAGAAGTTTAGAAAAAGGTTAATGGTGTCAACGTTAGGTAACTTAAAGGTCCTATTTGTTACAAAAAAAACTTAAAGGTCCAACTTGTTACAAATAAATAAGTTAAAGGTCCTCTGCTGTAATTTTGCCTAAATTTTATATTTGGTTTATACCACTAACTCTTTCAGATATAGATCCCGTTTGTCATAGCCTTTTTCTAAAGATAATCACTTTTATTAATAAAATAATCACTTTTAAAACTTTTCTATCTGTTTTTTTTTATTGTTTTTTTATAAAAAATGAAGATCTAAAAATAATCTAAAAATTGCTTTAAATAAGAATCTATTTTGTATAGCTTCTCATAAAAGTTATTTTACTTTAAGAATGATTGTTGATTAGCTTCTCATAAAAATTACTTGTATTTTATGTTCGACCTCACGAAACAATGAAGACAAAAATTACTAAGTGTTATGCTTTTCGCTAGCAGCGTTTTCCTTCAAGTTCTCGAGGCTCTGGACCATGTCAGTTAAGAGCAAAAATAACTAATAAAATTCCCTAAATATAAAGTATACTATCACCAATTATGCATGCCTTCCTACACTCAAAATATAGCAACTTTGTTGATACAAAACCATCACTCTCTTTGTCAAAAAAAAAACCATCACTCTCACTATAGATTTATTTTTCGTTAAATATGAGATAATTATTTTATATCATTTGCCATTCCAAAATGAACATTCGAAATTTATTAAGTATCAAAAAAAGATAAAACAAAGTTAAATAATTCAAAATTAAATTGAAGAAAAACAACAACTACTACTAAAATTATAGGCTAAATATAAGTTATATTTTTCAAACATGATGCATTAATTTATTACCTTTTGGTACAAATGAAGAGACACTCTCATATTTTATTTTGTATCCTTACTTACAAACAATTTTTTTTGCAAACACAAATAATTCTTGAACCTAGAAATAAATCCTTGCAATCATAAATAATTAACTCGGTATGACTAAGAGAAAAGACAAACAACCCAATATATTATCATGACATTCAATTCAAAATTATGAGGAAAATGCTTCAAATCAACCTGAGATGTCATGGTAGTTTGAAATCATTCATATTGCTTATTGGCCACCAAGTATATATTAGGGAAAACCACTCACATTTTAAATAATGAGAATGAATGATGATTGTAAAATTAAATGTTTTTATGAACAATAATAATACTCATGAAATGAGAATATGAGAATATAAATACAATTATTGAGATTAGGATTAAGAAAGTACATAAGTTTCCTACTTCATGTTTATGTTAATAAATTCCCAAAATTAAATTGCATACTTATTGTGAGATCCTTAATTTATATTTATTAAAAAAAAACATCATTAATGCTAATTAATCCATGAGATGACAATTGGAATAACATTTATGGGAGATGATTCTCAAATATAGATTTATTTGACTTGTACCTCTTGTTTTGAAGATTCATCATAGTCCTTAATCGCATTAGCTTCAATAATAACTTCAATGACACGAATCTCTTCATTTTCTTTCACAAACATTCTAATGAGTAGTTTTCTTTCTGAAAATAAATAAATTAACTAACATAAGTTAGTTATTTGCAGATGTTTAATGGGAAAAAACAATAGATTAAAAATAAATATATTTGAATTGCCCATTGAGGGATTGTAGGAATAACACGGGTGCAATGAATATGATCAAGGTAGTAAAACTTGTGTGATCCGTGACAATCACATGAAGATCAAATGTAAGAAATTAGAACAGATATTAGTATTTTAGATATGAGAAGAAAAAAGATTATACTATCAAATATTACAAAAATAGGATTAAGTCATCAATGTATACCGTGAAATAGAGTTGTGGATGATATTGCATTTACCACACAAAAAATCATTGCTCTCATCAGATGTAGCAATGCCACATTTGCACAATTTGTACCACCATTGAAGTTTGTGAATTATGACTTCGGTTTGAGCCAAAACAACAACAAAACCGAATTGTGAAACAAAAAAATATATAATCAGTTATTCAAAACAGAAGTCACAAAAAGATTATGGTTTGGAATATTACTTATTTAGAATGTTGTGGGATCTCCACAAATGTGATGTTTTTATAAATGCCATTTGTACAATAGTATCCATTTAGCAAATGGGTAGTGAAGGAGGAAGAAACACCAATAAAACATACATGTTGAAAATTGAAAAGCAAACAAATAAGAACACTTGATTTTACATAGACAAAAGGGTGAAAGAGACATGTACAGATAAATCATTGGCTTGTTGATGGAGCTCACCTAGAGTTAATTTCTATTCAAGAATAAGAAATCATCAACCGTTTGTGCATAAATATCCATTTTAGAGAAAAACGAAAATATGTAAACTTAAGACACACAATTATAAGTACCAATAGACTATTTAAATAAATTTTATTATTATTTCAAATTGGTGGGGAAATTTTCGAATTTCAAATTTTCATATTTTGAGAATGTCATTAATCACTATGTATAATAATAATAATAATAATAATAATAATAATAATAATAATAATAATAATAATTTTTGTAATTGAAAGTTTTTAATTCAAATTGGTTAAGATAAAATCAATTCCATTTTTAATTGATAAATGATAACAATGAATTTTATTTCGAATTTCCTAATATAATGCAATTATATTAATGAGATGCACCATTGTGGGACCAGAAGAAAAGAATTAAATAACAAATTACTGAGAGGTTGACACGTGGAGTAGAATTAATTGAGATGCATTCTCAAATGTTTATATTATAGATGAACTGTGTTTGGATTAATAGTGGTGGCCCTGAGCATGAGCGGAAGAGGTAACCGCCCGAGTCCCCATTTTTTGTGGGCACCAAATTTTGATTTCTTAGTAGTATATATAGATATTAAGATTAAAAAATATATAAATTTAAAACTAAATAATAGTTTTCTAATAAAAGTTTTAGAGGTTTTAAAACATTAATTAAAATTAAGCTATATTGTATTAAGTTCTTTGAGAACATCTTATCGTTTTCTTAATGAATACACAACTTGTAAAATTTAACTTTAATGCACTTTGGTCTACCTGATTTACCCAAAACGGGATCATTTAGTCCTTCAAATTTCAAAATCAAGTTTTTTTATTCCCCCAGATTCATACATTGACGCAACTTTGGTTCTAACTCAAATTATTTTTAGGTCCAAAAGTAGTGATTTTTGGCCCTAATGTCAAATTAAAGAGAAAACGCAAAAAGTTTAAGGCCAAAAATTACCAATTACAGGCTTAAAAAACACCACGTTTTAGATCAAAAATTTGAGTTAGGACCAAAATTGCAACGTGTCATAATGGGGACCGAAAACCTAGATTTTTAATTATAGGGACTAAAATTCTATTCTAGGTAAGATAAGAGGATAAAAAAGCATTTAAACTTAAAATTAACTATGTATGTCACAGTTGCACTACTAAAAAAGTGATTTCTAAATTAAATTTACAATTTACTATGTTTTTAGAGTGATTTCTAAAATGGTTTTTGTTAAAATAATTTCACAAAAAAGAAAAGAATCTAAAAAACATTTGTAAGAGTATGAGGGCACCATTTTTTGTGTTTGGCTATAGCCCCAAAAATCAAAGGACCGGTACATTCACTTTTATCAAATTTGAGAAAAAAAATTTAGAATCCACCACAAAAGCTACAAAAGGGAGCTTCAATTAGGATCCATTTTGGGACTAAATTCACTTTCTCACATGGAAAATCAAACATCTTCACTTCTAGTCAAACCAAGTTTCATTGATGCAAACTACTTAAGTCTAAATCATCCAACCAGAACCAAGCATAGACTACAAGTATGATTAATGAGTCGTGTCTACTATATATATCATTCATTTAATCTATTCCTAACTAATGTGAAACTAATCACTCATAATAAAATTCTAAGCACAATTATACTCACTATATTGATACTAAGATCCATAACTTGTGCAGACCTCAAATATGCAAATAACTTTTGACTCAGGATGATTATGACTCATGAGAGAATTTGGATGATTAACATAAAATGGTGAGATTGAAGAACTTTGAGGTGGGACAATAATTTGCGCAGCATTTTTGTCTTGTTATGGAAGTAGAAGGTTCGAACCTCTTTCCAATTTAATCTTGCCCCATAATTCTGACAATGCATAATAGTGAAAAGATTGAGTTGTCAACAATGTAGATAAGTCATGGTTCCCTGGAAGCAAACCACAAAATCACTAGGCTTTATTGAGATCTAGTCTAGGAAGCTCTAGCCTCTACTACTCTAGACTCGTTTATAAGCAACAAACAACTTTTTAGATTCATTGAAAAAGTGATGTATCGGACTGAACTGTATTGGAGGAAGTATCTAGTAATTACACATATTACAGAGCAATATTATAGCAGTAAATAATATCCCTACATAAAAGAGTCCCAAGTTACACACATGTAGGGACTCAAATGAATCAAATAATTATTGTACAAAGAAAAATATGCATGATAGTTTTTTTAAAATAATTAGTAGACGTGACAAATATTAAATCAACATACATGATTGTCTTGTATTGTTGCATTGCTGATATGATGAATAGGTACTATTTGTGTACCTTGAATTTGAATTACAGCTTGCAAGAGCTTCTTTTCTTGACCTATTTTGTCGGTCACACATAGATGGAGGAAGATTAGGGGCATGGTGTGGTAGGGCCATCTTGGCCGACAGATCAAAAAAACTTACAAGAGGGTTGAATTGGTCACTGAATTACTTCTGTGATAATAAAACCAATCATCAGAAGCTTTTGTTCTGAAATTTGTAGCCTCAATTTGGATAATTTTTTTTGCTTAGCTTCCATTTTGCATACTATAGGTGCTGCTAGCCTTTGCTTTTGAACTGGATTTATCAACAGCTAAGATTTTAAATTGTGTAAAGTTTATGTATGTATGTAAATTTTGTGATCTGATCTATGTTGATATGAATAACATAAGGAAATGTGTTGAGAGTCTCATATTGGATGTGATATGGTCTGCAAAAGAGTTTGTAAATAAGAGGCATCCCTTATTTTAGAAGTCAATTTTGTAGAGTTGAGTTCCTAAATTCTAGTATGGTATTAGCTAGAGTCAATCCATATCCGCTGAGCCACTCGAATCACGTATTAAGAGTAACCTTCCGGTTAACTATAGTTACTCTCTAGTTTACTACAGTAATTAGTTAGTTACACTTGTAATTAGTTAGTTTCTCTTATCAGTAAAGCTCTCATCTAAGTTAGTCGAGCTCCTTCATTGTATATATAGTTCCCATAATTGTACAGTGTAATTATCCAATTCATTTCAATTCATTTCTGCAATCTGTTCAAGATGCAGTTTATTTTGTGTTTGTGTTTGGATGTTAAGATGGTATCAGAGCTCATTTCTTGAGCTCTGGTTCGTCACATTTTCGTTTCCGTTCATCGATTCTTCTTAATTTCCCTTTCTTCTTCGTCGATTCTTCATCTCTGTTGGAAGAATTCGATTCTGATTGAAGAAAGTGCTTCTGATTGCATGATTCAATCAAACAGAAAAATTGATTTCCCCTAATTCCTCTTTCACGGAACCCTAATTTCTTCAATTTCAATCACAACGATGACGAACCAGAGCACTGCATACGCCGATTATGCCACAAACAATAGTAATCCCTATTATTTTCACCCTAGTGAGACTCCAGCGATCAATCTTGTCATGCCGGTGCTGGAAGGGACCAAGAACTTTCAGCCGTGGATCCGCTCGATGCGGATGAGTCTGATTTCTAAGAACAAGATATGCTTTGTTGATGGAACTTTCAAGATTCCAGAGCAATCATCAACACTTTACAACCAGTGGACTCGATGCAATTCCATGGTTCTTTCGTGGATTCAACGCTCCGTCTCCGCAAACGTTCAGAAATCCATTGCGTACTTCGACAAAGCATACGACGCCTGGAAGGATCTGCACGATCGCTTTGACCAAGGCGACATGTTTCGTATCGCTGATATTCAAGAGGATATATGCTGCGTCTCGCAAGGGAATCGTGATGTTTTAGAATACTACACTGAGTTGAAGGCTCTATGGGATGAATTGGAGAACTTCAGGCCATTACCTACCTGTAAGTGTGATACTCCCTGTACTTGTGGTGCTTTGAAATCTATGCATACTTTTCGCGATCAAGATTACACAATTCGCTTTATGAAAGGACTGAATGAACAATTTTCACATGTAAAATCTCAAGTTATGATGATGGAACCATTTCCTGTTATTGCAAATGCTTTTTCAATTGTTATCCAGCAAGAACGTCATTTTAATGCACCTATTGCTACTGATATTGATGCTGTCACCAATAAGAACACTACCAATGCTAGTCAAGCTAATGCTATTAACAGTAACAACAACAATACACAATATCGTGGTAGAGGAGGTTACAATAACAATCGCTTTCGTGGAAGAGGAGGAGGAAACAACAGAAATCAAGGTGGAAATAGGCTTTGCACTCACTGTGGAAAAACAAATCACACCATGGAATCTCGTTATTTTCTCCATGGTTTTCCTCCGGGCTACCAAACCAACAGTAACAACAACAAGTCAAGCAGTAACAACAATGCCTCCTCTAATTCTGCCACAGCAACTCAGGAGACAGACAAAGGCACAAATTTGGAAAGCAAGAATGCAAGTATCTCTCTATCTGCAGAACAATACAACAGCCTTATGGAACTGCTTCAAGCTTCAAAGGCACAAGCCAGCTCAACAGCACACTCTGCCAACACTGCCATGGTCCCTTATCACTCTGCTAATTCCGCCATTGCCTTCACCAACCAGAATACAGATGTAACTGGTAATGTCTTTGTCTATGACAGAGATTCTGATACTTGGATAGTTGACACAGGTGCTACTGACCATATTACATATAACCTTGCTCTTTTATCAAACTGTTTTTCAATTAAACCAATTAGCATTAGTCTACCAAACAATACCACAGTCACTGCAAATATAGCTGGTAGTATACACTTTCCCAATGGTTTAACCTTGCACAATGTTCTTTATGTGCCAAACTTTCATGCTAATCTGATTTCAAGCCCCCAACTTGCCAAAACTAGTAAATGTGTAGGTTTCTTTGACATTGATGCCCTATTGATTTTGCAGGTGGATACAAAGAGGATGATTGGTACAGCTAGACTCACACGTGGACTCTACAGGATACAGCTTCCAAGAGCTAAGTGTAGTTTTATTTCTAATGAATGCACCACTGCTTGTAACACTGATTGTAAGCCCATAGACATACACACTAAGCCAAATAGCTTCACCACACCTTCACACACAAAATCACCATCACACCACCTTTCTCTTTTGCCATCTTTTACTACATGTACTGAACATGACATGAATAATAGAAATTCAAATTTGATTTGTAATTCTGAGTCTGTGGATACTGAATCAAATCTATGGCATTTAAGATTAGGGCATCTTTCTCTTAATAGGCATCAATGCATATCTCAACAACTTCCATTTGTTAAATTTACAAATTCCAAACAACCATGTGACACTTGCCATTATGCTAAGCAGAAACAACTTCCATTCCCTCATAGCCAAACTAAAACCACAAAAATATTTGATTTACTCCATGTAGATATATGGGGCCCTTACTCTCAAATGTCCATCTTAGGTCACAAATATTTCCTTACCCTAGTGGATGATTTCAGCCGTTTTACTTGGGTTATCCCTATGAAAAACAAGGGTGAAACCCGTAACCACATCACCAACTTTATTTCCTACATTGAAACACAATTTGATACCAAACTTAAATGCCTTAGAAGTGACAATGGGGTTGAATTCCTAATGAATGATTTCTTTGCATCCAAAGGAATACTCCATCAACGTTCATGTATTGAAACACCCCAACAAAATGGGATTGTGGAACGTAAACACCAACACATTTTGAATGTAGCTAGAGCCCTATCTTTCCAAGCTCACTTACCCTTAAACTTATGGAACTTTGCCATTCAACATTCTATTCACATCATCAACAGAATCCCTACTGGACTATTACAACATAATACCCCTTACCAAATTCTCTTTAAACAACCACCATCCTTAACTCACCTCAAAGTTTTTGGTTGTCTTGCATACGCATCCACCATCCACTCTCACAGGACCAAATTTGATCCTCGTGCAAGGAAAACTGCTTTCCTAGGTTACACTGAGGGAACCAAAGGGTTTCTTCTCTATGACTTAAACTCTCATCAACTCATTACTTCTAGGAATGTCATTTTTTATGAAAATCATTTTCCATTCAACACAAAAGAGCCTAACCAACCTGAATCTACTTCCTCAGAAACTGCCCAATCTCCTCTTGTTTTTGAACCTGTCACTCCCCAAGCAAACCTTAACCCTCAAGACATTCATACTCCTCAAAATATTCCTTATGTGCAGCCCACTGCCCCTGCACCCTCATCCACCACAAATCCCCAAACTGACCCTGCACCTCCACCAATTCAAAACCTTCCAAACACTCATATACCTCACCCTTTAGCAACCAGACATTCACAAAGAGTCACTACTACACCTAGATACTTGGAAGATTATCATTGTAATCTATCTAGCTGCACTACATCATCCTCAGGTATATCTTCTGCAATTTCTTATCCCTTATCCTCTGGTTTATCATATAATAATTGTTCCCCTTAATACAAAAGTTTTTGTTCAGCTGTAACCATCAATTCAGAACCCTCAACATTCCTTCAAGCTTCTAAACATGAACATTGGCAATAGGCTATGCAAGCTGAGCTTGCTGCCCTTGAATTGAACAACACTTGGTCTATTGTGGCCCTACCTCATGGTAAGACACCTATTGGTTGTAAATGGGTCTACAAAATTAAATATCATGCGGATGGGACCATTGAAAGATACAAGGCACGCCTTGTAGCCAAAGGCTACACCCAAATGGAAGGTGTAGACTATTTTGATACTTTTAGCCCCGTGGCCAAGCTCACCACTGTTAGGGTCCTCTTGGCAGTAGCTGCTGTCAAGGGTTGGTTTTTGGAGCAATTGGATGTCAACAATGCATTTTTGCATGGTGACTTGAATGAAGAAGTGTACATGTCTATCCCACAAGGCTTTACAGTACCTAACAACACTCTTTCTAGTCCTGTTTGCAGGTTACATAAGTCACTTTATGGACTTAAACAAGCAAGTCGCCAGTGGAACCATAAACTTACTGCCACACTTCTTGACATTGGCTTCATTCAGTCACAGGCAGACCACTCTCTGTTCACATATCACTCTGAATCCATCACCACCATTTTACTTGTGTATGTGGATGATATTGTTCTTGCAGGCAACTCAATGGAGCACATTAATTCTGTGAAGTCTTTCTTGGACAAGAAATTCAAAATTAAAGATCTTGGTCCACTAAGGTTCTTCCTAGGGCTGGAGATAGCTCGTTCAAAGGATGGCATTGTTCTCAATCAACGTAAATATACCTTAGATTTACTTCAAGATAGTGGTCTTCTAGCCACCAAACCTGCAACTACACCTAGTGACCCTTCAAACAAACTCAGCAGTGACAATTCTGCCCCATATGAAGATGCATTCCAATACCGCAGACTCATTGGTCGCCTCTTGTACCTCACTACCACACGACCAGACATTGCATATTCTGTCCAACAGTTAAGTCAATTTGTGGCTAAACCACTGGTTGCTCACTTCACAGCAGCAGTCAGAGTCCTACGCTACCTCAAAACTGCTCCTGCACAAGGACTTTTTTTCTCTGCTGTAACTACTACACAATTATCTGGCTTCGCAGATTCAGACTGGGCTTGCTGCCCAGACACTAGAAAATCAATCACTGGGTATTGTGTCTTCCTTGGTTCTTCTCTCATCTCTTGGAAATTGAAGAAACAAAATACTGTGTCTAGATCCTCTTCTGAGGCTGAATACCGTGCTTTGGCAAGTCTTACATGTGAGATACAATGGCTACACTATATATTGAAAGATCTTCAGGTTCATCTCACAGCACCTACTGCAGTTTATTGTGACAATAAATCTGCAATTTATCTTGCCCACAATCCCACTTTTCATGAGCGCACCAAACATATTGAGATTGATTGTCACGTTGTTCGTGAGAAAATTCAACAAGGCCTGCTGCATTTACTTCCTGTACCTTCAGCTTCACAGCTTGCTGATGTTTTCACAAAGCCACTCCATGCTCCTGCATTCAACAGTTTCATCACCAAGTTGGGCCTCTGCAACTTGCACAGTCCAACTTGAGGGGGGATATTAAGAGTAACCTTCGGTTAACTATAGTTACTCTCTAGTTTACTACAGTAATTAGTTAGTTACACTTGTAATTAGTTAGTTTCTCTTATCTATAAAGCTCTCATCTAAGTTAGTTAGAGCTCCTTCATTGTATATATAGTTCCCATAACTGTACAGTGTAATTATCCAATTCATTTCAATTCATCTGCAATCTGTTCAAGATGTTGTTTATTTTGTGTTTGTGTTTGGATGTTAAGATCACGCTCTAGTTGTACAGCCTCCCTGTGAGGGAGTTGTGCTGAGAGTTCCACATTAGATATGATATAACCTGAAAAATAGTTTATAAATAGAGTAGACATCTCTCACTTTACAAACGGATTTTGTAGAATTGAGTTTGGCTCAACCCACGTTCTTAGGAATTTCACTTCTTTTGTATTTTTTATGGTATAAAGAAGCATCAAAATAAGAGAGGAGATATATCAATATGAGCACCACAACTAGGGGTGGACAGAATTATTTAACCGACCGTCAACCGAACAAACCGTGGTAAATAAATGCAGTTCGGGTAAGCCTGTTGGGTTTGGCGGATTTTCGGATGCAAACGTCGGATTCAACTGGGTTAAAATGGTCGGTTGTGGATCTGTGTTTTACAACCCAACGTAACTCGTATCCGACCGAACTACCTACACTAATTAGGGGTGGACAAACGGTCGGTTTAGACGGATTCGGTTTCAGAATCGTCCAACCAAAGAAAACCGAGAGAGGAAAAACTCCACCCATTTCCGCCCATTAGAGCCATCGGTTTGGGCAGATGCGGTTTGAACGGGTGGCGGTTTCCACGGGCGGATTATTTCGGTTTAAATCTTCTTGTTGCGCTTCCTCCTTTCTCTCTGTTCTTTACTCCTTCCATAAGCCATGTAATCCGCCATAGACGAAGACACAAGCTTTCTGCATATTTTGTTGGTTTGAGTAATACTAATAATTAAAATATAAAGTATTTTGTTGGTTTGAGTAAAACTTTGTTGAAAAGTCAAGCAATAGATGCACAGTGTATTCACGTGCATTCTCATTACTGTTGGTCCAATGGTGAATAGCCAGCCTTCTGATTGGTTTTTATTGGTCCAAAGTTAAAAGCAAGCATTGGGAAGGGATAAAATATCACATCATCTACCGTTTGTGCAGAATTGTAGTTATTATTTACTTATTAAAATATTGTTACTACTAGTCCACAACCCACACCTACCAATCATTTGCAGCAAGTCCAAAATTCATTAAAATATTCCACATAAATGAAAGCATTCACTGCAATCATAGAACTGCAAGCCACAACTTCTAGTAAAAAATAGCCGACAGCTAATGAGTTTTTTTTTTACCGGATAATTTAAGAGATTAAATTTAAAATTTAAAATATTTAGTAAAATTAACCGTCCAACTAAATCTATACAATATTATTCTTTCTTTTCATTTCAATCATTTTCTTTCTCATTACTAAGGGGGAAGGGTCATGGGTTGGTGGGTTGATGGGTGGTTATAGAAGTAATAGATAAATAATATATAAATATAATAAATAATAATATAGTGAAATAGTGTTAGTGAGTAGTTATAAGGGTATTTTGGTCAGAAAAATCTGACACAAAAAAAATGAATCCCCTTTATATATAGGTATAGATAAATCATTCATTCTCTCTCAACAAGAGCGACAACGGAAGCGCTACAGGGTGCATATCTTATAGGCTTAATTACAGTTTTGGTCCCCTTATTATCATCAACTCACGATTTTAGTCCCCCAAAATTTTTTTTCACGATTTTAGGCCCCCTATTTCTCAATTTGTAAAATCAAAGTCCCCTTTTAATTTGATCAAGGGGACTTATCCTACGTGGCTAACACGCTGGCATGCCAAGGTGGCATTTAAACATAATTTTTTTTTTATAAGTAACAAAATTGTGGTGGAAATGTTAAATAACAAAATCAGGATTGCAACAAGACGAAGCTCTGTTGAAATCATCAAACCCAGAATCACTCTCATGGACTTAACTTCTTCTTCTCTGTCTTGTGCAAGACTACCAATAGTTATGAGCTTCATCTTCATTCATCCCTCGACTATACAGTAGATGAATGTTTCAAAACCAAGTGCAAGAATTTCAAAACTGAAAGTTTCACAATCTGAATCCTTCTAAGGAGTCAAGTTATCATACTCATGGGGTCAATGGCGGATCTTGACTAAAATGTCAGCGAGGGCCGCTACTTAAAGAGATTTGGAAACTCATAAGCGCATAACATGGACACGGGCACAATGATATAATTAAAAAAATAAATATAACTTAAAATTATTTATAGAGAAAATTAAATAATTAAAAACGTAATTTTGATTTCACAGAGGCTAAAATGAAATTGTTTGAAAAAAACATACTTTTAAATTTATTTGTTTCTAATTTTAATATGCTGAAGCTGAAGATATTTTTTTTCAAAAATTATCAACCATATATTGAATAATTTCTAATTCGAATATAAGAGGCATGATAATGATAATAATATACTAATAAAGTTTATATTTCAAAAATATAAAAAAATACCAAACATAGGTATGTGTGTGTGTGTGTATATATATATATATATATTTGTTATAGATTACCTATACATTGAGCAAAATTAATATTATCTTAAAATATAAAAGGTAGATAGTGGTATTTCTGCCAATTTTTCATGAAATTTTCAGCCATTCTGGTTCTATTATTCATTCCCTCTTCTTTTATTTGAATTTCGTATCCCAATTTACCTTCTATTTATGATATACAAGACAAGCAATCTGTTTCCCCCTTCTTTTACCCGTGCAAGCAATGTTATTGATTGGTTTGTTATAAATTTAAGTTGACTTTGGGGAAAAGGAGAGAGATGAGATTGAGTGTTGTAAGTTGTGAATAGTGAGTTAGGAGTAGTAAAGTGAAGATGAATAGTAGATTAGAGGGAAAGAATTTTGGTTGAATCTTCTTATCCCTACGTTGGTTGTGGGAATGAATACAACTCAGCCACATAAAGAGAAATAAAGAGAAGAGGTTGAGTGTGTGATGTTGTGAACAGTGAATAGTGAATAGTACACTAGCGGGACAGAATTTCGGCTGCTTCTTTTTGTCCGTACTGTTGCTTGCGTGAAGAAATAGAAAATTTGAGTCGTACGTCACACTGCAAAACTTGAGGCCTACTTCAAGTAGCGTTTCAAAAAATGCTTTAAACTATTGAAAAAATGCTAAAAGCTGATATTGCCAAACACCTACAACCAGCGAATCCGCTATAAGCTAGCGGATCAGCTTTGCCAAACAGAGCCTTGGTACTTTTCCCCGTAAAAAAAAGTTAATTGTACCAAATATTCTCAAAAACTGTAGTTTGAGTGAAAATTAGAGAGGTTGAGATGGAATACTTTTTTTTGAGGGTTTATGATTTTTATTAACTTTCTCGGTAAAGTTTTTTATTAACTCACAATAAAGTTTTGGAATAAGTACGGGAAACATGTAACGCTTTTTATTAACTTTCTCGGTAAAAAATACTTATGCATTTACGGACTTTCTCGGTAACGCTTTTTTAACTCATCAACTTTATGCATTATTTGTAAAAAATACTTATTCATTGTGTTTATTATTTATATTTATTTTGAATGTTAAATAATTATTTCTTTTAAAAATTACTCCCTCCGTCCCATATTATATGTCGTTTTGTGTCATTTCACACGTACTAAGAAAAATAGTTAATTTTGTATGGGATAGAAAAATTGTGAGTAAGTTTACTAAATTAGTCTTCATTAATGACATTGAGAAGATAAATTAGTAAAGTTATGAAAGAGATATTATTAAATAATGAAGGGTATGGTAGGAAAAGAAATATTAATGTTTCATTGGAATTCTAAAAGATTATGTATTATGAGACAATTTTTTTTTTGCAAGAAAGTCATATAATATGTGACGGGGGAATACTTGATTGCTTACAAGGTTCAAATTTTATTTTATTGAAATTTGCTCTAAAAATAGGGTAAACAGTCATTTTGATTCCTGAATATGTGAAACATCATTATACTCCCAGAATGTGCTGAAATTGCAAACACATTCACAAATGTCTCTTTAGTAAGTCATTTTGGTCCTCAAATATGATTTTTTCTTAGTTAATTAAGTCCGTAAATGTACTAAAAAAAGACGTGTCTGAAATTTTGATACATTTAAAGATTATAATAACACGTCTCACACATTTACCCCTCAAAATATAATATACTATAGATATTTATTCACACGGGAAACGAGTAATGACTTGAATTCAAATTATTGAATGGTCATCATCAACCTAATTTAATAATTGTCAATATTAACTAATTTAATAGTTTTAAATTAAATATATTCACCCCATCAAAGTTAAACCAAAAATATATATTCACCAACCCCATAATGATAGCTCACGTGTTTGATTGAAAGAGACACTATTTATGAAATGTATGTGTACGGATTTCAAAACTCTCTCTACACTCTCCTATTAATTACTAACCATTTCAACAAAATAAAGCATATGATTTTAGCTATGTGGTAGATCTATTTAACTCGTGCATTTGCACGGGTGTAGGATCTAGTTAATACATAAAAAAAACATAGGTTACAGATGTATTAAATATATTTTACATTTTATATACTAAAATGAATTAACAAATGTTGGTCTAGTGGTAATGAGTGTATTTTTGTGAAGCCTTGGTCATGGGTTCAATTCCCCAGATATATATTTTTTGGCAAGAATATAATTAAGCATGTCTTCATGCAACAAAAAATAAATTAACGAAAAAATGAATCCTCTGGGAATTGAACTCATTACCCAATGGTGGCAGAACTAACTTTCAACCACTACAACACATGCGTTCACTTGGTCTATTATTGCGCGGAATATGACTATATTTAATAGTTGATATTTAATAACATGGGTACTTTAGTAATTTTATATTTTTTAGGGAGGGCCGTGGTTCTCCCCCGCCCTTGAGAAGATCCGCCACTGCATGGGGTGTCCTAAGATCTAGAATGAAAGACAAACAAAAAAAATGAGAAGATCAATTAGAGCGATAACAAAGAAACCAAAAAACAAAACTCATTTAAAAAATTATCATTAAGAACACCTTGAAGCAGAATATAATTAACTCATTCAAAATCATGAAAAATAGAGAGAGAGAGAGAGAGAGAGAGAGAGAGAGAAGCCCCATCTAAAAAATTGATGACCCCAGAAATAACAAAAACAGTTGAAGCTAAAGGTCTCAGCTTAATGCACAGAATGCTCTGTTGTGATTTTATAAATTTAATAGATATTTCAAAATTGGGGAATAAACTATATTTATGTTTGATTTTATATTAAAGAGATAACTATAAAAGCATACTTTGTTTTATCTCAAAGTTACGTTTCAATGCTTTTAGCTTTTATCCTTATAATATATGTTTCAATAACTTATCAAAGTGACGTTGAATTTTTTTTTAAGATCACTTTGATTTTCTTTTAATACATTAACATTTGTTATCATCTGTTTCTTTTGATCAACGGTTCCTATATTAATATATGCGTTTCTTTTTTGGTTTATGATTCCAAAATCAGTTTCAATTGGTTTTTTCATTTTGTATCCGTTTCAATTGGTTTATGATTTTATTAATTGGTTTATGCGTTTGCAATTGGTTCTTTTTAACCAACGGATATATGAACTTGATTTTGGGATATATATATATGGAATAGTTTTGGAACTGAGGAATATATACATAGTGTGCGGGTCTTCAAAAACAAAATAATAGAGACCTCTTTAACATTGGTTCATCTCCTGTCAGAAATACTTTTTCGCATTCCTCATTCGTTATTTGCGATTGGGACGAGACTGGCTGTATCTCGGGGAATTTGTGCTGTAGAGGCGGATAAATTCTTCAGGACAGTCACCAGGCGCCTCCGGTTGTTTTCTCTCACGTTTGTTATTTTCGCAGGTCCCCTGTTTTGTTGATCTTGTTGCGTATATCACTACAATCTGAAGAATTTATCCCAATGGCTGACCCAACAAATAACAACAATGATACCAGTGCTCCCATCATCAACAACAGCACTATTATCCAACCTACTGCTATGCCTGTGACTTATGCGAAACCTTTCCCTGACATCTCCAAAATTGAGGTCTTCGCAGGCCAAAATTTTCGCAGGTGGCAAGAGCGTGTAAGTTCTCTTCTTGACATGCATGGAGTTGCTGCTGCACTCACTGAGACCAAACCATTGGACTCTGCAACTCCCAAACAGATTGAAGTTTGGACCCATGCCAATAAGGTGTGCCGTCACACAATTCTCAGCACTCTCTCCAACGAATTGTTTGACATCTACTGCACCTACAAGGAGGCTAATCAAATTTGGGAATCAATGATTCTCAAATACACTGCTGAAGATGCTAGCAAGCAAAAATTCGTCATCAGCAACTACTACAATTGGGTGATGAATGAAACTGATGAAATCAAAAATCAGATTAATCAGTATCACAAGTTACTGGAGGAAATGAAGGCTGAAAACATTGTTCTCCCAGATGAGTTCATTGCTGGGATTCTGATTGAGAAGCTGCCTGAATCATGGAAGGACTACAAGCAACAACTGAAGCACAAACACAAGCAACTGTCGCTGAACGAGCTGCTGACTCATATCATCATTGAAGATACCAACCGAAAGGAGAGTAACAAAGAAAAGGGAAAATCAATGGCTGCACATGCTAACATGGTGGTGAACAACTCTTCAAGGTATGACAAAGGCAAATCTGACTCTTCAAACAAAAGGTATGATTCCAAGAAATTTGCTAATCAAAAGAATCGCAAAAAGAACAATGATCATAACCCTGCTGTTCATAACTCTGAATTCAAGAGAAGAGGCTTCTGTTTTGTTTGTGGAAAGCCAGGACACTATGCACCTAAATGTAGGCATAGGGCGAGAAACGAGAATCCTCCTAAGGCAAACGCCAACTTGGCTGATGCTGGTGGAGATGATAATGAGGATGACGATGTCATTGCTGCTGTCGTTTCTCTGGTCAATATGGCAACTGATGTGAACAAGTGGGTGGTAGATTCTGGAGCCACCAAGCACATTTGTGCTAACAGAGAGGTTTTTACCTCCTACACTGCTGTAGGGGAAGGAGAAGAACACATCTATCTGGGTGACTCACATCCTGCCCCAGTTGTGGGGAAAGGGAAAGTTCTTCTCAAGCTCACATCGGGAAAGACCTTGGCTCTCACAAATGTGCTTCATGTGCCTAATATAAGGGCAAACTTGATTTCTGTTGGAGTTCTGCTGAAGCATGGTATCAAAGTGACCTTTGAATCTAATAAGATTGTTCTTACCAAGAACAACACTTTTGTTGGAAAGGGATATTATGATCATGGACTTTTTGTACTCAACACTTTTGATTTCAATAACAATGCTTCCACTTTTGCTTACTTGATTGACTCTTATAATATGTGGCATGCTAGACTAGGACATATTAATTTTCCGTATGTTATCAAATTGCAAAGTCTTGGCATGATTTCAATTAGCGATAAGCAACATAGTAAATGCGATGTGTGTGTTGAATCCAAGTTAACAAAGAAATCCTGTCCCCCGGTTTTGAAACGCGAATCCGAGTTGCTTAGTTTAATTCATACGGACCTAGGAGATTTAAAACAAACTTCAACTAGGGGCGGTAAACATTATTATGTGACGTTTATAGATGATTTTTCGCGATATACTAAGGTGTTTTTGTTAAGACAAAAGGATGAAACGTTTGAAGCTTTTTTTACATATAAAGCCGAAGTAGAAAACCAATTAGATAGGAAGATTAAACGAGTTAGATCCAATCGTGGAGGAGAGTACATATCGTTTAATGAATTTTGTGAAAAGGAAGGTATAATACATGAAACAACTCCCCCTTATTCGCCTAAATCTAATGGCATAGCCGAAAGGAAAAATAGGACTTTGAAAGAGATGATGAATGCAATGCTAATTAGTTCTAATGCGCCTAATAACTTGTGGGGTGAGGCTATCTTAACTGCATGTTTTATACAAAATAGAACTCCTCATAGGAAAACTGGTAAGACCCCCTATGAACTATGGAAAGGTTATCAACCTAACTTGAACTATTTAAAAGTGTGGGGGGTGTCTAGCTAAAGTCATGTTGCCTGATCCTAAGAAAAGAAAAATAGGTTGCAAAACATCTGATTGTGTTTTTATTGGATATGCTGAACATAGCGCTGCTTATAGATTCCTTGTTGTTAAAAGTGATGTTCTAGATAAAAATACTATTGTGGAAACCAAAAATGCTGATTTCTTTGAAAATGTATTTCCTTTGAAGCATGATAGCATATCTAGACAACCATTAGTATCTACTAATGATGAACCTCGTGAGGAACCGTATGAAGAATTAAGGAGAAGTAAACGATCAAGAAAAGAAACATCCTTCGGAGATGATTTTTATACTTATCTTGTTGAAAAAGATCCCGAAACTTTTTCTGAAGCAATTTCTTCTTCTGAATCGAAATTTTGGAAAGAAGCTATTAAAACTGAAATAGATTCAATTTCCAAATGTAAAACTTGGACTTTAGTTGATTTACCTCCTGGAGCAAAACCAATTGGATGCAAGTGGATTTTCAAAAGAAAATACAACCCTGACGGGTCTATTGATAAATATAAAGCTAGATTAGTAGCAAAAGGTTTTTCTCAAAAACAAAACATTGATTATTTTGATACTTTTGCTCCAGTGACAGGAATTTCTTCTATTAGAGTTTTAATAGCTTTGGCTTCTATTCATAAACTTGTTATTCATCAAATGGATGTTAAAACCGCTTTTTTGAACGGCGATTTAGAAGAAGAAATTTACATGACTCAACCCGAAGGATGTATAGTTTCTGGTCAAGAGAACAAAGTATGCAAACTCCTTAAATCCTTATATGGTTTAAAACAAGCACCAAAACAATGGGATGAAAAATTTGACAAAACCTTGATTAATGACGGTTTCTCTACAACTGATGTTGATAAATGTGTTTACACTAAAACTGTGTGTGGAGAACATGCTATTATTTGTTTGTATGTAGATGACATGCTTATTTTTGGTACTTGTCTTGATATTGTTACTAGAACAAAATCTTTTCTTTCATCTAGTTTTGATATGAAAGATATGGGTGAGGCAAATGTTATATTAGGACTTAGACTCATCAGGGAAGGTGATAGTATTATACTATCACAGGATCATTATGTGGAAAAACTTCTTAGGAAGTTTGGTCACCATAACTGTACCCCTTTAAGTACCCCTTATGACGCTAACTCACGTTATGAGATATTTGAGAGGTACCACAAATTATGGTATTACTTATAGTGGATTTCCCACAGTATTAGAAGGATACTGTGATGCTAACTGGATATCTGATTCAGATGAGACAAAATCCACTAGTGGTTATATTTTTACACTTGGTGGTGGTGCGGTAACTTGGAGGTCAGCCAAACAATCCATTATTGCTAGATCGACCATGGAGTCAGAATTTGTAGCTTTGGAATTGGCTGGTACTGAAGCTGAATGGTTGAAGAACCTTTTAGCTGGAATTCCTTTGGGAATAAAACCGACCCCATCAGTGTCAATACATTGTGACAGTCAGTCGGCAATAGCCGTTGCAAAGAATAAGACCTACAATGGCAAAAATAGACATGTGCAATTGAGACATAATGTTGTCAAACAATTTTGCAAAAATATGGAGCAATATCGATCGATTATGTGAAGTCAGAAGTGAATTTGGCCGATCCTTTGACAAAACCCCTAGGGAAGAAAATGATTTGTGAAACATCGAGGGGAATGGGACTTAAGCCAATTTAAATCAAGAAGTGATGGTAACCCAACCTTTGTGATTGGAGATCCCATGAAGAAGGTTCAATGTGGTAAAAACAAGTTGCTTCTTGATATTACTAGCACTGAAAATTAACTCATGTAATTAATTTTATTCTTGTCCCTTCCTATGGTGTTATGATATTATTGTGATAGTGTTAGTCTGCAAGGTAAAGAGGTTAAGCTTAAAGCTTTTAATGATTATCATAGCCCTTATGGGTGGTGTATGACTTGCAGCATACACTTGATGAAATCACCTATATGAGTGTCAAGTGGGGCCGCTTGCATGAGATCCTAGCGAGGTCTCTAGAGCACTCATGAACACCGAGCCGCGTAGGGCCTAGTAGCACACCACCGCGGAAACAGCAAGAATTGTGGGGGTGTAATGTGATAGTAAAACCTCTAGCATATAACATGTGTCTTGGGTTGCATAGCTTGCTAAACCAATTCACTGTATGTTAAGTTTTATCTATCTAGGACTGGTTCCATAATTTGCTATACAGCTCCGATGCATTACATCTACGATGTTAACCCAGGAAACTTCTTTTTATTTATTTATTTTCCAACCTTTGAAATATGTGGAGGATTGTTGTGATTTTATTAATTTAATAGATATTTCAAAAGTGGGGAATAAACTATATTTATGTTTGATTTTATATTAAAGAGATAACTATAAAAGCATTAACTTTGTTTTATCTCAAAGTTACGTTTCAATGCTTTTAGCTTTTATCCTTATAATATATGTTTCAATAACTTATCAAAGTGACGTTGATTTTTTTTTTTAATACACTTTGATTTTCTTTTAATACATTAACGTTTGTTATCATCTGTTTCTTTTGATCAACGGTTCCTATATTAATATATGCGTTTCTTTTTTGGTTTATGATTCCAAAATCAGTTTCAATTGGTTTTTCATTTTGTATCCGTTTCAATTGGTTTATGATTTTATTAATTGGTTTATGCGTTTGCAATTGGTTCTTTTAAACCAACGGATATATGAACTTGATTTTGGGATATATATATGGAATAGTTTTGGAACTGAGGAATATATACATAGTGTGCGGGTCTTCAAAAACAAAATAATAGAGACCTCTTTAACATTTCATTCTTGATACATAGTCCTGGGTTCATCTCCTGTCAAATACTTTTTCATTCTTGCCAGTTCGGATTCCTCATTTGTTATTTGCGATTGAGACGAGACTGGTTGTATCTCGGGGAATTTGCGCTGTAGAGGCGGATAAATTCTTCAGGACAGTCACCAGGCGCCTCCGGTTGTTTTCTCTCACGTTTGTTATTTTCGCAGGTCCTCTGTTTTGTTGATCTTGTTGCGTATATCACTACATGCTCAACACTACAAGAACCGCCACAGATCTAACGGAGATTTCGACGACAACGCCGATGAAAATACTTGGCGACGACGAAGATAGTGGAGACAGTTGGAGGACGACAGAGACAGGCTTCGTCCTGTGCCAATGGCTATGGAGGATACGTCGACGACATGGTTGGCAGTGGTGGAGAAGATGAATGTGTTGCCGATGGTGGCGCTGAGGGAGTAATATTAATTTTTGACTTAAGCTACCGTGCAGTCGTGGGTACTCTGCAGTCGTGAGATGAAGATGAAGCTGATAAATAATTTTTAATTTTTTTTGACAAATTAAAATATTATTTTTAGAAAAAGAATGCCACATGGATTCCAACGTGGCTTGCCACGTCAGTTAAGTGAGAATCATGTCAGCAACAAGTTTGACTAATTTTGAGAGGGGATTCGATTTTAGAAATTGAGAAAATAAGGGGACCAAAATCGTGGAAAATAAAGTTGAGGGACCAAAATCGTGAGTTGGTGATAATAGGAGGACCAAAACTGTAATTAAGCCATTTTATTAGATCCCATTTTTTTTCTTCGATTTTTACTCCATTTTTAAGATTAGAAGAAGATGCTGACTTTTTTAAACTTTCTGCAACACAAGTTTTTTAAGCAAGTTGAACTACTATCTTTTTATTGAATTTTTCATTTTTCTTTTATTGAATTTTACAAATTTCAAAATATTTATAGGTTAATAGCCAATTACAACAAATCTAGTGTCACTTGTGTGGATCCACGGGTATAGTACTAGTTTGTAACTAATCTTGGAACGTAGTAGCTTGCAAATAAGATTTTGATAATTGATATGTTCTTTCCCATTAATTGATTTAATCGTTGGTTGTTAAGCTATACTTGTCCGGTCGGGCACTTAAAATTATAGCTCTTTGCTAAAAACTGGGCAGATAGGAGTAGTGCCCAAATTTCTCTATGAATAGGCAATTATACATGCTAGTTGAGCACATACAATTGATCATAACATTTTGACTTTAATTATTCGTATGCTTTCTTAGTTATAGTTCTTCACTTAACTTGTAATGTTTTTTTAGTCGGGTGAGACCTAGATTGCTTTTAAAAAAGGCTAAATACTACTTTTGGTCCTTTATCTTTGCTCGAAGTTTCACTTTGGTCCTTTATATTTTTTTTGGTCCATTTTGGTCCTTTATCTTTCATTTCTGTGTCAGTTTGGTCCTTTATCTTTATTTTTTTCCACTTTGGTCATTTATCTTTCATTTAATGTTTCATTTTGGTCCTCTTAAACAAAAATACAAAAAAAATGAAGAACACTATGAATGTGCTCAAGAACACCAAGAACACTTTGATTTCTTGTTTCTTGAATAACTCATACAATACGCGACCAAAATGTTTTGTTTAAGAGGACCAAAATGAAACAATAAATAAAAGATAAAGGACCAAAGTGAAACAAAATAAAGATAAAGGACCAAACTAACACAAAAATGAAAGATAAAGGACCAAAATAGACCAAAAAAAAGATAAAAGACCAAAGTGAAACTTAGAACAAAGATAAATAACCAAAAGTAGTATTTAGCCTTTAAAAAAATATGGGCACACCACCGACTGTATTAAGGGTAGCAAGGACCGGACGGAAAACATATTGTAGTGAAATTATCATACTGGTTTGCTAACCCGTGAATAACATCAACCAGCCCAATACTATTTCAACAACCCAGACCTTAGTGCAAAAAATAAATAAGTGAGTTGAGGATTCAGAAGAGCTACCACACACCACAGGCACGTGTCCTCCACATCCCCATGTATATGAACCAAAGTAGATCGAGTAGGAAGAACATCACACCACAACCTCCAAAGAAAATGTTTTACCTCTGATGAATGAATTATCATTTCGGGGTCTGAATCATAAAGATGAAGAGAACCTTGAAATTAACAATAACATCATCGGTTAGAGTTTTGAGTAATTTCATAGGCACTTGTGTACATAGTGAAAGTGAATTACACCATTTCACTTGTGCACATTATAAAGCACCTTTTTCTCCACCATTAAACTCAATTATTTAAATTTAGTAGAAAAATTCTTCACACTGCACAAGGTTTTTCCCTTCTTTTCCATTTCCCCGTTCAATTTTCTCTCTTGATTTCGGTAAATAGCGTTCTTAATTTTCAATCACCGATATACATGCAAACTGCAAATCTTAAATTATTTTCATAATCAACTGTTTCATTGATAGTTTGGTTGATAATTAGCATTTAAGATTTTCTTTGGCTTGAATTGAATGTAATCGATATTACTTGCTGTTACTGTTTTATTGAAATGATGGTGATACTGGTAGTAGTATTGCGTAGAATGAAACCGACTTCGATCCGATTGCAGTGAAGAATAAAAGATTTTAGTGACATGGAAATTCGAAATGATTTATCGGAGTAACAAACTAACAATTTCTAGAATCTTGATCTTGAATTGTTTGATTTTGATGGTTAGGTTTTTTTATTGGAATGTGTGAGTCAGTGTCATTGACTGTGTAGTACAGAAGTCAGAGAAAAGGGAAAGGGTTTACTGATTTATTTATCCGTTCATGTTTTTGATGTTGGATTTGAGTTTTTCTATTGTGCTTGTGAATTACTAATTGTTGAGTGAGACAATGTTTCAAATGCAAGTAACAGATGATTCTCACTTGATGATTTTTTTTTCTGGAATTATTAGTTCCTCAAAAGTTTGGTAGACAAAAATAGTCTTCTAGTTTTGAATGTGGAATTTAGAGGCTGAAACTGTGTTTTTTCATTTGGCCTACAACTGGTACACATGTTAGTTCTGTATTGGCACTGCATTTTCAATTTGCTTTATTAGAAGCTCTTTTGCAGGGGTACCAAATCTCCTAAAAACTTAAACTCTAATGTTCTGAGTTGTGACCTTGGGGTAGGAATGATTTTGTATTCCTATCATGAATGAGAATGACAGGCTTTCTGATGGGTTCTTATCTTTGTCATAGGCCCAATTGTCCTTGGCCCATGAATAGTGAACGTTAGTGAGTTTGTTATATAGGGGAGGGTGACTAGTGGAGCATCAGGGAGAATTTACATTTCAGCTAGGACCTTAATGGTTAGGCCAAAGAGAGAATGTATTCTCTTCTTTGAGGAGCTTTAGCTCTGGGGTTACAGGAGAGATCCTCTTGTAATACATTTTTCTTGTTTTTCAATCAATATTACATTCTCTTGTTCATTTCTTGCTTATCTGAATTCGGGTTCTTATCACTTTCACTCCAATAAAGAGTATTATTTCCATATTCTTTCTGTACAGATTAATAGTTTAGAAGGAAATGTTATAAGGCTCTCTGTAGAAGATGGAAGTGATTGGTAGTAGTTCTAATACCCATCAGAATGATTCTTCGGGGAGCTCACATGATGCCGCCGGTAAAAAGAATTTGACTGGGACAGAAGCCTTTGTAAATCATGGTATGTCCTTTTCTGACATCTATAGTTCCACTTCAGTAAAAAAGAAAAAGAAGTCACTTGCATTAGGAAGCAAAACCTCTTTAATGGTTCTGAGTTTGTTTTTGCTATCTTATGAGCACATAGATCTTAGACAGATCTGAAACAAGACTGATATGTTTGTGTTTGACTTAAAATTGATAGGTTTGGCACGTCCGAAATATTGTCTTCTTCCTCCTCACTTGGAATATTTTCAATTTCTCAGACATTCAGAATGACATGTTAGAATCCTTTATTTTTTGTTTTTTGTTCCTAAGCAAGTCATGAAGCAACTTGCATATACTGCATGCCTGTAGTTTCCAAGTAGGAAAAAATTGGAAATGTTTGATTGAGGTACATAGTTTGGCATAGGGTTGTATGGATATTTACTCTTTATTCAATATGGTACGGAATTGCAAGCTAACAAGTGTACACACACACACACACCCACACACACCCAGACAGATGTATCAACAGATTTTATGGACATATTGGTCATAATCCTTTTTATATATCCTCGAGACCATTCAGAAAATATAAAATATATTGAAAAGAACTGTTATCTTTTAATGCTGACTCTTGTGAGACTCTTGTTAGTGATCTTCTTCTCAAGTGTCAAATACAGTTCACTTATGTGTCTCTTTTTATAATATTCTTAAGCGTATTCCTGTTCTCGTGCAGCTGAGATATTGTGGAAGCAAATGAGGACAGAATGGGTTGGTGACCAGTCCAAAAAATTACAGAGACCACCTAAAGATTCAACTACATGGTATATGCCTAATTCCGATTTTCATCTCTGTTCTTAATATGACTGTAATCAGTAGGGGGCTGCTTGGTCAATGTTGTAATTAATCTTTTCATATAGAAAAAAGAGACTTCTTCATGCATTTCAATCAACAAAAATCATGTAAATTGTGCATGTAACTACAGAAATGTGAGCGGCAACCAATTCGAACAACAATCAAGATTGCTGTGAAAAAAATCTATTGACCACTTTGTGAATATATTCTATATTTTAGAAAGTTGGAGTTGTCTTTTTACTGTATCTCTAACTTTTAATTGCCTGGTTTGCCCATAAAGTAGAAATATTTTCTTCAGCAAACCTGTACATGTAGCCAAATAGTTCATTGGCCTTGTGTGCCAATAGCACAGACTCTTGCTTTTATCATTAAGGGGAATTCCTAGATGAACCTTGTTAGTTTTTAGCTTATAATCCATCCTCCAAGTTTTATGTAACCTTTAATATTCATATCATGTTTTCCAAAAGTAACCAAGACATCTCTTTCAGCTTGACAGAAAGTTATGAAGATATGTTTTTGTCTAATCAACGTTTTCAACGGCCAATACCATTAGTTGTAAGTTCTTTAAGATACACCGGTTGCTTTTCAAATTTGGGAATACATTATATGAAAAAAAAAATGATGGTATGTTGGGTTATGCAGACGATGGTACGCTATTTAGTTAAAATTTGGCAGGAGGGATATGAATTAATTAGATGACAGGTAATTCTGCTGTAAATTTCAGTTTGAATCTTGCACCATTGCAAGCACATTGGCGAGACTGTGAGAGAAACCCTTTAACATGATGTTGATTGAAATCATTGACTGATATTGTGATTGTTTCTGTTGGCTCCACAAGTATGCTTCATATCAATTTCTATCTGCCACACTGTAGATTTTTTAGCCGTTTGTGATTGGCTAAACATTCATCTGTATAGTTACATTTTTTACATTTTTGAACTAGAATCATTTTCCATCGATGACAAATTGGGCAATCTCACTCAATGTTTTACTGAAATTTGAAACAAAATGTTGAATTTCTACTTACGTTGTTCACTAGCTCTTTCTGATGCAGTTTTTTTTTTTTTTCAAATTTGACGAATCATAAGTTTCTACTGCGCGTGCACTCATATAGCCTCATACGTTACTCGTTATTCAATTGTTGCACTTTGTCGCGTTTTAATTTCTAGTCAAAAAATAATATTTTAATTGAATTGGTATACATCATGGTCTTTATGGAAAACGTATGCGACGATTGACATTTGACAGTCTCTGTGGTCTTACTCACAATTTCCATAGATCAAAGGAAAGGTCCTCTGTAATTGTTTGATCATATTGTTGGTTTGGATCGACTGAAAAATATTCTAAAGAACTAGTGGCGATAGAATCATTTTATAAATAATTAATAAAAAATAATTACTAGACACAGACGGCTTAAAGCATGGGCTAACTAAGAGCAACTCCAAGTGCAGCCACCATACTAGACACAGACGCCACCTTTACTTTGGCATTGTACATTTACGACTGATCTGTTAATACTTTTTCTTGATGAACAACCATCAGATAGTCTCATGCCATACATCTCTTATCCACATAGATCCTATCCTACAAATTAGTCATACAAGAAATCCTATCATAACATGCATAAGATATACTTGTATATACATGTATCATAACACACCACTGATTTAATTTGTTTGGTTAACCTAATTGATTAATTAGTCATAACAAAGCGGATAGATATTGCGCACTAATAATAACACAAAAGAAAAATAAATTAACCAAGTAAATCATATTTTTGTCAACCTTCTCGTGTCTAGCATGAATGACATGTTCAACACACCGGTTATCATCATCGGTATAAAAATTTTAGTCTCCAAATTATAAACTTTTTTCCTCCAAATTTCACGTATATCGCATTTTTTATTATTTATAAATCGGGTATCTTCTGCGCGCAATTGCATAGACTAATCTATCGAGCTGGGTTCACCCTCAAGAGATTTAACACTGCTGCATGCCCAAGGCTGGATTACATATAACATTATAAATTTATACTTTTTTAAGATGACGTAAATATGCCTAAGAATTTCTTTATTAAAGTTTTAACTTTTAATAAAATTAATAATTTTTTTCTATTATTAGCTTATAAAATAAATTGAGTTATATATTTTTAAATAATTTCCTCAGTACGAATTTTCTTATTTGTTATGTAACATTTGATATTTAGTTAACTTTATATGTTTTGACAAAATAACAAATTTGAATTATTGTGCATTAGGAATAACATAAAATACCAAAACTTTTTGTTACAAAAAAAGGAATAACATAAAATACCAACAAGGATTCGTCCGAGCGGTATAGTTGGGTTCGGATCCCACCCAAGATCTCAGATTCGAGTCTTGGACGTGAGAAAAACTCTATTGAAAAAGAAGAACCACACGGGTCTTTGTATACTCGTGGCCAATAACACGATAATAGAAATAACATAAAATAGACTTAATTGCTATTGTGTTATTTTGTCATTGCAAACATTTACGATGGAAAATATATGCCATAATAAGGTAGGAAAATAGCATGAACATGCATTTCTTCACTATAGCTTTTTTTTTGGCAAATAGAAGGAAGCCCTCGATAAAAGATTCTGACGTAAAAAAATATTAAAAAGAGAAAAGAGTACTACAAAAAAAACTAAAGACAAAACAACTATAAAGAGCCCCTAACTTATTAAAGCGAAAGACTCCTAACTTGTCAACTTACACGAGTGAGTAGATGACACGCCATATCATTGTTGATATAATGTATGACATACGGCATAACAGTGTTTTCCAAATATAGTTTGATACATGTTGTATTATTCATTGTAAGGGACTAAATTGATGTAATGTTATAATTTTTGAGATTAGATTGAATATTTTTTCCAATTATTACTTTAGATTTAGTTGGTAATATAATTGTCTTGTGATTAAATAAGGGAAAAACAGTCATTTCAATCATTGAATGTGTGAGGCATTGTTATTATAATTTTTGAATGTATCAAAATTGCAAAATGTCTCTTTAGTAAGTCATTTTGGTCATCAAGTATGTTTTTAGTTAGTCATTTTAGTACTCAAATGTGAGTTTTATTTGTTAATTTAGTTCCTAAATTTACAAAAAAAGAGACACCTAGGGACGTATTTATAATTTTGATATATTCAAATAATATAATGACAACATGTCATATATTTAGGGTCCAAAATGACTGTTTACACTTAAATAAGTAAAAGATGACGATGAATCAAGTCGATTTTTTTAACACCTATGCAAAGTTTGAGAAAAAATATCCAAAGTTTGCAGGTTAGTGATTTATATACCATTCATGTAAATACCAAAATCCGACCTTTTCATACCTAAAGATTTTCCTTTTTTCCTGATACGTAAAGATTTCATTTTAATTTGAAGATATCACTTGACATATTAGGCAAGAAAGCTATTCCATTTTGGCAAACACTTTTTAGGAAAGGGTTTTCTATTTTTTTTGTGTTTAATACTTTCAAGATAGTTGAGTAAAAGTCCAGATTTTTTAAGATATATCATTCCTTAATTGCCATATATACACAAATTAAATCCTTAATTTCCCCTTATATATAAATATAAATATAAAATAGATTTTTCTTTTGTGTGTACTAAGGAAATCAACAGCGAAAGCACTACACATTTTCTAGACTAAAAAGTTGCATTCCAAAACACGTTTTAGGTATAATTGGGGAATATTATTCTTTCCTTATGTATATGTATTTTGTGAAAGAGTGCGACCCATTAGATCCGGTTCTTAAATTTCTGTTAAAGCATCCTCCACTTCGTATGCTCAATTCAAAAACATCACAAAACTGCAAAACATAGATTCGTAGTCTTCTCTCTCTCTCTCTCTCTCTCTCTCTCTCTCTCATAAACCATTCACTTTGTGCATCTTCAAATTCTTTCTTCTTCAAAAAAATATCTCTTCTTCAAACCCAATCCTATTCAGAAAACAACAAAAGGATCACAATCGTTCATTTCATTCACTTCACAAACATCCATTTCTACTGATATTCACCACCAACTTGCTCAACAGAACTCAATTCGTTAGACAAGATATTTTTTTGACGAAAACCCAGGTTTGCGTTTCGAATAACAGTATTAAATTTTCATTCTTTAGAATTCCCCACTTCCCCATTTACTTTAATTTCGTGTTCAATTGTTTTTGTTTTTGCTCAGATTTTTGTGGTTTTTGGTCAACATGGAGATCGATAAAGCAATTAGAGAGTGTGATGATCAAAGACTTCAGACTAAGTATAACAACGCTACTTATGTTATTCAGAGAGCTTTGGCTTTGTATTCGTAAGTCTTCTTTGGACATCTAACTTTTGGGATTGCTATTTATCTTAAACCTTTCTTTGAGCTGGTTCTGAATTTTGCGTTTGAGGTATTAGATTCATTTGATCAATGGTTGGTTTGAATTGGATAAGGAAAAGAATGTTATGTGGTGTTGATTTGATTTTGTGGTTGTTTCAATTGGAAGGATGAATTGGAGTTCAATCTAGATAGATGTTTGATTTATGTTTTTTAATCATTTGATGGGATTATGGGGAAATATTGAATTTCCTCCCTTGATTATTATTGTCTAAAGGGCAATCCTTCTTTCAATTATTTCTGTCTGTTGACTTGAACAGTGGAACATACAGTCATCGGAAATTTCATTGAAACAAAAATGTAATGAATGATTGTCTGATAATGAAGTTCCCCATTTGGTCTGAGTAACTGGTATTGTCTGAAAAACTGAAATAGCTTTGAGGTATTTGTATGTTAGTTTACGTTGCAGGGACAATATGAGCTTTGTCGGTCGTTGTCTTTAACATAGTCAACCTTATTGATTGTGGAAGCAGCATAAGAATATAAACTTGATTGTTTTAGGGATAATTACCTAGATCATAGAGTTATCTTCCCTACTTTTTCGTGTCTTTATGCTGCTTTGTTTTCGATAAGTCATTCTTGTATTAACATATGAATGGAAAGGATGATTTATTTTTTAATTTATGATCTTTATATCTATCTTTTCAATCCTGATTGTCCTTATGAATGCAAGTTTACCAATGCATGCATATATTAATATATTAATTAATGTAATTCGTCTTACAGTATTGAGGAGGTTGCCTTCAGTTTTAATGGCGGAAAGGATTCAACGGTTAGTTTTAATGTGTAATCTTTTATTATTTAGCATAACCTTTGAGCCTAGTAATGTTGACATTGAGCTATGGTATGTAGGTCTTGTTGCACCTACTCAGGGCTGGCTATTTCTTGCATACAGTGGGGAAAAATAGTGTCAATGGGGATGTAAAAGATTTTCCAATTCGAACAATATATTTTGAAACTCCTTCCGCTTTCCCGGAAATAAACTCGTTTACCTATGATATTGCTGCCACGTGAGTGAAGCTTCTTCCTTTTTGCTTTTGAATGTTTTTAGTTACCATTTTAATTTAGATAGCACGGAAAAGGGATACTTTCCTCCCTTATTTCTATTGTCCTTGTCCTTTTTAAATGTTGAGGCTTGTTCTCCTATAAAGGATGATACAACTAATGATTTTTTGCTTGAGCAGCTATGGTTTGCAAATTGACACCATTCGCTTAGATTTCAAGTCTGGTTTGGAGGCTTTGCTGAAAGAGAGGCCAATTCGAGCTATTTTCCTTGGAGTTCGAATTGGAGACCCTACAGCGGTATCCTTACTTCTTTACCACAACATATATTTTTTTGTTTGAAGTGCATATTCTCTGATCCGCTATTCATCCAAACCTCCACTGGCAAGGTTATCAAAACAAAACTTTATTTGAAAGTGCTCCAGGCTCTGCTGAAGCCAAATTTGAAAGTGAGGTGTAAATACGAAGATTTGCATAATTATTCACACACACACACATGTATATATATCTCTGTGTGTGTCTCTAAGGAGAAAATTAAGCTCTATAATCATTACTCGATAAGTTGCAATCTAGTATACACTAAAAGCAATGCATGTAATTATAACTTTTTGAATGTTCCTACTGTTGTCATTAACCTTATCATTTAAAACTATAGATCTATGGTAAATGATCCCTAGACATGTTATTTATCATGTTTCAATACTACAATCATAGAACAATTTCAGTATTATACATTAATATCTCAACTATTGTTAACTCAAAGTCGCTTTAATTTTCCCATTGAGTAAAAGCAAATTAGACTTGGTTTTTTTTCTGTAAAACCTAGCTATCGGATTGAAAATCACAATACTCAGAGTCTAGAGAGATGATCTCTCTAAGCTGTTGAAGAGAGAAGAATTAGGGAACATGAGCAAAATCATCTCTTTAGAAGAGCATAGAATGCTTATGCATAATGTTTGACGTTGTTGGAGAGAGCCTGAAGATGTCTTCA
Organism: Astragalus glycyphyllos; assembly: GCA_963573325.1. Lineage (NCBI taxonomy): Eukaryota > Viridiplantae > Streptophyta > Magnoliopsida > Fabales > Fabaceae > Astragalus > Astragalus glycyphyllos. The sequence continues at coordinate 28,576,665 of OY754312.1, forward strand.
AAAGCCTATAATGCATATACCTGAAAATGTTTTCAAAAGCTTTACACTGGCACACATAATCTAAATATGTTAGCATGAAATTGCTTATCAAAAGCTTGATTTAAGAACTTTACTGTCTTGAATCTTGAGGCAAGTTTTTGAATATGTTCATTCAAAAACAGGATTGAGAAAAGTCTCAACTCTCAAGTGCATGGTCTAAGCATAAAAATGTATGCTTTTATGCTTTAAACCAAGACTTGATTAACATGGTTTTATGGAAATCAGAATATTGCCATATCTATTTATACACGCGTGTTCCCACCTTGCAGGTTGGCCAAGAACAATTCTCCCCTAGTTCACCTGGATGGCCACCTTTCATGAGAGTGAATCCCATTTTAGATTGGTCATACAGGTTTGCTCCTTGTTATATGTTGTTTCCTCTTACTGTTTTTTTATCTCTGTTAGTTCTTTGATTTTTACTTTCTGTTCCACTACAGATCTTACAATTATTCATTGCTGTCTTAGAAAGTAATATTTATAATGATGCTTTGGAATATTATAATAGTTATGGTATTCACCTGCTTAAATTTCTTTGCAGAGACGTTTGGGCCTTCCTTTTAACTTGCAAAGTGAATTATTGCAGCCTTTATGATCAAGGGTAATACTCAATAGATATACTGGATTTTATCGTTGGATACTAATAATTTATATGCTAAATTTGTCCTTTTTGCCTAACAGAAAGGGCATAAATTTTCTTTGGCATCATTTTTTAATGAAGTAAAAAGCCTCCATTGCTGATTTTATGTTCCAGTTGTTTGCGTTTATTCAAGGAATCTGAGTGTACAATTATTATTTTATGATATGCGCAGTTATACTTCAATTGGGAGTATATATGACACACTTCCCAACTCATTACTAAGCATTAGCAATTCTTCCAATAAGTTCAAGCCAGCATATTTACTCGTTGATGGAAGATTAGAGAGGGCAGGGAGGGTTAAAAGGATATCTTCTTCAACTCCTCGACAACTTCCTGCTGATAGCAATGGCTCGATTAGCCTGGATTCACATAAAAACAGCATGCTAACAGGATCAATAATTGCTGTCGGAGATGAGATTCTGTAAGTACCACAATATCACATGGATAATGCATTATGTGGATTATATTGGAAACTATATTTTCTATGAACTAGTATGCATGCACTGCTTTATAATTTTCCGTATATGTGGAAAGGGAAGAGAATAGGGAGGATATGAAAATTGTGTAATGGGAATTGTGGATACTGAATGTAGGATTATCCAATATCGGTAACGAAGGGCACTCTAGGATATAGTTACCATTATCATTTCTTCAAGTAGATTCTCTCCATCCATCTTAGTTTCAGTTATTGTAATCTTAGTGGCTATATCCTCTGCTGTAATTTCTACTCAATAAACAAGCACCACTTTCCCTATTGCGTTGATACCAATTAATATTCATCTTGGGAGTTAATTTCGGTAGTCATTCAAGGAAAGAAAAGAAAAGATTAAGTGAACCCATGAATATGTAATCTCCATCATATCATGCTGTGCTGTAAACTGATTTTTTTTATTGTATGTCAACTGTTTTTTGATGTTCTCTTTTTCTTTACCCTGTTCCATAGCTCAGGTTTGGCATTGTTGAGGATCAGTTGGGACCATATTTATGTAGGAAGTTGCATTCTGTCGGTTGGTCCGTGTTGCAACATTCTGTAGTGCACAACAATGTGAGTTCTTTTTTTTTGTTGTAGAAATCAAACCTGTGTGTATATGAATGGTTCTGCTTTGCAGAAATGAATAGTTGAAAGTTTCATTATGAGTCTGTGGATAACATACTGTTCGCAAACTCCAATATTGGCATTTTAACAGGTGTTGGTAAGCAATCGCTAATGTTAGTTAGCTAGTTAATTGGTTGGTGAGTTAGAGAGATAATTAGAACAATAAATAATGTCCCTTGAAATAAGAGGAAAGGTTGAGAGAGTATCTTGTCATTTAATAGAGGTGGGGGGTTTCGGCATTGGGTGGTTACACACCCTCAAAGTTCTGCATTAATGTTTTATAATAAGGGGATTTGTCCCTAATTCATTCTAGTAAATATACTGATTCCTATCAAGTATCAACTAGTAACGGAGCTCTGATTTCAGAGCTTTGACGAATTGTTTTGTGAAAACGGTTTCGAGATTTGATGGAGCAGTGACGCCTATCGGTGTTTGGTCAATTTAGGTTAGTATTTTGAGGCAATTAGAGTAAGTGAAGAGGAGAAACTATCTTGGATTTGGATGGCATTTAGAGGACCGCTATCAATTGGTGGTTTTTCTGTAAAGAAATCAACCAGAGTTTACATTCTTTACCCTTGAGAAGGCTATGTTCCAGAAATTCCAACTAGAGCATCTTCAAGATTTAGAATCTAGGGAGCAGGGAAACAAAAAGTGAAGATGAAACTCTAGGGATCAAGAACCCATGGTGGCAGTCAAAATTGAAATGAGTCCAAAAAATCAGCAAGGAACATTCAAGGAGAATCGTGAAAAGGTAGAAAATAGCAAATTTGCCAATAGCAAGGAGGATAGCATAAAAAGTTGCAAGGAGACGTGCGATGTTGGAGAAGAGATGGAAGAGTGAATGTCATATATCCTAATGATTCTGGTTTTGCCTCTGAAGCTAAAGATTCCCCATTCAGTACATCTTTATCTTTTGGCTTCTTTTGTTGTTGTTCTTGATTCTTTCTTGTTCCATCCAACAATTTTGACTCTTCTCTGGCATCATGGTTCTTGATCCCTAGAGCTTCATCTTCACTTATGTTTCCTCGCTTCCTAGATTCTGAATCCTGAAGATAAACCCAAAGCTCTGGTTGGAAACGCTTGAACACAACTTCCTCAAAGGTTAAGAATGTAGCATCCCAATTTATTTTTTTCTGGGAAAACCACCAACTGGGAGCGTCTCTTCTCAATGCCATTCAAGCCAACGATAACTTCTCACATACTCTAATTTCCTCGAAATGCTGATCTAAAGTGGTCAACCACCAATTGGTAGTGCTGCTCCAGTCAGTTCTTGGCATTATTTTAGTGAAACAATTTCCCACAGCTCCAAGATTGGAGTTCTGATAACAATTGATAGGAACTGGTATTTTACTAGAAGAAAACCGGGAAATTTCCCTTGATTGCAAACTCTGGATGCCCAAAGGTCCCAATACACTAAAAATGGCGAGCTATCCTTCCTCTTACCCTTTTCTCTATTTATATACATTCCTGTCTAATATCTTAACTAATTGGCTCACAAACAATAGTAATTACTTATCAATATCTAGTTCACCTTTTTTTGACAAAGAATATCCAGTTATAATGTTATATTTTATGGCATGTGTTTTGTACAGATTGATTCTGTGGCCGAAGAAGTTGAGCGACATAAGTCTAAGACTGATATGGTATTATGCTAATGCTTAGAAAGTTATGCGATATTTCTTGCAGATGAAATGATGGTTCAGATTATTAATCCGCCCTGCTTCTTGTAGGTGTTTATATATGGAGGTATAGGTCCACTGCATTCAGATGTTACCTTAGCTGGCATTGCAAAAGCTTTTGGTGTTCGTTTGGTGCGTCACTTCCTTCAATTGTTATCTCTTATATTTTTTAAGCTACTTCAATCATCCTTAAATATGCTTGCACTTCCACCCCCACATATTTTGTTGGTGAAATTTTACTATAGTCAAGCTTCTGCTGACTTGACTGGCTTATAGGCATACCCGCCTGCATTTCGATCTTTAACTGCTTTTGATTTACTGTTGTAACTCCATATCAATGGGTGTTTGCTTTTGATGTAGGCTCCTGATGAAGAATTTGAAGAATATCTCCGACATATTATCGGTGATCATTGTACCGGCGATAGGAATGAGGTAAAAAAAGCTTGACCTGTTGTTTATTAGGACAATATTTTACACTAATATGGTCTAAGGGTATCATCATATCTTGATTGCAATCTTTCTTCCTCTTGTGTCTGAAATGAGGGATCAATGTCTCGGATTTAGCTTGCATTGCACAATATACCATGTGATGACAGTTGTAAGAAATTGATTGAGATTGTTCCATCCTTGTCTTTCACCTTTCAGATGGCTCAATTACCAGAGGGCATAACTGAATTACTGCATCATGACAAGTTGACTGTACCCTTGGTATGTCTTTGGAACTTCACTAATGAAAACAGTTCTTATTTATCATTTATCATAAGTTCAATTATACATTGAGCTGAAACTATTAAAAGTTTTTATTTTATATTATTGTTGGGACCAGCTCCTACATTTTATACAATGAATACATTGAAGGAGGAATACTTGTTTCCACTGTTTGAGATAATGTCTTTTTCTTGCAGATCAAGTGCCAAAATATAATAATTCTTAGTGCAACAAATGTTTTGGAGCTGGAAAAGCAGTGGGATTGTTTGATTGAATTAACAAAATCTAGTGACCTACTAACATTGATGGAACCATTTATATCAAAGCACGTGACAACTAAATTATCCGATGTACGTGTTAACTTTCATATATTAAGATACATCTGCTGCTTTATTTATCTTCTTTATCTTTAATCTGATCTCATATTGGGATATCTAAACTGTAGGTTGAAGTTGCTCAACCTCTATCAAAACTTAGTCTTGAATTTCCAGACCTTTTTATTGGTATGAAGTTTATGAATTGTGATAATTACCAGTATATGACTCATCATCCATCTTTTATTAAAATGTTTCCTCTTTGCAACATTAAGGATGTTACCGCAAAGCCAGATATGGATCTCTCGTAATAAGTTTCAAAGGAAAGGTACAATGAAAGTTCCATATTTTAGTATTTTTTACCAAAAAAAAGTCATGCAAGTTTCTCTTGTAAGCCTTTCCAGTGTTGTTTCAGGACCAAGCCCGACTTGAATCAGCTATAAAAGCATTACAGAATAAGTTTCAATCCGGTGCTTTCACGGAGTTGAACTAGAGAGGATGATATCTACACGTCACGGTTCCTTTCTATTGCAATCTGGGATCTTCAAATATAAATGCATGGGGATAAAAATGAACTAGGAAGAAAATCAAGGATGGTGCTATCATGGTAGAAGAAAGAACAATGGCACTAACATAGATGGCTGAAGCTTCAATATACACAGCACTTTTATCTCCTTCAGGGAGTTTGGACAACCAATTGATTATTATTGATGATTATTATTTCAATTTACAGCATTAGTTTACAAAATATACAGTCTTTTCTATTGATAACCCACCAGTTGAAACCTTCTAAATTAGCAGCGTGAATTGCATAATCAGGTTTGGCTGCTATTTACAAGATTTTGATGTTTGATGTATGAACCATTTAGCCATTTTTTTTAACCATTGATTAACTGAGGCATGGTTTGCCCAATGGAGTAAATGTGTTTGTGCTATGCCCTTTTTAGTAACTTAATACGTACAAGGGAATTAATTCCTCAGTGCTCAAAGGTTGAAATCCAAGAAGATACATAGCACCATATGGTGTCCCCAAAATTGATGTTCAAATAATGTGTTAAAATAATATGATATTGACGACAGCATACCAAGACCAACTCGAAATGATGACCAGGATAATAACAAAAATGAATTGTCTACCTTGCGCGCGGGAAAAAGGTGTCCTTTCCTTGATTCTAATTTGTTTAAGCGACACTCCCACGACTCCCCCCATCTCTTTGTTGCTGCGAAGCTCTGTCTATCGCTGTTGACTCATTGCAATCTTTGCGGAGACAAAGGGAGCCACATGAGTATCAGATAGACCGCAATGGCACTTTAGAGGGTGTGAGTGTAAGATGAGTAAAAAAGTGAGAGATAGAGGAGTTAAGGAGGGGAGTGACACAATATGAGAGAGTGAGAAATGAAGAATAGAGAGAGACCATTCAAATTACTTTTCCAAGAATACTTCTATTGATACAAATGGAGTAATGCATTTGGTTATAATAATTAGTTCTTATATATCACTATGAGCACTATAATTCTCACCTGATATGTCTCCGAAGTTCACATTTAGACCTTTTTTGATAGGTCCATATTAGATGCACTCAACATTTTAATCATCATTTAATTAATTTTAGAAATATTTTATAACTCATTTAATATAACAATAAAAATAATTTTGTGCTATTCTGGAACATTAGCATTTAGCTGTTAGTGCTCAGGTTGATAGTGAGCAATCCTAAAAAAATGTGCGTCTAATTAAAATTTGTCAAATAAAAGATGAATGATCGAGAAATGGGGAAAAAGAGACAGTGGATATAGCGTAGTAGTGGCATTCCTCTCATTTTTTGTCAAGTGGCGAATCTCCACCTTCAAACACCATAACCTCCGAGTGTAAGTGGAGTGAAGTATCGATATGGGTGGCAGTGGCAACGGAGAAGACATTTCAAAGAAGGGATTGGAAGGCACTGCCATAGCCTTACCCATCAACCGTCACGCTAACTTGAAAAGCGCCTCCAGCGATGACCACTTCACAGACATCCTCGCACACATCAAATCCTCCAAAACTCCCGTAAGCATCCCCAACTCTTATTCCTAGGTTTTCATTTTAAAACACAACAATAAACCTTCTCCACATATTTCATTACTTTGCCTTGTGTTATGTTTGATTTCTTTTGGGAGATATGTATTTGATTCTTGTGTGTTACAAAATTGTTGGCAGGCTGTTATCAATTACGGCGCTTCGTGGTATGTTACAACTTCTCCCTCACATACACGTATCTATCCAATTCCTAATTATTGAGCTCGTTTGAACACCAGGTGTTTGATGTAGGAACTCATCCAATATGTGATAGTGACAATGATATTGTTTCTTGTTTTATCAGGTGTCGCGTTTGTAGCCAAATTCTCCCTGCATTCTGCAATCTGAGCAACAAATTCCCAAAGCTTTCCTTTATATATGCAGATATTGATGAATGTCCTGAAACAACTCAACACATTCGATACACTCCTACGTTCCAGTTTTTCCGAAATGGTGAAAAGGTAGATGAGATGTATGGTGCTGGAGAAGAGAGATTGCATGATCGCCTGTGGCTGCACTCTTGAGAGCATATTGAATTTGGTTACTCTAATTTAAACTATTCACTTTAGAAGCAAGTAATCTCATCTGTGGATAGGTAAATTAGCCATTGAGGTTATATGTATAGTTGAGATATCATTGAATGTTGAAATATCATTGTTGATTTTCTCATCAATTCTTGAGGTTAGTTACCTTATCATTGCTCTCTCTAGTGGAGCTGAATCCAACATCTTGTTTGCAATTTCTCAATAGATGTAACATTTACCAAAATCAACAGTTCAGTGTATTTCAGGTTAAAGCTCAATTATTTTAATGGTATGGCCATAGGAAACTCTTACATGCGGTAAACAATTTCATAATTTAATCCCAATAAAATGAATAATAATCAACCATCCTAAGTTTACACCAGTGACACAAGATTGGTTACAAAACAATCAATAAAAGACATGAGAATATAAATAACCCGTAACAGTAAAGAAATTCAAATGAAGTGGTAAAACCAAAACCGAAAAAGGTAGTAGCTAATGCTGCATGCTCCTATTGTGCCAACGAGTCCAACAAAGAGGCATCATCTTCATCATTATCTCTGTTTCCTTTTCTCATCCAATCAGTGAAACGTATCTTCAATAAGAGATGTACGCAGTGAAGCTCCTTTATTTTCTTCTCTTTACCCAAAATCTGAAAAATGGCTACGATGATAACCATCTATGAGGGCTTGCTAACTCAAGCCTTAGGCTTGAGTATCTTGACAGTCTCCCAAGTGAAATCAGCATCATCACGTCCAAAATGCCCATAAGCAGCAGTTTTCTGGTACCTGAAATTGCCTCCTCTTTTGAGGTCAAGATTGATGGCAATCATTCCTGGCCTGAAATCAAAATTCTCCTTAATCAGAACCAATATGTCCTTGTCTGGAATCTTTCCTGTTTTGTAAGTGTCTACGAATACAGAAAGTGGCTCTGGGACTCCAATTGCATAAGAAACCTGCACAATACAGCGTCTAGCAAGTCCTGAAGCTACAATGCTCTTTGCAGCCTGCCTAACAATATATGCACCACTTCTATCCACCTTGGTTGGGTCCTTGCCAGAGAATGCACCTCCACCATGAGCACCCCAACCACCATAGGTGTCTATAATGATCTTCCTACCAGTGAGTCCTGCATCTCCGTGAGGTCCACCAATCACAAACCGACCCGAGGGATTGAGATGGAATATAGTATTGTCATCAAGGTATTTAGCTGGGATGACAGGTTTTATGACATGTCCTTTTAAATCTTCAGCAATTTGTTCATTTGTGACAGTTTCATCGTGCTGGGTTGAGATGAGGACTGTGTGTACGCGGATGGGGACCATGGCTCCATTTTCATTCTGGTACTCAACAGTCACTTGGGTTTTTCCATCAGGCCTCAACCATGGGCATGTTTGGTTCTTTCTAACTTCAGTGAGCTTTGCACCAAGTTTTGTAGCAAGCACATGAGTGAGTGGCATTAGCTCAGGTGTTTCATCTGTGGCATAGCCAAACATGTGACCTTGGTCACCAGCACCAATTTCCTCAGGTTGTTTGGTCATGTGACCGTGAACTCCTTGAGCAATATCAGGACTCTGTTGTTCAATGTTGACAAGAACTTTACAGTTGTCAGCGTCGAGACCAACATCAGCTGACACAAACCCAATACCTCTGCAAGTGTCTCGGACTATTTTCTCGTAGTTCACACTAGCCTTGGTTGTGATCTCTCCAAAGACCATAACCATGTTGGTTTTTGTACAGGTCTCACAGGCAACCTTGCTTTCTGGGTCTTGCTCCAAGCATGCATCGAGGATGGCATCAGAAACCTGGTCACACAGCTTGTCTGGGTGGCCTTCGTTAACAGATTCTGAGGTGAATAGGAAGGTTTCCATCTCTGCTTTTAACAACAAAAGGTGGAATTAGATTAGATATGTTAAGCTGTCTTATATATTAAAATAATAAGCTATCACGGAGCTAACAATCTTGATTTTATGACAAGCATTATAAAATTAATCAAAAGACATTTACTCAGTTTTGGTTATAACTGCTATAGGTTTTAATTGAACTAATACTACTTTTTAAAGTACATAAAATGTTGCCATCCATTGATAATTAGCTATTTCAATGTCATGGAATCCAAGAATGCTGGTGAATCAGAAGAAATGATTTTGCCAATTTGTTTTTTTTTCCTGGTAAACTACTATAATTAAGTTCCTTGATTCTCAAGTGGCACTCCGATGTATCCCCACAAGCACTTCTTTAAATCGAATGTGAGACTAATCTTTTAGTTCAACCAATGGAACACTTCCCTTGCTTATTTGACCTCTCAAATTAGTCACTCTTAAGATTCGAATCATGCTCTCCTTGTTAGCATTGAGACCAATTTTATTTTAGATAACACTAGTTCATCTAAGGAAAATAAAAGAAAATGAAATTTATTTTATTCTATTTTTCTTTTCTTTTTTATGAAATGTAAAGTCAAAATGTAAATAATGTTATATAAGTGAAACATTATTTGGTAGATTCTTATGTAAAATCATAGAATTGAAGGTAGATCTAGAAATTTTTTAAAAAAGTTTTTGCAATTTGCAAGTGTTAGTTATAGATAGTTCCAGTTTTTTTAAATTAATTAATTTATTCCTTTGTCTATGATTGTGGAAATTCGTATTTGCAAAAGCTACTTGTAGTTGCATTCCAGATAAGTAAATCTCAAACTATATTGTCAATGTTTCAATTATCTTCCTTACAGAGTCGGCATTGTTTCACTGTTTTATTTCTTCACCATCCAAACATAACCAAAGAAGCACAAACAGAGAACAAATAAGGCAATAATATAGATCTGTGAATGCAGGAACAAACAAGAGCAACATATCAGATCAATTATTCAATTATCAAAAGATAGATGCAAATTAGATCCAAATCGACAATGATAATAATTATACATACATTGAGTTACGTAATTACGTAAGAACACTAACGAAACTAGAAGAAGCAGAGAAACAGATTCAGTTATTCTAAGAAGCAAGCATCGCATTGTAGATTTGGATCCAAGATCTGATAACTAGAAGTAGAAATGGTAAAAGAAACTGAATAATATTGATTTTGTTACAGATAAAGAAAAAAGAGAGATACGTACCAAATGCGGTGGTTAGAGTGAGGAGGTAGAAGAAGAATAGAAACGAGGAGTGAGTGGTTAACCGAAAATGTGAGGAAACCAGAAAGGAAGGCGAAAGAAAACTAGCGCTATCTATATATAGAAGACGTATGCATTCAGATCAACAGAAAATAGACGCATGACTCGCTCTTTTCTTTCCCGGTTTGTTTTTACACTTTTACTTTCAATTATTATTACACTTGTACTTTTAATTTATATTTATATCATTTAAATTAAAATTAAGTTTCAACCTTGCCAAATCAAATAGTGGGTGTTCTTGCCTAAGAAGGGAGAATTGAGTACCATTCACATTATAAACGGAAAGCAGGGTTTAAAGCAATGTTTTAAAAACCGGACCGGAGATTGAACCGGAGAGAGCTCCGGGTCATGGTTCAATCGGTTCACTCGGTTGAACCATGGTTGAACCGGATGAGTAATAATTAAATAAAAAATAAGAAAGGTATTAAATTTTGGAGAAAAAGTCAATAAAAAAGTCAAAAAAAGCATTCCGGGCGGTTCAACCCCGGGTCAATTGGCGGTTCAAAGCGGTTGAACCGTGGTTCAATCCGGTCCAAACCGGTTCTAAGCGGTTCAACGTGCCTACGGTTCAAATGGGGTTGAACCAACCGCCCGAGTGCCCGGTTCCCGGTCCAACCGGTTGAACCGGCCGGTTCGGTCCGGTTTTTAAAACATTGGTTTAAAGTTGCGGCTCCCAATGCAGTTGTGGTTGTGGCTATTGCAGTCACCGAGATGCGTATTGCAGCCGATGCGTCATGAATTAATTTCAAATTCACACACTTTTCTTCCTCTTTGATTTTTCTGATTTTTCATTGAGAGAGGCATATGTGGCATGTTATGGTGTGTCATGCGGTAGTTTTAGGTGAATACAGATCACTCCACAATTATGGTGCGATGCCGATGCGACGACCATCACACAACAATATTGGACTGCAATGCATGACTCGCTCTTTTCTTTCCCAGTTTATACATTTTTACTTTCAATTATTATTATTATTATTATTATTATTATTATAGATTAGATATATTGGATAAAAATTAAAATTAAGTTTGAACCTTGCCAAATCAAATAAGTGGGTGTTCTTGATTAAGAAGTGAGAATTGAGGACCATTCACATTATTATAAATGGAAATTAGTATTAGTCCCAACAGCTCAATCTTTATATTAATCCTCTTTTCAAGCCTTTACAACACTCATCATCATCAATGCAATGCGTTTTCATGGCTTTGTGTGCTTCCCTCTTTCCAGTGTGCTTTTCATGTCTTCCCGTTATGGACGGTTATTTCTCGTTAATTGTTGTTTGGGAGGTTAAGATTTTTTTTTTTGTGTCGAAGAGAAGTTTTTTTTTATGGACAAATGTCAAAGAGAACTTGAGATTGCATTTCCCCAAAATCACTTTGGATCTCCCTCTATTGGGCCTCATACCGCCTTGGGCCCTTAAGGGCTACCAGCAATGGCTCATACTTCGTCCAACTCTCTAGCTACTCAGTAGACACCCCCTAACACGCGTGAAAAGACCAAAATGTCATTAATGAGTCTTGTCATCCAACGATGGTTCGGAGCATGGTCGTCCGAACCGGTTCGGACGTGGTGCCACCGAACCAGAAACAAGCACACAGACACCCCCCTTTTAACTGATTCGGCGGCACCACGTCCGAACCGATTCAGCCGACCGTGCTCTGAACCAGTTAAAATGCAGTGTGAGGGTATTTTGGGAATATTTAAGGATTGAGGTATCCACTGAGTAGATGGGGGGTTGGACGAAGTATGGGCCCCAACAAGTATGGATGAGTTTTACCCTTTCCATTCCCACCTAACCAGGGTCGTGTTTCCATGGAGTCCTTGATTCCGTAACTATTTATAGAAAATTTTGAAATTTATATCTACAATAATTAATATACTAGCTGTCAAAAAATAAATAATATACTAAAATATTTAGCAAAGTTAATTAAATTAAAAAATTAAGTCAAACAAATTGGAGTATATTTGTCATTTCAAAACTAGTATTCTTTCTCTCTTTTCTCTTTCGCTCAAATCAAACCAATAAGCACAACTCTCTCTCTCTCTCCCCTATTTCTCTTCTCTTTTCCTTACCAAATAACACCTCTAATCTACTCTATTTCCCACCTCTAGATCTTTCTCTCTTCCCTCTTTCTCTTCTAATCCAAATTCACTCTTATAGTTTTTTGGACCAAAAGTCTCCCTTCTCTCTCTCTCTTCCCTCTTTCTCAACCAGGTGACAATGGGTATACTAAAATGTTAGTTGACGATAGTGAAATAACACACGGATAACCAACAATAAAAAAAATTATTTCTTTGTCATCAATATTTCTAAATAAATCTGAATAAAAAACTTAACAAATAAAAAAATATAAATATCTGAGGTCAACACGATTCTTTATAAACAAATACTATTGGAGTGAAAACTACTTGAATCAACTATGAAGTAGAAAAAAAACTAAGGAGTGTTTAAATCCTACGTGACCCTTTGGGTGTACATAAACTATCTTAGTTTACCCAATTATGGTGTGTTTATTGAATGGATCCCAAATTTATCGCACATACATGTATATATATATATATATATGGAAGCTTCTGCAAGTTAATCAATTATATGGTTTTGGGAAGTGACAAGACAATTGAAGTTACGGAGGCTGTTCCCTTTGACTTGTACTGATTCTTCTCTAAATAAAAATCTATTCAGCGCTCCATTCTTTGAAAAAAGCCTCTCTATACTGTCTCTACCTCCCTTCCTTAGACTCTGAAACCAAGTAGAATACAGTGAGTGAAAGCAATGGGCAGAGCTCCTTGCTGTGACAAGGCTAATGTTAAGAAAGGGCCATGGTCTCCTGAAGAAGATGCAAAGCTAAAAGAGTTTATAGAGAAACATGGAACTGGTGGAAACTGGATTGTGCTTCCTAAAAAAGCAGGTAAGTAGTAGTAACGTCACATAACATGGAGACATAAATCATATGAATATGCTAACGTCTTGTTCCTTTGTCTTGTGTCTTTGACATGGTTTGTTTCCCGCAGATTTAAAAAGATGTGGCAAAAGCTGTAGACTAAGATGGCTTAATTATCTCAGACCCAATATTAAGCATGGAGAGTTCTCTGAAGCAGAAGATAAAATCATATGCAGCCTCTATGCTAGCATTGGAAGCAGGTAGGCTTCATTTTCATTTATTTTTCATCTCAAACTTTCACTTCTACCTGGTGTTTTAAAAGTCAAACCAACCGAACACTTCAAACCTGACACTGTCTCTGATTTAGTTATTTTAGCCATTCGACTATGATTTCATCCAGATTTGAGCCGTTCGACCATGATCCAGAGGTTTACAATCAATGCTTTAAAAAAGGTCATTGGCTCACAACTTTTATGTCTCTGCGATCTGAACGCGATCGCAATTGAGGCAATATCGTTGCATTTGACTGCAATTCTTTGAAATACCAAGAATTTTGGCGAGAATGCGATTTAAAACCTCGGATATAGTATGTATATATACTTTGTTTTCTAAAAGTTAGAATCACCTCATGCATTCCAAATCAAGATCTTTTATGAGTGTTAATATCACAACATATATTATTGGTAATGTTTCTTATTGTGGAAATCATTTTCACAAAGTGAAGGTGGTCAGTAATAGCATCTCAGTTGGAAGGAAGGACTGACAATGATATAAAGAACTACTGGAACACTAAGCTTAAGAAAAAGCTCATGGCCATGAATCATTCAATTGACAAGAAGCCTCAACAAGTTACCCTTTTATCCATCCTTCAAAATTCAACATCACCTTCATCATTATCATTCACAGACACCAGCAACAACAACAACTCATACTATATCACAGGATCTGTGTCCTCTCTTATGAGTGGAAATTCTTCTACTTCTGCTTCAAATAGTTCCATTTTTCAAGCACAAGAAAGTTTCATTAGTCCAACTCAAAAGTGCCAATTCAAATATAGTAATAAGACCTTTGTGTTTGGAGGTGAAGCTACTAGTTGTAGCTCTTCTGATGGGAGCTGCAACAACCAAATTAGTCATGGGAAAGAACAAGAGCTTGTATATGGTGATTACCTCTGTAGTGGAGTGGAAGATACTCAGAAATTGATGTTCTCTAGTGCTGGCGGTGTTAATGGATTGTGGGTAGAAAATGAAAATTCAATGGATTATGGTGGTCTAGATGAAATTAAAGAGCTGATAAGTACTAGTAGTTGCAACAACTTTTTGTTTCATGATGACGATGACAAAAAGACAGAGGAAAAGGTCATGTACTATTGATATGCTGACTAAAATGAACAAGATTTTAAAGGGGAAAGGAAAAGATATGTGTAGAGATATTTAGACTTGGACTGAGTTTGTTTCCTTTTGGGATGAGTTTGAAGTATTGAATAGAATCACTTTCTTTGTTTCAAAGTACATTTTCTTTTTTTAGCTCTAAACCCAACCTTGTTATTAGTCTTTTGGATCAGGTGGGATTAGTGACCACCAGGGTTTCTTCAAAGCTTAGGTATTTCAGGTTTGCCTAGTAATAAGAGTAACTCTACAAGGATTTGAACTCTCACCCTCATGAGATTTTTCTCACGAGCTCGAGTTTCTTCCACTTTACCAACACCTTATTAATTTCAAAGTAAATTTTGGAAATTTCATTTATTTTTTGCAATGATCGATATGATCGAGGTATCGCCACCAATCTAACCAATAAGATGTCCAAATGAAATAAAGGATGAAAAGAGAAATGATTTATGAACACTAAAATGGGATGACTTTCACGACAACAAATTAAGGATTAATGCAATTGAAATAGGTGATTAATTACGTTCGGTAGATGAATAATTGATATATCAGGTGTCAAAACTCATTAACCACCAACGTCCGTTAACCACGAATTTGAACATGCTTAACTATTATAATCATCAGGTGTTCAACTCCATACATATTTGAACATCTGGAAGTTGTGATTAATAACGTTCGAATTCTTTGTTAATGAAATTACGTTGATGGTTAATGAGTTTTTTAACAGCTGATGTAGACTCCATATTTATGTAAAGTAAGAAGCTTCTCTAGGTTAAGTTTTCTTAGAGCAGTTCCATGTTTATGTGAAAAAAGAAGCTTTGTTAAGGAGTGACCAAATTAAATAAAAATGACACCTGGATAGAGTGACTTATTACAAATGACCCTTGTTAATCTTATTAGTCTTTTGGATCAAGTGAGGCTGGTGACTACTATGATGTCCTCAAAGCTCAGGCCTTTCAGAGGTCTACTTCGTAATATGAGTGACTACACAAGAATTTGAACTCAAGCTCATGAGATTCTCCTTATGAGCAAGACTATCTTCCACTCTACCAACACTTCATTAAGTTCAGAATATATTTTGGAATTTTTTTTCTTTTACAATTACATGGTCTAGGTAACACCGCCAATTTAAATGTCCAAACAAAATAAAGAATGAAAAGATAAGTGATTTCTTAACATCAAAATGAGACGACTTTGGCACAACAAATTAAGGGTTAGCGCAATTCAAATAGGTTATTAATTAGGTTCTACATGCAACACCTTTAGGTGTTCAACTCGATATAATATTTGAACATCTAGAATTGTAATTAATCATGTTCAACTCCATACATATATTTGAAAGTTCTACAGAATCCTAAACGTCACAAAATTCCTGCGAAGTCTTTTAAAATTTGTGGACATTTTTCTGCTAAAAAAGTCCTGTTGAATCCCAATCCATTACATCCTTTATTAGTATATCTATTAATCATCTACTAAACACAACTTTTTGTAATCTCTTTGATGTTTCAAACATCAAAAGTATATCTGCTAAACTTTTTCATGTATCACGTGCTAGACTTTTTTATGTATCACGTGCATTATCTTTTCATTTGTGAATTATTACATGCATTACCTAATGGGATATATAAAATTGTTTTTAATAGAGTCAATCATGAACCTAAATGCAAAATGACCAAAGTCCACAATCTCATCGTGAACTCTATGTCACCGCCTTTTTTGATAAATGTTAAATTTTTGAAATGAAATACCCAAAGGGTTGGATGGTGACCCTTATTAACCAAGTATACTGTAACCAATAATAGAATAGAAGTATACCGTACAAATGAAATACTAAACGCACTCACAGAGTATAGCAAAACTATAAGATCAGAAACATAGAGCTTTTGGATGAGATGATATGGGTTTTTTCTAGTTTAACCAAAGTCTTGGGTTCGAATTCAGTATTAGACATGCAGCAGTGTTAAGTCTCTTGAAGGAGAGTTTTGTTGTTCATTTTGATCCTACCCGAATGGATGGATTAATCTCTATTGTTGCGGATAGATATACCTGGTTTATACCAAAAGCTATACTATCAGAAGAAAATCATATCACTGGTGTGCTACAGTAAGCATGTGAAACTTGCTTCCATATATAATGATGGTGATATACATGGCGTCTCATAAATGGGACATGGCGCGGCAATCATGGCATGACTTTTAGAAAAAAATATATTAGATTGGTAGACACCATATAGGTAAGCTAACCTGCAAGAAAGCGCATCTTATTATGAAGGAGTTTTATGGTTTAATTATCAGTATAAGACAATCCATCATCTATCTCAATATATTTTTATAAAAGCCCTAGGATTAAGACTTGCTAGCTATACGAGCTCTCAAATTTGATCTGAAAATGAGTTATGTATAAATAAATCCAACTAGGGGAACAAGAATATCTAAAGACGGTATTAAAGTAAATTAAAGCATGCATGTATGTATGAGTCAACTTTTTAGCTGATAAAATAATCACAATTGGACAAGAGTCCATAGCCGTATAGGGCTCCAAAAATGTATGATTTTTTTAAGATAATGATGCCTTTGGATACGACACTTATTGGTGATAATCTGTTTAGAAGAGACAATAGATAGGTTGTTAGTTAAATGTTTCAATGGAAAAAAAAACAGATAAGAAATATAGAAGATAAAGATGCATCGCCCTCTTTCAATACCATTTTGTTTACTTATTTTGTTTACTTCTGTTAAGAGTCTCATATCGAATATGATATAATTTGGAAAATAGTTTGTAAGTGAGAGACATTCTTCACTTTACAAGCCGGCCGGTGTCAAATTAATAAGTCGCGGTAGCTTAGTATCACAAATTAAATTCCATTAAATTAACTGGCATGCATCTTCTTTGTTTCATGCGAATTGGTTTCACCACCGCTTTTCAGTTTACGTATTTCTCAATAACGCACAAGAAGAAATTTCAAAGAAGTATTCAAAGAGTTGGACTTTTAGATATTTGATGTGATATAAAAAGAGAGTTGGCCAGCCAATCAACAAAATGTGACAATGTCGCAATATGCTGTTGTTGTTTATTGACCACCACCACAATGACTTGATCTTCTTGTTACTTGTTAGCTCCTAACGTAAGTCAAATATCTGAGGAAATGTAAGCCAAAAAATATGGAGATATAATAAGAAAACAATTAATACTTTTATTGTGCTCTTATGGATGAGAACGAGTAGTGTACTACTGCGTTCCAGTGGAAGATTATGGCAATACTTTTGATTTAAGCCTATTTATTGAATATTCAATTTTAACTGTGTTAATGAGCTGACTTACTAGTGAATTATGTTAACGAGCAGACGTAAAATAAAGATCTTGTATTCGAACCCGGATACCCTCAAAAAATATTCAGACTAACAACGTTGACTTTACCAATTCTATTAGGCATTACAGGCTTTTAACTCGACTAGATAAAATCGTCTCATCTGTACGTATTTTGAAAGCAGTTTCATTACTGACTTACTGTCCTAGTTAGAGAAAGCATCTCCACTAAGTTACTCGATAATAATGCACTTAATGCAGAAAGCACATCTAGAAAAAAGTTCAAGACTATACTATCTTGGATCCATTAATTGCTTTAGCATTGTTAATCCCTACATCGATCCACTGGAATATAACATATATATAAGGTTTATAACATTTTTGAACTTAAATAAATTAAGGAAAACATAAGAGCTTGGTAAGCAACTGAGCGTCTGAGCCTATACATAGAGATAGAGGATGAAATAATTCAGAACCTAACAAAACTTTGAAGAATCTTTAGGAAGATATCCACTCTCTAAGGCATTTTAAATGATATCTCTTAAAATTCATATAGCTATCCTTAGGCATTTCTCAAATCTGAGGCGTGAGGGGGTCACTTTTTAGCGGATTATTTCTATAGTTTTTTTAGCTTCAGGGGTTTCATGCGTTTCTTCCTTTAGGAGTGTTCATTTTGTTCTCTTTGAGGAGTAGCCAAATTTAGTAGGTTTTACATGTATAACCGTTTGGTTAGAACTTATCAATAAACTCCTAATTATCGGGAAAAAAATGTCGATGGATAATGAGAATGTAAAACCACATAAAATTGAACTGGACATACAAAGCGAGATGAACACTAACTAGATTTATATTGTATTTGGAACAGGAAGAGACAAATTTTTTGGGATGTTTAGACTAACTACACTTGTAGTTGAAGATTAAACATAACTATTTTGCTCACAGTTTCTTAATCTTAATGTACTTGTGTGGCATTGCTCTGTTCAATTGTAAACAATGCAGGCTTTCTCATTGGACTCATACATAATTTTTCAGTGAGTTATTTTTTTAGCCCCTCCCCATTTTAATTTTGCCACTTCCTGAATTTGATACATGGAATAAAGCAAGGACGTGACATCTGAAATTCTGCTAGTTGTATTACCGATATTAAATCTTGCTCACTGATGTGGTATTTGAAACCCCTTTCTCTTAGTAGTTAATATTTTCTTATGAATTTTCAATAAACACATCACTTATTGAATTATATGTAGATCATTTTTCAAAACATCAATCTAGCTTAGAGCAGTATTGAAAAGAATGTGCATGCTGTTACATAAAAATGCATTTGACAGCGTTCAATAAGGAGGGAGATTATAGAATTCAGGCAACAAATTAATATAAACTGAATCAAAACCTTGTGTCACAACGAACCAAATCAGCGTATCCATAAATTTCTAGTTGTTAGTCTCAGAAAGGATCGATTGGGAAAAACATACAGAAAAGACCCTTGTTTGAATTTGTTAAGGTTCAACATAGAACTCAATTTATATAAGTAAAAATTATTTAAATGAATAAAGACCATATCCTTAGCTATTTGAGGATAGGAGCAATATGGGAGGGAATATTACTAGGAATGCAGCAAGCACATCTGAAAACAGCATGTTGGATACATTATTTTTGTTGGCATTGATAAGCCCACATCGGCAAGAATATCACACAAATAAGTCTTTATAATAACTCTGACATGCATTTCAGCTTACCGAGTTGGGTAGCGCTAACTTGTAACCCGAGTGGGGGCACCAAGGTAATGGAACATGGTTATGACTTGTCAAGTGGGGCTGGCGATGCACCATGTTGGCTTGTCCAGGAGGGTATTGCGTAACGCTTGGTGAGCATAAATAGCCCCGTTGAACCATCATTTTTTTCCTTGTGGTGTGTCATATGCAAAGGATAGTGGGCTAAGTAGATACAATTATAATGTGGATTTAATAATTCAACAAAGTGCAAACGGAAATGAAATATGTAAGTAAATTGATCAAGGTTGCTGTGGAGTTATAAGTTATAACTTATAAAGCATGATGAACATTAACTAAATTTATATTATCTTTGGAACAGGAAGAGGAAGAGTATGACTTTTGGGAAGTAAACTTGTAATTAAAGATAAACTTTGCTTTTCTCAATTATAAACAGCTCAGGTTTTCTGATTGGGCTCAGACAAAAAAATTCACTTAATTGCTTGAAAGCAGGCATTAAACCCTTTATATGAGTCATATGTGAAGAGTGGCATTTTGCTATAACTCATGCTTGCTACATCTCAAAGAACATCTAAATTTCAGTTTTTATCAATTTAAAACTAAAATAAAATAAAACTAAGTATATAGATATTTATTGGAGTTTTATAAAACATATAAACTACACAAGCAATATCTTTAGAGGTGTTAGAGAAGTATAGAAAAGAGAGTAAAATTCAGAAATATGAGATTATAAGAAAGAACTATTTTTTTTTTTATATAAGTCTTTAGCATTTACCATCGTATACTCTGACAATATTATTGCATTATGAAACATTCTCCGTGTCCACTTGTTCCTTGTTCCCTTGTGTGTGTGAACCGTGAACCTCTCTTGTCTCTTAGCTTAGTGCTGAATTTCAAATATTTCCCATCTTATTATTATGCTCCCTTTTCTCTTAATTGCTTGGGCAAAAGATGTATAAGGTATAATTATATCCGATTAATTATCCTCTGCTACTCGGCCTAAAGAGACACATTGAAAAGAAGCTAAATTCTAAAGCATATGGAAAACTAATAATGCTTATTTGTTTTTTAATATTTGTCTCAATCTGATTTTTTATGCTCATCCATTTTTTACCCAGAGAAGGATATATTAAGACTAGAAAGTTCTATTCACAAAACAAAAATTCTGAGTCACTAACTCCAAATATTCCAAAAATCAGAATCAGAAATGTTGCTGTTTAAGTTTAAATTTCAAATGCAGTCTAATATAACTAACTCAAATTGGTATTGATTTAAAAAACTCTATAACATATAGAAGTCATAACTGTCATACGTGGGAGATTGGTTGTCTTAATACAAATTGGAAAACAAAAATTACAAAGCTATCAACTAATCACTATATTCACTATCTTTACTTAAATCTACATAAGCCGGTGGTTGGTTCTCAAATATCAAAGACCAAAACCTTCCACTTTTGCATATGACCCGTAAACAGCGTGTCCCAACCCTTTGTTATGGGTTTCCTGTTAACATTCCATAGAGCAACGGGCGGGGGCATTGGACTTCCATTCTTCAAAAAAACCTTACAAAGACAAAAAACAACATAATCTTAACTAATGTTTGACAATATAAAATTGAATTCTAAATAAAAGTTGACATACCTGTACAAAGTGTTTATCCGTAAAGCATATGTTGAACTGACAGACACTTTTGAATGGGGAAATATGAAATGGGAAAATGGTGAAAGACCCGTTAACTCACTAACAAGTCAGTACGACCTGATATTTGTTAACAATTAGATACCCTTTTTTTGGTATAGTCATCCAATTCTCTTCAACCTTGTTTGTATGCATCAACAGCTTCATCAGAAATGTGACTTTTCCAATACTACCACCATATACGCAAAGGTAGAAGTCAATGTATTGTCTGATCTCCTTCAAAAGATCATTTCTCACAGAAAGCCAAGCATCCTCACCTCGTCCAAGTAATGCAACAATGAAAATTTAAATGTCATTTAAATACTTAGGCAAATTACAGTAAAAAAAGAATGAATGTTTCGTACCTTATCCGTTGTAAACGAACTCGTAAAGTCTGCTACCACCAATGCGTCATTTCCTTCCATTTATATGATGCTGTAATAAAAAAAATTCAAACAGAAGACAAAGAGTTAAGTTACTGGAGTTTCTGGAACAACGTGTGTTCGGCTGCCCATAATTGAACACGTTCGGCTACCCTTGATCGAACGTATTCGGATCTTAGTTGCCGAGTGAACAATGAAAATGAACACCCCCAAATCCATTTACAACGTTCGGTTGGGCCTAACCGATCCGCTTCGGTTGAGGGGAACCGAACTGAGCGCGATTTCTGAAGAAAAAAAACCCAAATGCAGCAACTAAAAGAGATGAAAACGAAAAAGTTTGGTAGGGATAATACCTAATAATGGTTGTCAATGTTGAGAAGATGATTAGAAGGGTAATGATGTAGGAATGGTGGATAGGGTTTGGAGTGGAGAGGTGGGAGGTTTGGGGTGTTTGAGAGGAGTGTGTAGGAGATGGAGGAGAAGAAGAGGGATGAAGGATATGGGGGGAATTTTTTAGAATGGTAAGGTTAAGTTGGTAATTTCATAGGTTAAAGGGGGTGTGTGGTTAGTGGGAGGGGATGTGGGAAAAGCCAAAAGCCTCCTCCTGATTGAAGCTTTGGGTTGTAAAGAAAATGGGCTTAAATAGAACCACCCCTCCTTGCCCAAGCCCAGATCTTTTTTCATTCTATCTGATTGGGCTGTCATCAGTCATTCAAACCAGAAAAAAAAAATTATTTGGTAAGGAAAATTTTGTTTTCTTCTCAAATTTAGGGACAATAGTCTTAGGGTATAGTTACACGGTGTACCTATTGGCAACTTGTATTTTGATGACACACCCCTATCTTTCCAAAGGCAGAGAGCAAATATTTTGTACTCATTGGGAAGTTTATTACCAGGCAAATTTTTTTATTCAGAACAAGGGGGTGTATTAGCAATATGGGAGGTGTCAACAGTTACTCCCGTATTTTGTACTTTTAAGACCGCTCTCGGTCATTTATCAACTATATGATGTAATTCTGTATTTTCCTTTTTCACCTCCCGTCGTAGTTTCTTACACACTTGGTATCTAAATATCGAGTATTAAAATTTGTTACCCGAAATCTAGATATCTAGCATGTGAGGGAGTGCGTGAGCTAGCTATACCTACCAAAGTGGGTGTCTTTGGTTGGAGGTTGTTGTTGTCTAAGCTTCGAACTCGGGATGCTCTTGCGTTACAGGGCATTATATCGGATTCGTACGGAACCAACTGTCCGTTTTGTTTTGTACGGTGGAATCTGTTGATCATTTATTTTATTCGTGCAGTCACAAAGTTTATTTTGCACATGATTCGGTCGGGCTTACGGTTGGTGGTGGATAACTCATTGGTTAGAACAACCCATTTTTGTGCTCATGAAGTTCGGACCAACAATAAAAACTCTCATAGATTCAGTCTTCTGTTATGGATAGCCACCACGTGGTATATTTGGATTCACAAGAATAATATCATTTTTTTTTGTCAATGAATTATATCATTTTTAACGACACCATGTTTGATCCCTCGGTAGTTGTCAATCATGTCAAGATAGTGTCTTGGGGGTGGTTTATTAGTAAAGTTGGTTGTACTCTTTGTAATTGACTTTTGGCATTTGTCAGGTTAGAGAATCTCTAGTGCTCGGTTTAATCCAATTTTGCTTATAAAAAAATTGATACCTACACTATCTATAAGTTATAACCAATAATTTTCATTTCCCACCAAACCCTTTTCTTTATTACCATGTTCAAAATGGCCCAGCTAATTAGTTACGTAGTTGATTTCTAAGGTGCCAGTGAGACAACATTAACAAGTGGTGTAGAAGCAAACCCAGGGTGGACAAGACACTTTTTTCAAACCCACCTTAAAATTTAGACAAAAGCTGCTGTTTCTCTATGCTTCAATTATTCAGTGTAGCACATGCACCTTCTTTTCATCCTTCTTTCCTTTTCTTTCAGTGAACCAATCGTTAAACTTTGTCCAATGAACCTCCTAAACTTTTTCAGCTTTTCAAGTCTTTGTTGGCCCAGACAGAGAATTCATTGTCAATAATCCCATCCTACTTTTTAACTAACTTGTTCTACTTCTCTTTGACTTGTTTACCTCCTGCCACTCTGTTCTAGCTTCTCAAAATCACAAAAATTTGGAAGCTATCTCTTTCCAACTGTGCTATTAACTTTTGTTCCAGTAACTCATCAACTAGTTTAGCAGAAAAATGCCTAACTTCTTTCATTTCTAACTAACCAAACACTTAATATTATTTTTTTTATGGCTGTGATAAGGAAAAAAAGGCACCATTATAAAATTACAAATCCGAGTTATTATTCGCCGTCAAAAAAAAAACTGAGTTAATGGTGAAACCTAACTAGTTATGATTTTTCCAGTCTTGTACGTAAGCGATGCATTTGGTATGGACTAAGGAGACCATTTTCATTCAGTCTAGCAGTAACCAGTGGCGGAGTTTGACAAAAAATTCGGATGGGCCGCCAATAAAAGAGATATGGAGGAACGACGAGATAGAGATTGACTAGGGGCCGTTTGGATAAACAACTTAATTAACAGCTGATGGCATAAGCGCTTATCGTATAAGTATTTATCTATAAGCTGTTTATATAATAAACAATAAAATAATGTTAAAACTATTTTTCTATAAGTCATAAGCTGTTTTCATAAGCTAGCTTATGGAGATTAGCTGAAAATAACTTTATGAACAAGTCATAATTTGTTTCCATAAGCTCCCCCAAACAGTTTCATAAGTGTTTATAGCAGTAGATAAACTTAAATAAGCTGATCTAAACGGGCCTTAGATGAGGATCAAGGAGTGTGAGAGAGGCCGAGAGGGAGAAAAAGGGTTAAGCGTGCATAAGAACAGTGGTGAAGCTTTAAAAAAATACAATTGAAATAGATAAATATAAATTAATATTTATGTATAAACAAAATTAAATGACTAAAAAATTAATTTTAATTTCATATATAGACTCAATTGAAATTGTTTGTAAAATGATAATTTTAAGTTAAGTTGATTTTCTTGTCAAAAAAAAAAAAGTTAAGTTGATTTTAATTTTAAAATGCTGAGAATATTTTTAGTTTGAAAATTATCAACCATTGATTCATATTTTCTAATTCTAATATAGGATATGTGAAAAAAAATGTTATACTATAATATTTAAAATATGAATAAAGACAAAAATTATTATATGGATTATGGAGAACATGTATATATATTAACTTTCTTATCACATATTAAATTTAAGAATATAGCCGGTAAGCATATCTATCTCCATGCTCTAGGTTTTTTTTTTAGATAGGCAAAGTGGTTAGAAATTAGCGTGTTAGTAGTTAGAGGGGAGGGGGGAGCGGGGTTCGAATCCCGTACGCCTACATTTTCACCAACAATGTCCCTTTCACTCAACCACATGAGCTACCATTCCGGGACATCTCCATGCTCTAGGTAACTAGGTTTCAAGTTCAATCCATGATAAAGATGTTTTTAATAAGTTTTTGTGTATTTTAATAAGGTGTTTTTCAATTTTAGCCTAATTAAAAGTTTAACTTATATCCATAAAGATCACAAATAGTTAAGCAATCAAATTTCAGTTTTTTAGCCTTATAGGTAGGGGTGGGAATAGGCTGGGCCGAGCGAGGCTTTGCATGGCCTGGGCCTGGCCTGCATTGAAAATATTGGGCATGAGTTTGGCCTGTGGCCTGTGATATGCCGACTTTTGAGGCCTAACCTGGCCTTTTGGAAAGCCTGGCGATACCCTGCAAGCCTGTTTAAAAACCTATTTCACCAAAAAAAATTACAAAAGTCTACAACCTTTGAGTAGTGTAGACTTTCTAAATAGACGAATAAGCTAATCGATCAATGAAATTAATATCTAATTCAAGATCTAACAAAATCTTTTAGAGAATTATCTTTATAAGTCATTTTATTCAAAATTTATTTTGTAATAATACATTTAAATATATTAAAAATTGATGTAGGTCGTCATTTTGAAAAAACATAAAATGTAAGCAAATTTATAAGTTAAACAAAGTAGAAAATTAATATAATAGTAATAAAATATTATTAATATTTATTTAAATAGGCCGGCCTTTTTACTTAAATAGGCTTTTAAAAAAGTTTTGGTCTCATCTATTTAGAAAAAAGTCTAGTCTGGCCTGGGCCTGACGTAGGCTCTTGTAGGCCAGTCTGGCCTATTCCACCCCGACTTATAGGCATTTTTAGCTTCTATCCATAAAAATCACGAATAGTTAAGCAACCAAAATTCATTCTTATTAGCCTAATCGGTGTTTTAACCTTTATCCATAAAGATAATGGATAGTTAAGCAATCAAAATTCATTCTTTTTAGCCTAATGACATCTTGGTTTTAAACCACAAAGAAAATGGATAATTAAGCAACTTTATTCTTTCTAACCTTCTTGGCAATTTAGATTCATTCCAAAAAATAAATGGTTAAAAAAATATTATTTCTCTACATAAATAATTTTTACGCTAGAAATGTAGATATATTCCAGCTTGTGGGAATATTAGAGATAAGTTTGTTAATAGTTTGTTAGTAGTTAGTTTAGAGTTAGTTATGTTAGTTATCTTTATTGGTTGTTATTTTCTTCATTTTCACATGGACTTTTATATATATATATATATATATATATATATATATATATATATATATATATATATATATATATAGGGTCTATTGTACTCATAGTTAATACAATTGATCAACTAGCAATAATATTTGTTCATTATCGTTCTCTACTTTTCTCTCGATGAGTCCTATAAACTTTTATAAAAAAAATGCATTTTCCTCCAACTCAACTTTTCTTCCATGGTGAAAATTATTAATATGCATTAATGTAGTTCATTTCAGTAGCAATCAGAAAGTGACTCAGGAAACCAAAATCTGGAGACAAGCCTTTTCATTATAAGGGTTAAGGAACCACAACCTTATCAAGATTCTTTGGTGCTAATAATCACAAAGTACTAGACTTGTCCATTTTTTCCCATCAATAATATTTGTGTTCTAAAACATCGTTTTCATATCAACGCCTTGTTCCCATAGGACATAATCAAATGTCTCTCTCCCATCTAGTCATCATTATATCCCCCAATTTCTTTCTATGTGATATGATATCAATTTAACTAAATTGTGGCACATGTATTGAAGGGCCAGCTTTTTTTATTTCTTGTTACAACTACGAATAAATATGATTTTTTCTAGATATCGGCGAAAAAAGTATGATTTAGAGCATGAAAAATCCTTTTACTAACAAACAAATAACAATCGGAGCGAGGTCAAAAACGTTTAGACCAAAAAAGAAATCACTACAAAAAAATCGCTTATTTGCGAGGGACATTAGCGAGGGAATAACATTCCCTCGCTAAAACTGACTTTAGCGAGGGAATTAGCGAGGGAATGTGATTCCCTCGCTAAAACTTACATTAGCGAGGGAATTAGCGAGGGACCAGTCCCTCGCTAATGGTTAGCGACGGAATTTTCAACATTAGCGAGGGACTGGTCCCTCGCTAAGTGAATGCGGGAATTTGAAAATTTTAGCACGAAAAACAAGGTGGTTAGCGAGGGAATTGGTCCCTCGCTAACGTGAATCTGACCGTTAGCGAGGGAATTAGGGAGGGAATGGTTAGCGAGGGAATTGGTCCCTCGCTAATTCAATCAAATTCACGCAAATAATGGAGTTTAGCGACGAATTTTAAATCCCTCGCAAATTAAAGTGACTATTAGCGAGGGAATTAAAATCCCTCGCAAATTTTTTTACTTTTTTTTTTTCCTTAAATCCGTTTCAACCACACAAACACACAACCACTCTTCTTTCTCACTCAACACACCCTCACTCTTCTTCTCTCCTCTTCACCATTCCTCTTCCCTTCCTCTTCCTCTACTCTCCACCACCACCACCACCACCACCATCACCACCACACAACCAACCAACCACCCTCACTCTTCTTCTCTCCTCTTCACCCTTCCCTTCCTCTTCATCTACTCTCTCTCTCTCTCACCTACAAACACTAACCCACTACCACACAACAACCACCACCACACAACAACCACCACCCACGACCACCACCACACAACCACCACCACCACCTTCTTTCCTCTTCCTCTCCCCTCTCTCTCTCTCACGATTTCCCCCTTCCTTCTTCTTCTCTCCACCTTCTTCCACCACACAACCACCACCACCACCCACGACACAACCACCACCACCACCACCACCTACGAATTTCTTTCCTCTTTCTCTCCACCTTCCACCACCACCAACACAACCACAAAATTAATAATATAATATAATAATTTTCATTAATAGTATAATAATAAATAGCTTCAAAAAAAATATAATAAATATAAAAAAAAAACAAGCCAATCAAATTTTAAAATTTGAAAATTTGCACAGACATTAGCGAGGGAAATTTCCATTGGCGAGGGAATTAGCGAGGGAAATTTCCCTCGCTAATGGGATTAGCGATGAGGGATTTAGCGAGGGAACTGGCCCCTCGCTAATTCCCTCGCAAATGACCATTAGCGAGGGATTTTGGTCATTTTGCGAGGGAAATTTCCCTCGCTAATATTCAATTTTTTTGTAGTGAATGACAGCCAAGCTAAGTTAAGGGCTAAAATAAAAGTACTATCAAAAGCAAAAACAGTTTGTGCCAACTAACAAAGCAAATGTGTCCCATTAGTTGATAGAAACAGGGCTCCTTCTGCTTACGTACAATCAAAATTGGATTCCACTATGATGCTTTTCTAAAAAGAAAATAGGATTTGCAAAATTTCATTACTAATGGTCAATGCAAATTCAGCTTGATGTTTGTTTGTTTGTCTGTCTGTCTTGAAGGAACTTATTAACAATTAAGGTTGAGCCTAATAGGAGGAATGACTTGGTTTGTATATCAAGTTTTGAAGTTATTTTCTTGTCCAAAAAGTCTAGAGGATTTGGACTCGAAATTCTCATCTTATATACATTTGACTCGAAAAGAGCGTCATTATCTAGTATGACGCTTTGCTTCGACAAACATTTGCTCCTATAGCCACTAAAAGGAAGATACAATTGGTGGTGATATGTCACAAACAAGAATGAAAAATGAGTCAAAATTGAATAGTTGTAGATAATTACATTCTCCTAAATCATCAGGTGTCTTGTTCTCAAAAAAAAAAAATCATCAGGTGTCTTATTTTGTTGCTTATTGGTTAGTATATACAGAGGCGGCTGCAATACTCGTTAAAGAAACAAATGCAACTTAACTTGTAAAATTTCACATGTGCATGCTTTTTATGATTTACTTTAATTTGATTTGATTTGATTTAGAGGTCCAATAATTGTATGTTATAATTGTGTTACGTACACTATATAAATATTGGTATTGTGGATTTACTTTGTTGATTTATAGTTTGATGGGTAAAATAGCTTATTAGTAATAACCAATTCGAAAAACATTTTTGTTTTAAAAGAGGAGGAATTATATAGTCCACAAAATTTTTAATGAAGTGATGATAAAAATTGGTAAGCCAAACATATATTTTCAAAATCTTGAAATTTGAAAATGAAAATGATTTTCAAAAAATAAAAATACGAAATGAAAACTAAAAACATTTTTGCAAAGCAGACTGTTCCTTAATCCTCCTATTTGGAACCAAATCGTCCCCAAACATGGACTTATTGTTGGTAAATTTCCAAACATGAAGGTATAAAAGCGGACAAGAATTTTCTAGGAGACTAAATCCGAAAGTTAACATATTTATAGCAATTAAATACGTGGCATCCACCTCAGCTTTTATTGAAAATTAATTTTGAAATATATCTCAAAAATGAAGAATCAAGGGTATTATAGAATATATACCCTTTTTTTTCTTTTATTTCTAGCAAAACCTATTACTTACTAATTATATTTATTTATATGTATTTTAATACTTATATATTACATTTATATATCATATTTATTTGACATCTAATATTTTGTATCACTTTCCATAGATTTTAGATTCTATATATTTATTAACTAGAATGTTATTAAATATGAGTAATTTTATTGATTTTCAAATTTGTTTTTAATTCAAAATTATATTAAATTTAAAAATATTGACTTATAATATCTTACATTTTCTAATTCTCATATTAATTTAATACCAAATTTATTGATATCAGGTCATGCGGGTCAATTAGTGACCCATCGGTTCGACCATTGACCCAGTGACCTGCGCGGGTCGATCACTGGGTCGGTTTTAATAACATTGATTGCAGTTGACTGTTTCAAAAAAACAAAACCAAGTAATGAATACAATGCTAATTTTGTGGATCCAATCTCTCTTTCTCTCGACAATCTCCCTTCATCTCTCTTAATCTAATGCATCATTACGCTTTTATTGATTATTAAGTAAAATATTTACCATTCTCCAACTAATATTGTATATCGCACGTATGATAAAAAATTCTAATCTAATGCATCATTATGTTTTGGCTTAAATGCACGTTACCCCCTGCAAATATCCTCATTTTCCATTTACCCCCCTGCAAAAATATTTTTTTAAAAAAACACCTTGCAAATATTAAACGTTTCTAGTTACCCCCCTCTGTTAACTTTTCTGTTAAAAAAATGATGTGGCAAACGGAACTGCCACGTATCACCATATTATTGGATGGCTGCCACATCAGCAATGACATGGATGGCTGCCACGTCAGCAAAGACACATTGTTACTAAAAAATTAAGGAATTTGGGGGATATGGGTGTTGAATCCAATACCCTTTAGTTATACCCACTCACTATTACCATTGAACCACATCAATTCTTGTGAATGTTAAGCCAACTATTAATATATATCACATAAAAAATGATTCTGTAGCAGAATTCACCATCATCATCATCATTCCTCATCATCATCAATTCTGTAGCAGAATTCATCATCATCCTCAACAACAGTAATAAACCTAGAAACTCAAATTGAAGATATGAAGAAATCCAAAAACGAATTCAACGAAATCAAACCCATAAACGAAATCCGTAGATGAAATTCACGAAATCAAACGAAATCAAAACGGAATCAAAACAAAATCAAACGAAATCAAAACGGAATCAAAACAAAATCAAACGAAATCAAGCGATATCAAACGTGTGGGGTTTTCCAATTCGTTTTCAATCTTTTTCCAGATCTGAGTTTTTGTTTCCATGGTGTGTGGAGGGTTTGCTTCTGTTTGATTTGAAGAAGAAGAATTCGAAGGAGCAGGTGGAGAAGAATGATTCGAAGGAGCAGATCTGGAGAAGATCTGGAGAAGAAGAACTTTCGTTTCCATTGTTTTTGCGTTTTTGTTTCCATCGTTTCCATTAATCCTTTCCATCGTTTCCAGATTTGAAGAAGAAGAAGAAGAAGAAGAAGAAGAAGAATTGGGGATGGTTAGCTGGTGCTTGTTTCTGCGTTTTTGTTCTAATTTTTTTGAAAAACTATCTTTGTTTACAACATAAATATATTAGAACGGTTTAGTATCACAAATATAGCATTGGTTTAGTGGTAATTCTCCTTGTTTGTGAGTTAGAGGTTGTGAGTTCAAGTCCTACCCCAGCCATTTTCAA
The DNA here is from genome assembly GCA_963573325.1 of Astragalus glycyphyllos. NCBI lineage: Eukaryota > Viridiplantae > Streptophyta > Magnoliopsida > Fabales > Fabaceae > Astragalus > Astragalus glycyphyllos. The sequence goes on from OY754312.1 coordinate 28,607,850, forward strand.
AATTTATTTTGAGTGTAACAGCATTGCCACGTGGCAGTGATGACATAGGGTGTTGACGTGGCGTTCCGTTTGTCACGTCCTTTTTTTTAACAGAAAAGTTAACAGAGGGGGGTAACTAGAAACGTTTAATATTTACAAGGTGTTTTAAAAAAAAAAATATTTTTGCAGGGGAGTAAATGGAAAATGGGGATATTTGCAGGGGGGTAACGTGCATTTAAGCCTTATGTTTTTATTAATTATTAAGTAAAATATTTACCATTCTCCAACTATTAATTATTTTTTGTAAAAAAAAAACTATTAATTATTCAGTCATAGATGTTACAATAGAATGAATATATAAAGTTTAATAATAAAAAATATATAATGTTCATATTAAAATAAAATTTCATAAATTATTGTAAATTCTAAAAAAAATTATACCTCATTAATTATGGAGCTTTATAGGCAAATAAGATATGGGGAATAAGTCCCTTTTAAAAAAGAAGATATGGGGAATAAACGATACTAATATTGATATTCTAATTTCTTTTTGTATCTTGCTTTCAAACTTATAGGCAAAATTACACTAGAGGACCTTTAAGTTATTTATTTGTAACAAGTTGGACCTTTAAGTTTTTTTGTAACAAATAGGCCCTTTTAATGATTTCTCTAGCTTATATATTTTAATGTAATGCTACTTTATATATTGTGATTACTCTAGCTTATGTATTTTGATGCAACGAAGCATATTTTGATGTATTTTGATGTAATCAACGATATTAAATTTTACTAAAAGGGCCAACGGTGTCAACGTCAGGTAACTTAAAGGGCCTATTTGTTACAAAAAAAACTTAAAGGGCCAACTTGTTACAAATAAATAACTTAAAGGTCCCCTGGTGTAATTTTGCCAAACTTATAACATCAAATATTTTAGGTTTAATTACATTTTTGGTCCCCCTATAATAGTTCATCCACGATTTTGGTCCCCCAGCCGAAATTGGTCAAACTAATGGTTGACGTGGTACTAAGTTAAATGACGTGGCATCCCATGTTTGAGTGCCACATGAAATTTTTAATTAAAACATAATATTTTAATATAACAATTTGTTTTTTAAATAAGTAATAATAAACATCCCAATATCTGGTAATAAAGTATTTTTTAATCTAATTTTTTCCAACTTACTGACTCTCTTTCTCTGCGATGAAGATTCAGAGATAGCAAAGCTTGGTGTTACTCAAGGTGGAAGTTTGATGAAGATCATGAGGAAGGTCTTAGAGTGACCAAAGGATCTTTTTTATGTATACTTATGGATGGATGTTTTGTTTCATCCTTCCCTCACAGTCTCACACTCGACTAAACGAGTGCTTTCTACCTGTACGTGGGAATCTCTACAAGGACTGCCCACAGTGGAGCGTGAATGGGGAATTTTTCCATGTGGAGACGGGGACGAGAGAGATAATTCCCCCACTGTCAACTCTGGGATAAGGATGGGGACGGGGACTATTCCGCTGTCCGAGTACATATATTTTAATTAAAAATATTAATAAAAAAAAAAAAGTGCTATCTGTTATCTTTTATTCTTAAATTTATTTTTTGAATATCAATAAATAAAAGGAGGACTAAATTTTATATTAAAATATTAAACTATGATTTTTTAGTATACAATCTAATCTAATAAACGCGTCCTACTAAAATTTGTCATGGTGGGTTTATTTTCTAAGTTGTCCAAAGTAGTCAATTTTTTTGACATAATATACGTAAACATTCAACTGACTCTTTTTTAATCCCCAAACAACAATTTCAAAATTTAAGTTAAAATAAAATGTATAACCGTGCTAACATGGGTGATATATATATATATATATATATATATATATATATATATATTATTGTTGATTATAATCAATATGTAAACTCATTTATATTATAAATAAGTAATAAAAAATTAATATTAGTAGTAATTTATGTAATAGATTTTTTATATATTGTTTATTAATAAGAATTATTTAATACACTGTAACTATTATATATTAACATTTATTTTAGAATTATATTTCACAAAATGTTAAATTAAATGATGATAAAAAGTAGTAAACCAAACACGTTTTAAATATGGTCATCTCTAAAGCTTAAAATTTAATTATAAAATTAAAATGATACCCAAAAAATAAAAAATAGAAAATGAAAACTGAAAATATATTGAGAAAGAAAAAGATGATAAAATTAAAAACTAGAAGTGAAAGAGAAGAAAGGGCATGCATGGGGCCCAAATTAAGCACGGGATGGAAGATGCAAAGTGATTGATGAGATGTTCACACACGCACACAATGTCAATCACTACCATTAACACATGGAAACCAAAACCAACTACCACTATGGTACAAATAATTTTTCATCATTAAAATGCATAACACTATAGTATAGTACCCACCCTTTTTGTCCTTCAAGAAGTCACTAATATGGATCTATTCATACCTCCACTAACCATTTTCGAATTGGATTACACCCAATATTAATTACCTTTTCAATTTCCATGGTTTTTCCCCCTACCTTTTCTCATGTTCAAATTATTTTGTCCCTCTGGCCTCACCTCACTAAGAAATAGTGCAAGCACTATATAAAACATTCTTCTGGTAAACTTTGAAGGAAAAAAACACTTTAAATTAAAAGCTAAGAATGTGAGTTTCTTAATAATGAAAAATATTTTGACCTTAGTTTTCACAAATACTATTGATAAACCGGGAGAAGGTAATATAAATTTAAAAATCTTTTGGTATTATGCACTTTTTGTTACTTTTTAATATTGAGCTAATTATGTTTTTACTATCTACTATCTATATAATAAGAAAATAATGTGTCAAAAAAGTAATGGGCTGGTTAAATTACTAAATTGCCCATTATTTTATTATATAGATAGTAGATATATTTGACCTCTCTCTTAATTAATTTTTTTTAACTTTTTTCTTACTTCTACTGTCTATATATCCCGAGTAAATTACTATCTATGTAAATACCTTTTATTTTTTATAAATAAGCATTTTATGTAAATAAAGATTTTGTGTTCGCATAAAACAAAAAAATATTTTATGTAAATCTTTACTGTTAGTATGCAAATTTAATTTCTTAATTATTCATAGAAAGTAACACGATAGTATATATCCGTGTGTATGCACGGATATACTTCTAGTTAACTTATATAGTAGAGAAGAGATTACATGGCGTGCAACAAGTAACTCCCAAAGATATTTTAGGCATTCAATATTATTTTGCAGAATTCTTTTCTGAGCCATTATCAGAAGCACACATATTACAAGTACAGACTTAGATTGTGTCTTTTGAATCTTGTTTTTTTTGTTAACTTAGAGATACAATGACAAATAAATATCATACACACACTGACGCACACTATTATATGGTTTCAGGTTCGAACTCAAGAGCTAGTGTCTTAGATGTTACAATCGTACTTAAAGTGACTAAATAAGATGCCTGATAAGCGCATGTGACATAAACGCTTTTCTATGTTCCAAACCCACCCAATGAAAATCACATAATTATATTAATATGGGAAGATACATTGTGCCATTATGGACACACCACTTTAGGGTGAATGAAAAGGAAGACCTTTTCTTGATTCTTCTAAGTAGGAATCCACTAAAGCAATTTTTTTCAGCATTTGAAAAACATTAAAAGCCTAATGACTTGGGAGTGGACAGTAATTTTCACCCTGGAGTACAGAGTGCAGAACAAATATTGTCTACAATATTCATTAGTATCTACGTTGGAAACATATGTTGTCACACCCACTAAAGGTAACAGCTGAGCTGAATTTGATTCGCACGTTTACAAATCCTGACAAATGGAGGGGAATGAGTTGCTAATAATGTGTATCTTTTATTTTATGTAAATGAAATGTCCTTAATTTATCATCATTTTTGCTTTATTGTGTTTGGCAGCTACAAGGTATATCAGATCATGGAAGCTAAAATATCTTAGTGTGATCTCAATGTGTATATCCTAGTTTAAGTTACTCTTTTTTCAGTGAGCCTTTTAATTAAATGTTTCTTTTTGGTGATAGTGAAAGAATATTGCATCTTATATCTAGAATCAAATTATTCTTAGTTATAAAATTAGAGTGTTCATTGATGAGCTACCTGCTCTCTCTTTTTCATCAGTTTTATCCATTTGGAGTGATTCATTATTTATCTACTCCCATGCACATGGTGCTTTTTTAGGAATTTTTGTACTAAACTAAGAATTTGGTATAGTAATAGTAGCAACAGAAGTGTCTGGAAGGGACACTTGTCAACTTTAATTGAAAAACACTATTTTGAACAAAGAAGAAAGATGATTTTACGAATCGAATTAGGTTAGGGAAGGAACAAGGAAGGAAAGGTGTAAAATAATCAAAATGTCTACAGCCCTTCAAATAATACGCATCAACTCCTTTGCACTTTTTCGGAGAATTTTTATTTTCATGGTGATAAAAATTATGTTTCAACTTTACCGGAGAAGATTAGGAAAGTAATTATGTTTCTCAATATATGTATTTGTCATCTCAAAACAATTGTGGGTTTCTGCTTCTTAGATCGATCTACTAGACTCGTATAGTTTAGTTTAATCTATTTGATAATTAATAAGACAGTGTGATGAGAAATGCGTGTTATACAGTCTCTCTCTATCATTGTATTGCCAGTACTCTCAAACACCAATACACCTCTCTTATTGATTGAATTTCAAATAGATCATACTAAACCATATGATTCTCATGTAAATTTGGTCGGGTCCGTATGAATTTCAAACAATATAAGGGAGTGTGTTTTAAAAAGTGTGATTGAGTGTCTGATGTTAGCATTTATCTTTTCAATAAATATCATTAAAAAGCAATTCAAGAATTGCAATTGTTTTTTTACTATCTTGAGAATACTAATTTAAAATACCTAATTTTTATGAGGTGTGAGTATTAGATGTATAGCTTGTTAGTAATTAATGAGTTAGTTAGTAGTTACTGTATGTCTATATAAAGAGGTTTGATGTAATCATTTTAGTTAATCTTTCTCATTTTGTATTATTTTTTTTTATAAAAATGAGCGTACAAAATCCAAGTCTTGCAAATGGATAAGATTTGCCATTCACAAATCACAACCGTTGAAAGGAGGGATTCTAGAAAGTCATGGTTTGTTGTTGAGAATGAGGACAGTTCTCCTGAAATTGCCAAGTTGGGATTTTCAAATGTCAGGTATTGGGAAACTGTTGGATGTGAATTCGTTGCTCAGCAAAATAACAAATGACTGCACCAGAAACGAGGTTCGGTGTCTTGTCTGTCTAGGTTGAAAACGATTAAGAATGGAGGACATACATTTTCTACGTTCCTATGCAGAGAAAATAACAAATGATCGATATGTTCCCATTTTTTCTTCTGTTAGACAATCAAAGTCAAACTTGCACATGTCCTGAGTCGATCGTTTAATCAATCATGTGATTATGTGATGTGAGTACTATAACCAGATTTGCATAGTGGTTAACATGAGTTGATTTTCCTTGTCAAAAAACATGAGTTGATTTTCTTTTTTATAAGCAAAACATGACTTGAATATATTAGTTTGAATAAGGAAAAAATTACATTCAAGCCAATCAAAATTATATTCTACAAGGTAGTAGTTAGTTTTGGTGGTTTTCCTTCTAGCTATGAGGTCATTTTTTCTCGATTCTATTTGTGTTATAACATTTGGTTGGTTTAAGTTGCCTTATCGAGTTTAGGGTCCATTTGATGGTTAGGATCAAATATGAAGCAGAATAGAGAGATATGATAAAGACAGAACGAACACTATCATATCATGTGTTTGATGTGTAACACACTATAAGAAATGAGATAATATGTTTTAGGCTTAAATACTTGTCACCCCCTGCAAAATTACCTGATATCCATTCACCCCCTGCTTCCAAAAACACCCTGCAAAATATAAAATTATCCAGTTACCCCCCTCAAACTGGCGGGGTAAATGGATAGTGGCAACATTTGTAGGGGGTAACTGGATAATGTTATATTTTGCAATGTTTGTTTTGCAAAAAAAAAATTGCAGGGAGGTAAATGGATATTAGGTAATTTTGCAGAGAGAGACAAGTATTTAAGCCTATATTTTATTCTTGTGATAAGATAATATATTCTACTATATTTTAGATAAGTTAATAAATAATATTATAATATATATTCCATGTTAATAACAAAACTACCCTTGTGATAACTACATTTTATTTGTTAAAAAACTAAATCAATTTTATATTTTTTATGTTTTTTAATAATAATTTTATCTTTTTATCACTTATATAATTCTTTTGAATTTCAGTTGATTTTAAATTTTTAAATTAAATAAAATGACAAAATTACTCTTATCATAAAATCATAATTATTTTTAAATTAAGTACTAATATTTTAAAATTTTAAATTTATCAGACAAGATAGACTAACTCACAAGATTAACTTATCATATCCTACTAGCTCAAAACATTAGATTGACACATTATATAATAGACTTATCATATATTGTCTGGTTATCCTGCTGGCCATTATACATTATCGAATCTAGAGAAACGAAACTAGAACCATAATAGAGACAGAATCCAAACAAGTCGAAATTTAACTAAGCATACATCATGATAGACCCGAATGCAAAACCTAAAGCCCTAATCCCTCTAAAAACCACCACCTCCACCGCAAGAGTATAGCCAGATTAACCGCCACCACATCCTCGGTTCCTGCTACCAACATAACCACCACTACCTTGGTTTTATCCACCTTCGTGACGACCTCCTCCATAACAACCTCCGTTGCTACAACAACTTTGAGCTTCATTGACTATGATGGTACGACTGTCGATATCCTGATCGTTCAGCCCCTCGATTGCGTCTCCTAGTTCTCATTAGCGAATGTGTCAAATCCAATCATTTGACCTTCCAGTCTCACAATCATTAATAACCTTTAAGTCAAGAATCACGCCTTAGAGAGAGAAAGCTTTCTCGAGAGCTTTACTTTTGGTGGCCCATGCAAGCCCACCAACGAAGTACAAGAACTTGACATCTATGACGACTATAGAAATTTGAAGAAAAAAAAAAACCCGAAAATTTGGGACAGTTTTAGACAAAAAATTATGGCACCAACTGTTTAGAATCAATATAGTTATAAAAATGTGAATTAAAAGTCAAAACAACTGCAAAATAGATAAATAACAAAAAAAGCAAAACAATGTAGCTCAATGACACCTCAAATCCTCAATCAACTCATTGGTCAGTAACCTCCACTCGAACCCACGATGGATAGCCTTCTCCAAGGCACTAATAATTGATAAGCACTCAAGCATCAGGAAAATAGAGATTTGGATCCTCTAATGCAACATTCTCTCAATCACTCTCTACACTCTCTTTCACTCTCATAAATTTATATCATCTCTCTTACTTTCTCTCTCTCTTGTATATATTATTTTATGTATTTGAAGATAGAGATAGAAAATGTAGAGAGTGATTGAGAGAATGTTGCATGAGAGGATCCAAATCCCTTTAAAAGCTAGTGGTAGTTAATTAGAGGGAATAATTAAGTCATTTAATAAGTATTGCGTCGAATATCTCATACTATTCGATGAGATTTTGACACCTTAGTGACCTTTTGATAAGTTTTTCAAAAAGCTGTGACTGAAGACAAAACTCAAAGAAAAATACTCCAAATAATGCAAAACTAGACCACTATATCCTACACCCTTCGTCCTTAAATTAAGATAAAATGCATCAATTTTGGTTGATCCATCTTTACTAGGTTTATAGATAGAGTAATATTATCTACAACATCTTCTCTTCATTTTTGTGGAATCAAAAAGGAGAACGAAATTGCAAGAAATATTGAAAGGTGGGTCCATGAGCATTATTGTCACAAAAGTTCAGTTCAGTTGTTGGGATGCCAGTGGAACCATCTTGTAGTAGAGAAGGCTTTTTTTGAAATGATTGTAGTAGAGAAGTTGTATATGCAACGCATGGAATCAACATAATCTAATAATGAAAATCACATGATCTCTTTAATGTTCGAATACATAAATTTGTGCACAACTAACCACAAGAAAGACAATGGAATGGCATAATTGGTGTTACAAAAAAGCACCACTTTTTAGAGTAGTATTTGAGTGCATCCTCGAGTATACATATTTGTTGTATTTGATATTTGGATAAGTAATAGTCTAACCTATGATCACAAAAATGGATAACCCTTTATGAATACCACCTTTAATTAGACCCTATTCTTTTTTCAATAGGTAAAATATATAAAAATCAGTATTAGTAGTTCGAAGGGAGGGGGAAGCAAGATTCAAACTCTATACGCCTTCTATCAATATTGTCTTTTTTACTCAACCATATATAATATATTTTTTAAAGGAACAAATATTCATGCCTCTCCCAATGAGACAATTACAGAGCTAGAGAGAAGGGTTGAGACCTTCTCTATTTATTAGATAGTTTGAATAGAAGAGAGATAGACTCGTGAATTAAAATAAGATGGTTTTGTGCTCTTTTTGACCAGACCAACCAAATGTCATTCTCCCTCCCTAAAAATTGGCTGATTTATAGGCGAATAAAATATCATTATACTTTACTACCAACAATTAAAAAATAACATTACTGTAAAAATTGATTTGTTTATGTTGCTTTCTTTATACATGGAAGTTTGATCACCGACCTTTTTACTTTTCACCTAATATGTAACAAACAAAATGAAAGTTTATTTGACTTTTACACAATTTTTTAATTTGATTCTCATTTGATGTTGGACTTCTTGTGCAAATGGGAGGGGCCCTACCTCCTTATTCAATTTCTTTAGTTGTGTTGTGCTCAAGACAAGGAATCGATTGTGCTTGAAGGGGAAATCTTTGCCATAGTATATTTATGTTTTCCCTATGTTTCGATATGTCCTACATATCCAAGCTATCATGGATCTTCATCCTATCTATTAATGTGTCCAAAACTACACCATCTTCAATTTCTTTTGGTGAACGTTATGATATTTTACTATAGACCTGTAATTTAGGGCAATCAAAATAATTTAAAGGAGTAGTGTTACTTGAAGTTGATTTTCAATTTTCAAAAATATAGGATTATAAATGGATTTAGCATGTATTGACGGTGTATATACAAATTATATTGCATTAATTTTGAAAGTCACACAACCATTGTTGGTCCGGTTGGTAATGATTCAGCTCACATTCCACGCAATGACGTGAATTCGAATCCCGCTGCCGATGTGAGGATTTTCTTGGTAATATGTAAGTACTTCTGTAAGCACTCAAAGAGCCTTGAGGCATTCATTGACCTCAGGGTGAGCCTCTAGGACCTAATTTACCGAAACTTAATTGTAACCAAAAAAAATCTTGAAAGTCACACAAAATTATGTTTTTTTTGGTTAAAAGTGTAAAAATATTTACACCATCAACTCAAACCAATTAAATTCTTATTTAATTGGATTTCTTTACTTAGATTATTAAAGGAGTAACATTTTTTTGACAAAAAAAGAGTAATGCTAGTTGGCATGTATTGAATTTTTGATTTTTGTGTCTTGATCATATGACAATTAGCTCTTTTTTTTTTAATAGCATGTACAATAAAAAAGAATAAATGTCATTTGGTGTGATTTGCTAACTCTAATCATAATCTATGATTTTGTACGACTAACAATTAATTCTTGTCTTAAATATTAATACATCGATTTGACTCTTTGATTTTAACACTTCTTTTCAATCTAAAGCTTACTAGCACTTTAAGCTTGTTTCAAGAAAACCATGCATTTACCACAAGTTCGGGAACTATTTCAAAGAGATGGGCAAATGCATTACTCAGAGGAAAGCGAATCGACTCATGAGTCATAACTAACATAAGTCATCATCCCATGTCAAAAAAGAAGAAGACATAAGCCACCAACGGAATGATCGTCGATGGAAAGTAAATGTGCAACTACTATAATTAATGTGAGAAGAAAGTTAAATGAAGCAACATATTAGGGACCATTTAAGCATTCAGTGTGTGGCTTTGGCAACAAACAATTAATGGTTAAAACTTAAAAGTCGTTAAAAAGTGTGTATCAGAAATGACTTTTTCCATTGCATTGTACAACTTTCTTGTTTGAGTCACAAATTTCCATATATCATAACCCCATTAATTAAGACCACTGGGTGTTAGGTTCAGTTTGACCCCATTAATCTGACTGATCAATTTTCAACTCTCACCCATAAGGCCGTACAACTATTTTAAGCACCATATATGAACTGAATCGTGCATATGCATAAATATGTTATCCTTATAGGTAATTTTGCTTGAGGATGCACACATGCACACTTCATATAGTCAATAGTCAGTGTATTCTCATAATAATTTATATTTATATTATTAATTAATTAATATATTACTAACTCATTTTTAAATACAAATAGTCATCCGTAACGCCTAGCTTAACTGGCAAATGTCGATATTGGTAGACTGAATATTAATTATGTCTCGAGTTCAAACTCGGGACCTCACAGTTGGGTGTGTAAATTTCAAGTGTCATTTTCCCTTCTTAAAATTTGTTTTTTCGGTTCTTAAAATATTTAGTTAAAAATTGAAAAAATGGTTAACTTTTTGTGAAACTGTTTCTTACTTTTTTGTATTTAAAACTAATTAAAATTCAAAACAGAAAAAATTATTTCGAAAAACAGCTTTCCTCAATTATTTTATAAAATAATTTTTATTTTTTTAAGCAAAATCGAAATCTTCATATCCAATCCACCCTCACGGCCTTCTCATCCCCTTTGGTATGCTTTTAACTAATTTGTGAGTTTTTGTTTTTCGTAAATATTAAACCTTGTACCTAAGAGATAAGTACCTAGATTTTTAAACGCTCACTTCCAATTGAGTCAATGGAAGACATTCCAACTAGGTTAGCACCCCGGTGGATAGCTTGATGAATTTATGATTTATAAAGTAGTCTAGGAATACATACACCTTTATCATTAAGTTGTTTACAAACCTTGTTTAGACTGTAATTTCCAAACCTTTTACTTGTTTATTTACTTTAAAGATGAACAAGCCTCCTTAATTAGGTCAAAGAAAATTCAATACAAATCATGTTAATTACATCAAAGATGTATTTATATTTATCTAATTATTACAAAAGAGCAATATAGTAGTAGAAAAAGTGAAAAACCAGAATTGGTTTCAGCCTACTAAAAGAAGAAAAATTATTATTAACTTTCAAAAGGAGGTGCAGTGCAGTGGTGTCGTGGTGATGCATGGTCAGTGACAATTGCCCGTGTATGAAGGGCACTGACCATCTCAACAGAAAAAACAGAGCCTGAAGCAAAGACTGTGTATTGTATAAGCGTGATAAAGGGGCAAACAAAGTAATCCAACATCTCCCTTTCTTCTTTTTCCCTTTCTTTTTTGTATTTTTGTATAATAACAGTAATATGTTCAGTCTTAGACGTTAAAAAATGAACCAAACCAATAATCGTTGGTTCGAGTGGTAATTAGATTTGAATTTCACTTCAAGGTCTCGAGTTTGAATCTTGAATGTGACAAAAAAAATTTTGCGAGAGGAAAATCACACGGAGCGCCAGGTTCCCCAACGCTCATCAGTAACGCGGTAAAAAAAAATATATTAAAAATAAAAAGCCAATATTTTTTTACCATCCCTATAATATTGGTAACTTTACAGAAAACTGATGCTTTTTCCCTGAATTGCAAAAAAAACAAATTCAAAATATCAAAAGGAATTTAACAGTGTCAGAACAACAGAAACACACACACACAGACTATTGTTTTTAAGCTAAAAAAAGCTTCTGACCTTCTGTTTGTTGCTGATCACAACTAAAGACAATGAGAGAGTGTGATGTAAGTAAGAATGTGAATAATAATACTAGTACTATTTTAGTAGTAGTACTACTATGATTAGGTATAATTGCCCCCTAATAAACCATTTTTTAATTTGTTGTCATTGTTACTAATAATCTAATTTAGAAGAATCCCCAGTTTTGTTGAGTACTGCCTCACAAATTTGGTGGTCTTACTTCGGATTCTTTAATTTGGGTACATCATATTCCTAAAATGCTCCAAGGTTTAAATGTAGCGATCGAGACATCGTGGTTGCAACGTCGTTGGATTCACTTTAAACGTATTTTCTTCCTCTTTCATTTCCAATACAAGTTTTTAAAACAACTTGAAATTTAATATTTTTTCATCAACTTCTAGCTTTTACTTTTATTAAATTTATAGTTTTCAAAGTATTTATGAATTTATAATAAATATAGTATCATCCGTGCGGATGCACGAATATAGTACTAATAATATGTTTAATATTTAGATGAGGGACTTAAGATTTAGTCAGCATGAATAAATTGGAGAATTCTTATATACCTATAGTTTTGTTAGGTATATTTTAAAGATAAGATTAATTTAAATTTTAAATTTATTTTTAAACTAATTAAAAATAAAATATAACATGTCATTAGATAATTGAAATTGAGTATTAAACTCAACAAAACTCTTGGTACTAAAATGTTGACCAACTAAATTTTAGTTTTTTAACCAAATTTGTGGTCAAAGAAGAAAAGGGTATTAATTTGGATTTAAAAATGGTTCTAGTTATTATGTTTGGTGAGTTTGATTGAAATTTTTTTAATGTTTTGGTCAAAATGAAAATCTTAAAATTTTCACACAACAGTGTTCTTTGTCGGATGGAAAATCAAATCAAATGTTTTTTTTTCTCTCTCTAAATAATTAATAAACCACTTTTTTCTCTGTCTAGGTTCTCACCACCTATCAATCACTTTCGGTGTTTTTAACTGAAGAAGAAGGAAAAACAGAAAATTAACCCACTAACAATAACCAACCATTCTTCTTCCCACTATTTAGCTTCCAAAGGAAGATAACAATAATAATAAGAGAGAGGGAGTGAGTGTTTGAAGAATATGCCAACAACAAGAATCAAAAGAGTGGAATTATTTAAAGTTTAAGAAAGTAGAAAAGGTAGTTAGAATCAGAAATATGAGACAAGAATAGTTAAGAGTGGTAGAGTGAGATAATAAATTGAAGGGGGTGAGAGAAGTAGAAAGAAATTGAATATAAGAAATGTCAAAAAAAGATAGTGAAGAAGAAGAAGAGATAAAGACAATTGAGAAGTGGAAATGGTCTGAAATGCAAGGTCTTGAGCTTGTTACTGATGAGGTTGCTACTACAACTGAACAAGTGGTAGTTGCAACAGAAATGAATACTTCTCAGCCAAACAAAGATGTTTCCAATGAAGAGAAGGAGAAGAAGAAGAAGAGTGAGAAAGAGAGTGTTCCTTCTGTGGGATTTTCTGAGCTTTTCAGATTTGCTGATGGGTTAGATTATATTCTAATGACAATTGGAACTGTTGGAGCAATTGTTCATGGTTGTTCTCTACCACTATTTCTTCGTTTCTTTGCTGATCTTGTTAACTCTTTTGGTTCCAATGCTAATAACTTGGATAAAATGACTCAAGAAGTTGTCAAGGTACTATAATAAAATAACACAATTCAAAGTTGCATGTTTTTTTTTTTTGAATTTTTAAGAATTTGAGGTGAATGATGATGTTTGTTTTTGTAGTATGCATTTTACTTCCTTGTTGTTGGTGCTTCTGTATGGGCATCTTCATGGGCAGGTGAGTTCTAATTGAAATTTAAAAACAAGTTTTTTGTTTTTGGGATTTTTGAGTTTTTGATGTTATGATTTTGTATTGCAGAGATTTCATGTTGGATGTGGACTGGAGAGCGTCAATCAACTAAGATGAGGATCAAGTATTTAGAATCTGCTTTGAAACAAGACATTCAGTTTTTCGACACCGAGGTTCGAACATCCGATGTTGTTTTTGCCATCAATACTGATGCTGTCATGGTCCAAGATGCCATTAGTGAGAAGGTGAGTGAATACTGAAACAACTGTTTATTGTTTCATTAGATTGGACTTGTTTTTTTGAATTGTGTTGTATGGTTGATGTGCAGTTGGGGAATTTCATTCACTACCTAGCTACTTTTGTTTCTGGTTTTATTGTGGGATTCAGTGCTGTTTGGCAATTGGGTTTGGTCACTCTTGCTGTAGTTCCTATGATAGCTGTTATTGCAGCCATTCATACCACTACTATGGCTAAGCTCTCTGGTAAGAGCCAAAAAGCTCTTTCTCAAGCTGGCAACATTGTTGAACAGGTAACAATACATAATGCTTCTCTCAATCACAATGGTTAGTTGATCTGATTGTTCTCTATGTTGTTTTTCAAATAACTGGTATCGGCGCTTTTGGTTCGATAGGGTATTAATTTCTCAGTATGCTCAGTGGTTGTAGGCTTGCAGCTTTGTCTGATCTTCCACATCAAAAAAGAAGTTTGATACTGTGAAAGTGTTGTTTCTGAAAATGCATTAGAAAACTCCCATGTCAATACTTTGAAAATCGAAAATGTTTTAGAAAGTAGACGAGACTATTTCTGTCCAAAAGTTCCTCAATTTTGTGAAGAGACTTTGGTTTAGCATCATTTCTCTGACTATATCTGCATCTGGGGTGTTTTGTTGTTGATATTGCAGACGGTTGTGCAAATCCGAGTAGTGTTGGCCTACGTTGGCGAGTCGAAAGCTTTGCAAGGCTATTCATCAGCATTGAAGGTTGCTCAGAAGATTGGCTACAAAATTGGATTGGCAAAGGGAGTGGGATTAGGAGCCACTTACTTTGTTGTATTCTGCTGTTATGCACTTCTTCTATGGTATGGAGGTTATCTTGTAAGGCATCACTATACCAATGGAGGACTTGCCATTTCAACCATGTTTGCTGTCACTATTGGTATATTGTGAGTACAAAACCATAGTGATTATTGAGTTTGAGTTTTTTTTTTATTGATTGATGTTTGACAAGATTAAGGATAATTTGATTGACACAGAGGTTTAGGACAAGCAGCACCTAGCATGGCTGCATTTACAAAGGCAAAGGTTGCTGCTGCAAAGATTTTTCGTATAATCGATCACAAGCCGAATATAGACAGAAACAGTGAAACTGGTTTGGAATTGGAAACAATTACTGGACTTGTGGAACTTAAAAATGTGAACTTTTCTTACCCATCTAGGCCTGAAGTTCAGATCCTCAATGATTTCTCTTTGAATGTGCCTGCTGGAAAGACCATAGCTTTGGTTGGTAGTAGTGGCTCTGGCAAGAGCACTGTTGTTTCCCTTATTGAGAGATTCTATGACCCAACTTCAGGTAAATTTTGATGCATTTGAATATTTTACTACCTCCAGTCCACTATATAAGAGACAGTGCAGTTTTAAGTTCATTGAATAACCAATGTATTTGACCAAATAGATCAGTTATTCAATGAACCAAAAACTGCGTTGTATCTTATAAAGTGGACCCAGAGGTAGTAGTTTTTAGTGTGAGGTTTAACTCGATTGTTTGAATTTTGAGGTTGAAAATTTTATGGTATTTGTGGTTATTCTTGTAGGACAAGTTATGCTAGATGGGAATGACATTAAAACATTGAAGCTTAGATGGTTGAGGCAACAAATAGGATTGGTGAGCCAAGAGCCTGCTTTATTTGCTACAACAATTAGAGAAAATATATTATTGGGAAGGCCTGATGCAAACCAAGTTGAGATTGAAGAAGCTGCCAGAGTTGCTAATGCACATTCATTTATCATTAAACTTCCTGATGGCTATGAAACCCAGGTTTTTGTTTTCTCAACTCTGTTTTGTGAAAATGGCTCCAAGAAATGCATGTTTTTTTGTTGTAATCATATCATTGGATTTGAATATCTAGCATGGAACTATTGAAGCATTGGAGTGTTTTCATGGTTATCAGCCTTTTTTTTTTTTAAATAAAATATAAGGTTAAATTATTTTTTTTAGTCCTTATAAAATATCTACTTATAAAGTTAGTCCCTATGAAAAACTTCATTAATATTTAGTCTCTAAATTGGTGATTTTAGAGACTAAACATTGATGCACCAAAATCATCAAATTAGGGACTAAAAGTATAGTATATGATGCTAAGCTGAAAAAGTAGGATGACAAAAAAGTGGAATTTTTTATCACACAAATGCTACAATTGGTTATTAAAATATTACGGTTATTTAAATATTACAGAAAAAGGGGTGGTATCTTGACTATTTATTTGGTCATCAAGCAAAACTCATCTTTTTTTTTTCAAAGAGAGAATATAGTTTTTTACAAGTCAAAGCTGGGGAAGGAATTGTTTGTTCATGCATTGCATCTGAAAAGAGCAAGAGGGTAACATGCTTCAGTCAACTTGTGCATGTTCATACAAAAAACATAGACCACCGAAAATTTTCTCCACCAATCATGTAGCTTCTAAATGAATAAATAATTTCTGCATAGAGCTCTAAATATAGTTTTTTTATGAATGAAAGAAGGAGCCATAAAATATATGATAATTAAAAGATGATGGGGCAGAAAACAGATTCAAAACAGATTCAAAACAGTACTATTCCTACACTAATTTAATTGAGAATAAGTTTGCTTCTCATTTAGAATGGTGTAGTATGGAATGCAATGAAATAACTTCTGTATTAATGGTTAGATATTTTATAATCAAATGAAATTAATCCAAACTTAATGGTTATCTGTTAAATTAATATATGATAAACTGAGAAAATATTTTGTTAATGAACAGGTAGGAGAAAGAGGGCTGCAACTTTCTGGAGGGCAAAAACAGAGAATAGCAATAGCAAGGGCAATGCTAAAAAACCCTGCAATTCTTCTCTTAGATGAAGCAACAAGTGCATTGGACTCTGAATCAGAAAAGCTGGTTCAAGAAGCCCTTGACAGGTTCATGATTGGTAGAACAACTCTTGTAATTGCTCATCGCCTTTCCACGATTCGCAAAGCTGACCTTGTAGCTGTTATTCAGCAAGGAAGTGTTTCTGAAATTGGAACTCATGATGAACTATTCTCTAAAGGTGAAAATGGTTTATATGCCAAGCTCATTAAGATGCAGGAGATTGCCCATGAAACTGCTATGAATAATGCCAGAAAAAGTAGTGCAAGGTAGCTTTTACTAATGTTGAATATTAGCATACTTTGAGAAACTTCATTTTTAATGTTTATGAAAGTTTATATTGCTACTTTCACCTACAACTTTCAAAATGGGCCGTCCAGCCCAATAGGCCAAAGTGAAAAAGTGGGCCAGCCCAGTTATCTATTAGACTGTATTTTTGTAGGGCAGTCCATTCCAGAACACTAGGCCAGTGGGCAGTGCAATCCAATTCTTAACAAATGAAAGCACAAAAACATTCAAAAAAATATAAAAAACAGGCCCAGGCTGGCACATGGGCTATCTGGGCAGGGCCAAAAAGTTTCAGTTCTTTATGGGCTTCTGTTTTTTGAGCCCAGTCTAGAACACTGGGCCAAAATTGACACCTCTACTTTCAACCTTGTTTGATGTTCATCTTTTAAATTGTAGATATTCCAAGCTGAGGTATATAATCTCATGGCATTTATATTTGCAGGCCTTCAAGTGCAAGAAACTCAGTAAGCTCACCAATAATTGCTAGGAATTCTTCTTATGGCCGGTCACCATACTCGCGTAGGCTTTCCGATTTCTCTACATCAGATTTTAGTTTGTCCCTTGATGCATCACATCCAAATTACAAGCTTGAAAAACTCCCCTTCAAAGAACAAGCCAGTTCCTTCTGGAGACTAGCAAAAATGAACTCTCCTGAATGGCTTTATGCTTTAATTGGCTCAATAGGTTCAGTTGTTTGTGGATCCCTCAGTGCCTTCTTTGCTTATGTTCTTAGTGCTGTCCTCAGTGTCTATTACAGCCCAGACCACAAACACATGATCCGAGAAATCGAAAAGTATTGCTACTTGTTGATTGGTCTTTCATCAACTGCACTTCTTTTCAATACATTGCAACACTTCTTCTGGGACATTGTTGGTGAAAATCTTACGAAACGTGTGAGGGAGAAAATGCTGGCTGCGGTGCTCAAGAATGAAATGGCATGGTTTGATCAGGAGGAAAATGAGAGTTCCAGGATAGCTGCTAGGCTGGCTCTTGATGCCAACAATGTCAGATCAGCCATTGGAGACCGAATTTCAATAATTGTGCAGAACACTGCACTTATGCTAGTTGCTTGTACTGCAGGTTTCGTGTTGCAATGGCGCCTTGCACTTGTTCTTATAGCTGTCTTCCCTGTTGTTGTTGCAGCCACTGTTTTGCAGGTTTGTTTTACAAAATTCATTTCTGGCATGCTTTGTAATTCAATTCAATGTGTGATTTATTTGTCTTTTACAAATCGAAGCGACAAGAGTTGAATCTCAATGTGATTTATTGTTTTGGATTTTGTACAGAAAATGTTTTTGACTGGTTTCTCTGGTGACCTGGAAGCTTCTCATGCCAAAGCCACACAACTAGCTGGGGAGGCTATAGCCAATGTAAGGACTGTTGCAGCCTTTAATTCAGAAGCAAAAATTGTTGGCCTTTTCACAACCAACCTTGAAGCTCCACTACAAAGGTGTTTTTGGAAAGGACAGATTTCTGGAAGTGGATTTGGGATAGCTCAATTTGCACTTTATGCATCCTATGCACTTGGTCTTTGGTATGCCTCTTGGCTAGTAAAGCATGGAATATCCGACTTCTCGAAAACAATCCGAGTTTTTATGGTCCTCATGGTATCTGCCAACGGTGCTGCCGAAACTTTAACACTCGCCCCTGACTTCATCAAGGGAGGTAGAGCCATGAAATCAGTATTCGATCTCCTAGACCGTAGAACCGAGATCGAGCCAGATGATCAAGATGCTACTCCTGTTCCTGATCGTCTTCGTGGTGAAGTAGAACTTAAACATGTGGACTTCTCCTATCCTACTCGCCCAGATATGCCAGTTTTTCGCGACCTTAGCCTTCGTGCTAGAGCCGGTAAAACTCTTGCACTTGTTGGACCTAGTGGATGTGGTAAGAGCTCAGTAATTGCACTTATACAAAGATTCTATGATCCAACATCTGGTAGAGTCATGATTGATGGAAAGGACATCAGAAAATACAACCTTAAATCCTTAAGAAGGCACATTTCTGTGGTACCTCAAGAACCATGCCTATTTGCTACTACTATCTATGAAAACATTGCATATGGGCATGAATCTGCTACTGAAGCTGAGATAATTGAAGCTGCAACACTTGCAAATGCTCACAAGTTCATATCTTCTTTACCAGATGGATACAAAACATTTGTTGGTGAAAGAGGTGTTCAACTTTCTGGGGGACAAAAGCAAAGAATAGCAGTGGCTCGCGCTTTTTTGAGGAAAGCCGAGCTTATGCTTCTCGATGAAGCAACAAGTGCACTTGATGTTGAATCAGAGAGGTCTGTTCAAGAGGCTCTAGACCGTGCCGCCTCGGGAAGAACAACTATCATTGTTGCGCATAGGTTATCAACAATAAGGAATGCTAATATGATTGCTGTGATTGATGATGGGAAAGTAGCTGAACAAGGCTCTCATTCACAGTTGTTGAAAAATTACTCAGATGGGATTTATGCACGCATGATTCAATTACAAAGGTTCACAAACACACAAGTCATTGGTATGGCTTCTGGTTCAAGTTCTTCAACATGATTAAAAGATGATGAATGAGCCATTCAAACCAGCTACAGGAATATATGCCATATACCCATTATAATCATTGGCACTTTTTGTCTTGAACATAGTGATAGTATAACTTGTGTATCATCCCTACCATCTTTTTTAGTGTCTTATTAAACAATGTATGCTCTTGTCTTTGTGAATCTTATTACTAAGAAAATGAATGACAGAGACAAATACCTGATTGAGATTGAAATAGATGAAGAGATTCAATAACTCCAATGAGTTAAGCCTCCTCTAATCTAATTCTCCGACACAACTCAATGTAATCTCACATAAGCTTATAAAGACTTCTCCATGAGTGAATAAGTATAAATTTCTTTTAATCAATAAGCTAGAATTTTAGGTCAGTCCAAACAAACAACATAATTAAGCGCTTATAGTATAAGTGTTTGTCATATAAGCGATGATGTGTAAGTCATAGTCAACTTGTTTTCATATAGGCTATCAGCTAAGAGAGCGTATAGACATATCATAAGTTATTTCTTTAAGCGCTTTTAAATACTCTCACAAGTACTTAGAGGCCAAACAAATAAGACAAAATAAATTGTTTATAAGTAAATCGAAATGCAGCCTTAATCCAAAGTGAGTTAAAACCTAAATAAATGAATTTAGAACTTACAAGTGTTTGGTAAATCAGTGAAAGGTCCTATTAAAAATCCTCTAACATTCCAATCCAACACTGATAGAGGCAGTGATGGTGGTGGACAATGCCATCAATGGATCTTGTTGACTACTATTTCAGATATGTCGCCATCAGATATCCTTTTCACCACAATGGGATGCAGGTGCATATGACTCACAAAGGGGACAAAACATTATGGGTTACTTTAAAATAATCACATGATTGTGTTGTGACAAAAACGTGCGTTACTTGTCATTTGATTTAGATAACAACTGGAAATCAGAGAAGGATCTAAAAGTGGGAATCAGCATGTGTGGGAGTCATGAGAAAATTACACAAATCAAAAAAAATTGAGACAATAGAAATTTTCTATTAAGTGAGTTCAACTGCATAAATTAAATTAAATTAACAGAATAGTTAAACAAACTTGATGATGAATTGATAAAAAGGTCAGAAACAAATCGGAATGCGAGAGACCTGATACGGTATTCTCATTGATTCAAAAACGTAAACCAGAATACCAACTTTCCTGCGGCTTCCAACACCCTCCATGGACTAATATATGTTATATAAAATTATTATAAACAATAGAAAGGAAATTACATTTTATTTGTCTGTGTTGTCCATTGTTTACCAAACAATGTACAGGATAAACAGTTTGCAAATCAAACGGACCCTTAGATCTCTGTTGAACTTTCGGCAAGTGTACCGAATCGTGCAAGTAATAAAACCGGCAAGTACCGGGTATCGTCCTCAAGGATCGAATTTAATTACCAGTTACGTTAACAACTACTAAAGGAACCAAAGTGAACTAGGATGAGATTGATTTGATTGAGCTATGAAGCTCTAAAGTAAAGCAATAAAATATTCTTTTTATGTTTTTAATAATAGAAACGAAGAACGCGTTTGAAAAGATACGATGGAGAAGATGCTAGGGATGAATTCCTATTGATTTCACACTATTGCACTGATTTAATTTGAAGGATAAGCTTTCTCTAATTTTGCTATCAAACCCACAACATTCACTAATTCTTAATTCCTTAGGTAACTAGTCCTTTGTCGATAACTACAAACCCTAATTCCTTAAGCGATTCTAATTAACGACAAGCATTTAAAACGAGGGTTTGCAATATACAACAACTCATAGATTATTCCTAAGCTACGAATTGAAGGTATAGAATTTCAAACATTCAAAAACAAAACTTCCATTTCATAATTGAACAAAATATCATTGTATGAGTTTTCCAACCATAAAAAGCATTAAGCGTAGAAATTCGATACGCAAAATACGAGAGAGTATGATATAAATAAAATTCTAAACCATCGACAATAGTGCTACGTCAATATTCATTCATCCCTAACATTAGGGTTTAGTTACACATGATTAAGGAAAAGGAAGGAGAAGAATTACAAATTGGAGATGTAGACGAACACATGTGAAGCTTCAATCCCTGTTCCCAAGTCTCGAATCTTCAACGCCGATCCAGAGCAATCAGTTCTCGCCGTGTGCTAGGGTTCAAAATACGTCCCCCCCGATACTGAAAAACGCGTCCAACGCGTGTTTTAACGCGTCTGCCGCTGATTGGCGCGCCACTCGCGCTCCAGCGCCACTCACGCGCCAGTTGGGCGCCTTTCCTGCTGTCTTCTCGCGCGTGGTGCGCCACTCACGCGCCAGTTGCGCGCCATTTGGCTGAATGCTCCTTGCTATTGCACCATTGAGTCCATTTGCCTGCACTGCTTTGTTCTTCGATTCCACCTAGTCCCTGGGCACAAAATCACGACAAAACCCAGCATAAACACTACATAGCAAATAAATTTCTAATAGCACAAATTGTTAAATTCTCATCAACTTCATTGTTATTCATCAAAAACTCCAAGTAAAAATCCCTTTTTAACACTGAAAACCATCATGTGATGGGGACTCATCACAACCCCAAACTTAAACGTTTGCTTGTCCTCAAGCAAAGACAAGACAAGACAAAACAAACATCAGATAACATGCAATCACATAGGAATCCATCACTTAACACAAACATCAAGGAAACAAGTTGAGCATCAACTTTCAGACTGGTCCCTCAATTGCAAACCCACATGTGGTACTTTTACTAGCACATTCTTGCTCAATAGTGCGTGTGTGACACTTAACTCAGTTGGAACACAGCTAGTTTCAAAATGCGTTTAACTAAGACTAGAGGGCTTTCTTCCGAGACTGCCAAAGATGTTTCAAAACAAAAGGTAGACTAACAATTCTCGCTCCGAATGGGGTTTAAGCATGACAAAGGGCTTTGATTTAGCAATTCCGAACTCTAGGACAGTGCACTTATTACAACTTCACTGAAATGCTGCAGCAATAGATGCTGCAGCAATAGAAACTAAAACAGAATTCAAAAACAAACAATACTTGACATTTATGTTGCATTGCCCTGATTCTTTCCTCACTTTTCTCACAGGTTGATTACTTATTTCGACTGAAACCAAAGTGTGTCACCACAAATTGGCCTCCCTACTTCATAATCAACCTAACTACCATTTCTCATCTTTTTGACTGAAACTATAATGTGTCTCCACAGAATAGCCTCCCTACTCAGTTCAAAATGACAGCTTATTTCACTCTTTTCTTTTCTTTTCTTTTCTTTTTCTTCTTTTTTTTTTTTTAATGGGCAATGACAACAATGACACATATTTACAATCACAATACAAACATTCTAAGCTATGTGCACTTGGCTTAATCCCATTCTTTCATGCTTTGCCTTAATATAGCTCAAAGAACCCCAAACTTAGTTTCTTATGCTACCCTATATTTTTAGTAAAAATTTGGCAACTCCCATGGTCCACCAAACAGCTAGTTTAGCTACAATCATCTCTAGGATCACTAAGTTCCACCTAAGTTCATGTTTTAAGTGTGGAAGCAAGAGTGCACTAGTTCATTCACCACAGGGGTACTATTCGCTCAATTCTCACCAATTCATCACTAAGTTTGCTCAACTCATTTTTTTTTTGAATAATTCGCTACATGATTGCACATAATCCATGACACTGACACTGACTTGACAATAGGTCCTCACCCCGCTCAAAACTTTGTAGTGTCCTCACTGATTAATTTAGGGGAAGGCCTATTTACAGAAACAAAAGCAAAACAAAAATAGAATCACATAGCGACAACTAACTAAAATAAACACCAAAGTACACAACCAACTAATGCAAGGATAAGGGAAAGAGAGAAAATACCATAGCGGTGAGTAGACTACTCAACCGCGTCCAGGGTCTACTGCGGAGGTGCCTGAAAGATGTCAGCCTCCGGGTCCAACTGTCCTCCACTCTGAACCGTGCACATGGCTCTGTAGAGGGCTCTCATCCCAAACCTGTACTCCGCTGCCATTCTTGCCTGGGTCCGTCTCATCTCCTCCTGGTTTGCTGTCATTCTCTCCTGATTTGCTGCCAGAACATCCATTCTTGCTTGCAGATTCTGAAAATCTTCTGCAGACGGCCCAACCGAAAAATCATCAATGTTAAAGGTTGGTTCTTGCTCATCTGGCTGCTCATGTTGAGGCTCTTCTCTTTGAACCGGATGCTCAAGTCCTAGCCTAGAGCGAATCCAATTCCCAGTAATTGCAGAGGCTGGTGAAATAGTGTCTTCATCTGCATCGGCTACTACACCTGCTTTTTCACACAACAATGCAATGAGACTAGCATACCTCCAATAACTTGGCAAAGCCCCATCTTTAAACTTGGCAAAGCTCCTGAGCTCTTTTTCTAGAATCCACCCTAGATTGACAGGCTCTCCTCGAATGATGCATGAGGCTAAGATTGCCCTGTCGAGACTCAGCTCAGATTGGTTTGAACTCGGGCAGATAGTGGCAAGGATGAAAGCCGCCCACCCTCTAGCAACTGGGGTGAGGGAGCTGGTAAGAATCTTTTGAGGTTCGCCACTTGTGTTTCTTACCCAATCCATTCCGGGTTTGCACAACGCTTCACGAATCTCAGCCGCGCGTCCCGGGTCTCCCTTTATATTCTTTCTACTTAATTTGGTTTTGAACATACAATTCAGAACTGGCATCGGTGCTAACCCAAATAGCCTGTTGATAGTAGCAGCATCAAAGGGGACATTACGACCCCGAACATAACTTGCTGTGATACCAACTGCAGGCTTAGGAAAGACATTAGAAAAGAATTCGAAGACTAGAGCCTTGCTCGTCTCCTTTGGATAAACCACACATTGCTCCCATCCTCTGTTGTTAATGTTTCCTCTAATCTCTTCGAACTCACCCGGAGCAAGGAGAAGGGCTTTTTCTTTGACAAACTTTGAGTTCACATTAATTGAGTCGTGGAACTTTTCACATCCCAATGATCTAAACATCTCAGAGTTATACTCGGAATTATGAGTTTGGGATGTCGAACCACGACCAACCGTCTTCCTCTTCTTTCCTTTGCCGGCCATATCCTGTTCACATCATAATAAAATTTTCGCGCACAAGATTGGTCAAGGTTAGTGCACAAATAACATGACATAACTCTTCTTGTTCAACTATAGTCACACATAATTTACCTTTCAAGAAGGTATTGAGTTCACATAACCAAATTCTCAAACTATTTTCAAGCACAAGGTTGTTGTTTACAAATGCAAGCATGTTGTTCATGGTTTCTAGTTTAAACATTTTATCAAACAAGTGGTGTGCACATCCACTCCACACATGAACAACAACCTACAATCAACTTAATCAACCCCAAACTTGATTTTCATCAATTTCTCAACACATAAATCAACACAACAACAACCATATTACAATTTCTATCAAAATCATCATCAAAATTTGAGTTTACCCATTAAGTGCAATGAGATGAATCTTGAAAGAAATTAAGTTTGAGAAAGGAATACTTACTTGATAATTGATGTGGGTGAAGACAATAAGGTGTAAATTCAAAACCCCACAACAAACTTTTAGATTAAAGCTCCTTGGATCAAGAAAATTTTAGAAAACCTAAGATTGGAAGATGCTTCACGCGTGAAAGGATGCCCAGCGCCAGTGCCGCGCGAGATTTATACTTCCAGTGGCGCACGGGGCGCCACTTACGCGCAAGTGGCGCGCGAATTGGCAGGGGCATGCAACAGAGTGGCGCGCGACGCGCCAGTGCAGCACGGATTGGCAGGGGCCTTGCTTGTTTTGCGCGTGGGGCGCGAGTGCAGCGCCAGTGCAGCGTGAATTGGCAGAATGCCCTGTGAGTTTTGCACGACTTGGCTGAGACCATTTGATTCTTGCAAAAATTGATTGTGACTAACATGCATCCTAAAGTACCTAATTTAAGAAAAATAATGCGAAAAATTAAAAAGATAAGGGTTGACAAAAATTGGGTTGCCTCCCAAAAAGCGCTTCTTTAACGTCACTAGCTTGACGTTACCTCGATTTTTCTTTTTTTTTTAAGGGTCGCTTAAAACCAAGGCCAGCTTCTCTCTTTCCACCACTTCGCCAAGGTATGGCTTCAATCTCTGCCCATTAACCATCCAACTTCTTTTTGAGGACGGTTCCTCCAATTCGATTGCTCCATAAGGCTTAACCTCTTTGATTGTGAATGGACCAGACCATTTGGACTTCAGTTTACCAGGAAATAACTTCAGTCTAGAATTAAACAAAAGAACCTGTTGCCCTGGCCTGAATTCTCTTTTTAAGATCTTCTTGTCATGGTATGCTTTGACCTTCTGCTTGTACAGCTTCGAAGATTCATATGCTTGCAACCTCATTTCTTCGAGTTCATGAAGCTGCAGCTTCCTTTTCTCACTTGCATCATTCAAATCAAAGTTAAACATTTTAAGAGCCCAATATGCTTTATGCTCCAACTCAACCGGTAAATGGCATGATTTGCCATAAACCATTTGATATGGAGTTAAGCCTATGAGAGACTTGAAAGCTGTCCTATAAGCCCATAGAGCGTCATCTAACTTAAGTGACCAATCTTTTCTAGATGATGAGACTGTCTTCTCCAGAATTCTCTTTATATCCCTGTTTGAAACTTCAGCTTGCCCATTGGTCTGAGGGTGATATGGAGATGCTACTTTGTGCTTTACACCATATTTGGAGAGCACCTTGTTTAGCTGGGTGTTGCAAAAGTGGCTACCTCCATCACTGATTAAAACTCTCGATCGGGACCCCAAATCTTGAAAAGATGTTCTTCTTCACAAATTTCACCACGGTCTGAGAGTCGCTCTTTGAGGTGGCAATGGCTTCCACCCACTTTGAAACATAGTCAACTCCCACCAAAATATACATGAAAGAGTGAGATGGTGGGAATGGCCCCATGAAATCAATGCCCCAACAATCAAACACTTCAACTTCTAGAATGGGGTTCAATGGCATCTCCCCCCTACGTGAAATATTGCCGGTCCACTGGCATTTGTCACAGCTCTTTACATAATCTTGCGCATCCTTGAAGACGGATGGCCAATATAAACCAGACTGAAGTACCTTAGCAGCTGTGCGTTCCCCGTTATAGTGCCCTCCACATGGAGAATCATGACAATGCCACAGAATATTTTTACTTTCATCTCCGAAAACACATCGCCTAAGAAGTCCATCCGTACCAACTTTGAAGAGATACGGATCATCCCAAAGGTAATGTTGAGCATCACGGAGGAACTTTTTCTTTTGTTGCCATGTGAAGTCTTCCGGCACCATCCCGGCTACTTTGTAATTTGCTATGTCGGCAAACCACGGTCTCTCTTCAACTGCCAACAACTTCTCGTCGGGGAATTCTTCAAGAATTTCATTCTCCTGAGCCGTGACCTCTTTGTTGTCCAGCCTAGATAAATGATCTGCCACCACATTTTCGCTCCCCTTTTTGTCTTTGATCTCCAAATCAAATTCCTGCAAAAGCAAAATCCACCTAAGGAGTCGAGGCTTAGACTCGCCCTTGGTTAACAGATATTTGATTGCTGCATGGTCAGTGAAAACAATTACTTTAGAACCAACCAAATAGGAGCGAAATTTTTCCAATGCAAACACTATGGCTAGCAATTCTTTTTCAGTTGTTGCATAATTCACTTGATTTTCATTCAAAACCTTGCTAGCATAGTATATAGCATGAAAGAATTTCTCCGATCTCTGCCCCAATACAGCACCCACTGCATAGTCACTAGCGTCACACATAAGTTCAAATGGAACATCCCAATTGGGGGCTACTATGACTGGAGCAGAGATGAGTTTTCCCTTCAAGATATTAAAAGCACACAAACAATCATTATCAAAAACAAATTCAGCCTCCTTAACAAGTAGATTGCATAAAGGTTTTGCAATCTTGGAGAAGTCTTTTATGAAACGTCGATAAAAACCGGCGTGCCCTAAAAAACTTCTCACTCCTTTTACATTTAGAGGAGGAGGTAACTTTTCTATTACTTCAATTTTTGCTTGTTCAACCTCAATGCCTTTTGCAGAGATTTTGTGGCCAAGCACAATACCTTCTTTAACCATAAAGTGGCACTTCTCCCAATTCAAAACTAAATTGGTTTCAGCGTATCTCTTCAAAACTGCATCAAGGTTAGACAAGCAAGAATCATAACTAGGACCAAAAACAGAAAAGTCGTCCATAAATACCTCAATCGCATTTTCCATCATATCAGAGAATATAGAAAGCATGCACCTTTGAAAAGTCTCCGGAGCATTGCACAACCCGAAGGGCATCCTCCGATATGTGAACACACCGAAGGGACATGTGAAGGTTGTCTTCTCTTGATCTTCTGGGTCTACCGCTATCTGGTTGTACCCAGAGTATCCATCCAAAAAGCAATAGAAAGCTTGTCCAGCCAACCTCTCCAGCATCTGATCCATGAACGGCAATGGGAAGTGGTCATTCCGAGTTGCTTGGTTTAACCTCCGGTAATCAATGCACATCCTCCAACCCGTAACAGTTCGAGTCGGAATCAGCTCATTCTTATCATTTCTCACTACGGTCATACCACCCTTCTTGGGAACCACATGAACTGGACTCACCCACGAGCTATCTGAGATAGGATAAATCATCCTGGCATCTAAGAGCTTTAAGACTTCCTTCCGCACCACCTCTTTCATGGTAGGATTTAGTCTTCGCTGAGGTTGAATCACAGGTTTGAATTCTTCCTCGAGTTTGATCTTATGCATGCAAAATGCTGGACTTATCCCCTTAAGGTCGGAGATAGTCCAGCCTAAAGCATTTTTGTTACTTCTTAGCACCCTCATCAACTTCTCCTCTTCCAATTTGGTCAAGGAGCTACTAATGATAGCTGGATGAAGATCATCATTTGCAAGGAAAACATACTTCAAATGAGGGGGAAGTTGTTTCAATTCAGGAATCTTTTTCTCAGGACTCTCCCCCCTATCTAGCTCCTCTTTTTTCTTGAAAACTCTTTCTACCTGAGAAGCTTCAAATTGCAGAATACAATCTTCTATTTCACTTCTCAGGTTCTCATTTGCTTCTTCAATCACAATTACCTTCTCTAATGGAGGAGATGGTAAGTCATGTCTAAAAGTTTCTTGAACAGAGTTCTCAATCACATCCACCCTAAAACACTGCCCTTTGTCATCCGGATGGCGCATAGCTTCAAAAACATTAAAAGTAACCTTCTCATCTTGGAACCTCAAGATTAGCTTACCTTGTTGTACATCAATCAAGGCTCTCCCAGTGGCTAAGAATGGTCTACCAAGGATAATTGGTACCTCGGTATCTTCCTCCATGTCAAGAATTAAAAAGTCAACAGGAAATAGAAATTTGTCAACTCTTACCAAAACATCTTCTAAGACTCCATAGGGATATTTGATGGATCGATCAGCAAGATGCAACGACATTCTAGTTGGTTTAACCTCACCTCTACCAAGTCTCTTCAGCATCGATAAGGGCATAAGATTAATGCTAGCCCCCAGATCACAAAGAGCCTTGCCAATAGCTAAGTCACCAATTGCACAAGGGATGGTGAAATTTCCAGGATCTTTCATTTTCTGAGGAAGCTTCCTTTGGATGATAGCACTGCACTCTTCAGTCAAAGCCACTGTTTCGTCTTCTTTGAATTTCCTCTTCTTTGTCAACAGCTCCTTCATGAACTTGGCATAAGTGGGCATCTGTTCCAGAGCTTCTGCAAAGGGTATGTTGATTTGAAGCTGCTTAAAAATATCCATGAACTTTGCAAACTGCTCATCTTTTTGATTCTTCTTACTAGCACGAGGATATGGCAACTTTATGTGTGAAGGAGGTGCCTTTGGTTTCTCTTTCACCTGCACATCAAAAAACAATTTGTTTTCATCAAGGTTAGACTTCACACCTCCCTCATTTTTTTCACTCAACTCATTTTTGACTTCTCCATTTTTTTCACTCAACTCACTTTTTTCATTTTCTACTGACACCTTCTTCTCACAATTTACCACAGGAGTCTTCAACTCCCGACCACTTCTTAGTGTAATAGCCTTAGCAGTTTCATTTTTTGGGTTATCAATAGTAGTAGCAGAGAATCCACTACCAGATGATTCAGCAAGTTTCTTTGATAATTGCCCAATCTGAACCTCTAAGTTTTTCATGGAAGCTTCATGATTCTTTTCCATATTTTTCATAGCTTGGTCTTGAGATAGGAAAGTTGTCTTTGTCATCTGCATGAATTGAGTCAAAGCATCTTCCATTTGAGACGGCTTCTTTTGTTCTTGATGAGGTGCTTGATACTGTTGTTGCTGACTTGACCCTGCGGCATCATTATTTTTCCAAGAGAAGTTGGGATGATTCTTCCACCCAGAATTGTATGTGTTAGAAAACGGGTTCCCACCTTGCTTCTGAAAGTTTCCCATGTAATTAACCTGTTCACTGCTATCTCCATGAGTTGCACAGTCACCTTCATGAGCTTCTCTACCACAATAGTTACACGCACCGAAATGCACTGCTTGAGCAGTTGCAGGAGTTTGAGATCCACCTGGCAAGGCAGCAGCTAACTGTTTAGTGAGAGCCTCGATTTGAAGTGACATTACCTTTTGTTGAGCCAACACAGCACTATTAGAGTCCAACGCTAACATCCCTTTCTTCATTGTTGCCCCTCTATCATTTTGAATTCTGTACTCATTAGAAGCCATATGCTCTACCAATTGTCTTGCTTCCTCTGCAGTTTTGGTACCCAAAGACCCTCCAGCTGAGGCATCTAGCATCATCCTGGTTTGAGGCCGCAAACCATGACAGAAGGTTTGCAACTGAACAGAGTCATCAATACCATGCGAAGGACATTTCTTTAACAGCAATTTGAACCTTTCCCACGCATCATATAGAGATTCTGTGTCCCCCTGCTCGAAGTTTGATATTTCAGCCCGCTTCTTGATGAACTTTGAAATTGGGAAAAATCTTTCAAGAAATTTGCTCTCTAGATCACCCCAATTGTTGATAGTTCCTGCTGGGATAGTGTTCAGCCAATCTTTAGCCCTACCAGTCAAAGTATATGGAAATAGCCGCAACTTTTTCTGGTCTTCAGTCACTCCCACAGGATTTGTGGACCCACAAATTTCATAGAATTGAAATAAGTGTTGATTTGGATCTTCAGCATCAGACCCAGAGAATTGTTCTGATTTCAAGGAGTTGAGAATCGAAGACTTGATCTCAAATGCTACCGCTCCCACAGGTTGGAAGGTGTAAGCTTGGACGCCTTGGTTTCTTCTCCCAAAGTCGCCTAGAGTGCGCCTTGGTGGTGAAGCGTCTCCCATGATTTCAGTCACAGTTGGTTGCACAGAAGACTCTCCGGTTGTTGAGATTTGCTCTCTTTGCTTTCTTAACTTTGCTTCCTTTCGATTAGCTCTCGCAGTCTTCTCGATCTCAGGATTGAAGAGTAAATCTTTAGGATCTACTGTTCCACGCATGCACTGAGACAACAGGAAACTCAGACAAGTGTCAAAGCAAACTGTGTAATATATATTCAATAAACAAAAATAAAGCTAAAGTAAATGTAAATATGTACGGGTTCGAATTAGCAGTTGCCTTCGAATTACTGGTGAATGTAATTTCGGTCCCCGGCAACGGCGCCAAAAACTTGTTGAACTTTCGGCAAGTGTACCGAATCGTGCAAGTAATAAAACCGGCAAGTACCGGGTATCGTCCTCAAGGATCGAATTTAATTACCAGTTACGTTAACAACTACTAAAGGAACCAAAGTGAACTAGGATGAGATTGATTTGATTGAGCTATGAAGCTCTAAAGTAAAGCAATAAAATATTCTTTTTATGTTTTTAATAATAGAAACGAAGAACGCATTTGAAAAGATACGATGGAGAAGATGCTAGGGATGAATTCCTATTGATTTCACACTATTTCACTGATTTAATTTGAAGGATAAGCTCTCTCTAATTTTGCTATCAAACCCACAACATTCACTAATTCCTAATTCCTTAGGTAACTAGTCCTTTGTCGATAACTACAAACCCTAATTCCTTAAGCGATTCTAATTAACGACAAGCATTTAAAACGAGGGTTTGCAATATACAACAACTCATAGATTATTCCTAAGCTACGAATTGAAGGTATAGAATTTCAAACATTCAAAAACAAAACTTCCATTTCATAATTGAACAAAATATCATTGTATGAGTTTTCCAACCATAAAAAGCATTAAGCGTAGAAATTCGATACGCAAAATACGAGAGAGTATGATATAAATAAAATTCTAAACCATCGACAATAGTGCTACGTCAATATTCATTCATCCCTAACATTAGGGTTTAGTTACACATGATTAAGGAAAAGGAAGGAGAAGAATTACAAATTGGAGATGTAGACGAACACATGTGAAGCTTCAATCCCTGTTCCCAAGTCTCGAATCTTCAACGCCGATCCAGAGCAATCAGTTCTCGCCGTGTGCTAGGGTTCAAAATACGTCCCCCCCGATACTGAAAAACGCGTCCAACGCGTGTTTTAACGCGTCTGCCGCTGATTGGCGCGCCACTCGCGCTCCAGCGCCACTCACGCGCCAGTTGGGCGCCTTTCCTGCTGTCTTCTCGCGCGTGGTGCGCCACTCACGCGCCAGTTGCGCGCCATTTTGCTGAATGCTCCTTGCTATTGCACCATTGAGTCCATTTGCCTGCACTGCTTTGTTCTTCGATTCCACCTAGTCCCTGGGCACAAAATCACGACAAAACCCAGCATAAACACTACATAGCAAATAAATTTCTAATAGCACAAATTGTTAAATTCTCATCAACTTCATTGTTATTCATCAAAAACTCCAAGTAAAAATCCCTTTTTAACACTGAAAACCATCATGTGATGGGGACTCATCAATCTCTCTTCTCCCTAATACTCACCCTCCTCTCCTTCTCTGGTGCATCCCCACCTCCCCCCTTCTCCACCGCTAGTGGTGGACATGGGTTCACTTCAACCCAACTTAACCCACAACTTGATCCAATCCAACCCACCAAATCAGGTTGGTGTGTAACTGAGTTGAGTTAGTTTCAAAATAGACAGACTCATAGTGTATGGATTGTGAATTGGGCTTGAGAATTGAGAACTCAATCAAACCTAACCCTACTCATGATATATATGTGACTTTGCATATGGCAAATCAAAGTCTAAGACTATTACAAGAGATATCATACAATTGATTATAGAAAAGAAAGTAATATTGAATTTTGCATCGTCTTTGAATGGTCAAGTGGTTATACTAACAACTAATACTTGGATTTCACCTACACCGGGGGGTGTATAGAACACTATGGATTTCCCTTAAAAAACTAATACTTGGTTTTCATTCAAAAGCTAGAATTATACATGTGCTACTTCCGATTACGCTGATGATGAATAGACTTGAATAAATAATACTGAGCTTTGATCTAAATTGTGAACTCTTAACGTTCATGTTAAGAAATTGATTTTGATGTTGGCTTATTTTGCCTATTTCTAACTCTATCTTTTTTCTAAAAGAGCACTTTTTAATCCCACATTACCCAATCCATTTGAAGTTTGGTTAGATTGATTTGGGTTACATGAAAATTTGAAAGTGTTCCGGACCAAGCTCTGCCTCAGACCGACCTCGAGGGCTTGCAACGGGCAACTCGGCCCAGGCACGACCAACGATAGACCTCGAGGAAATCTCCACCTCTAGGCATGAATTGTGATCCATGTCATGCTCGGATCAAGGGCCACGATCAACCCGCATCCAAGGTACTGGATCTTCTCGCCCAACTCTATAAGTACCCACAGATCCTCGCGCCCCAGGTACAATCTCATAACTCATCTCACCACACAATTCGCTTTACTGACTTGCGCGTCGGAGTGTATGCAGGTACCACACCCACGTCGGTCATCACCTCGTAGCTCGGAGGGGACGTTGATCCAACCCATCTCAACCCTACCTCGGGTCCTACTCCAAGACAGAAAGTAATCTATTGAAATCAACTCATATGTATTTTGATTGGGTTGAGCCTTTTAATGCCTCAAAACTCAACCCACGCCCACCCATATCAATTGCACCTCCACGTCAACCTTCGTCTTCCTCTTCCACTTCACATTACATGCAAGTTTCCTTTGCATTTTTTTTTCATTTTCTGTTTTTCATTTTGTTTTTTCACTCTATGGTTTTAGGGTTAGGTTCTTAAAATGATTCCATTGTTGTTTTGTGGCTTTTCCATGCGTGATTCACCATCATTGTTGATCTTAAACGAAGAAGATCCCGAATTTTTTTTCAAATGCATAAGATTTTTGTGAACACAATTTAAAAGTGTTTGAGTGAATTGAGCTTATGATAAAACCAATTTTTAGCATTGTTTGAGTGAATTCAATTCACGCATGACTGAGTGAAATGAGTTCACGCAGACAAACGTGGATTGACTTCACTTGTGTCTAATTTTTCACACACACACACACATATATATATATATATGGAATGTATCGGGTGAGAACTAGTGCTCATAGCGAGATATGAGACGATTTAGATTACCTCCTTAATTATAGGGTGTTGTGTGGTTATTTCGTTTTTAGTTACAAATCACATGGGATCCTATAATTAAGGAGGTAATCTAGATTGTTAGTTTTAATCTAACTATTATAATTAAGAGTTCTCATATCTCACTACGAGCACTAATTTTCAGTAGTGACGTATGGAGATGATCGACCTTATTTTATAACAGATATCACAAGGCAAACATAGAATCTAGATCATGGGACCATGATCTCTTTTAGATATGTTTGTAGTCAGAAATTTAGGTTTCATATTAGATCATGATCTTCTTGATTAGACTATAGTGGCTAACCGATTAGACCTAATGCATTAAACAATTAAACCAAATTATTAGACCTAATGAATTAGAGAGGGAGTCTTAATTGATTAAATGGTGCGCTTTAATTGATTAAATTCTGATTTGAACATATTTTAATGATTGAACTCATGGTGTAAAATAATTTGCTAGTACAATTTCAAGTCAATAATAATAGCCGATACGTGTGCCCTAATGATCCCAACAAGACCATATTGGGTATGAGGAGTCTTGCTTCCCAAGCACAAAGGGTTGTTGCCATTCTAGGTGATGGAATACGCAGAGCACGTCATTGAACTTGAAAATTTGAGAGCTGCCTAATAATTAGGTGAAAACAAAAGAAAGCTCCAACTTGAAATGGGATTTTGTTTTGAACTTCAAGTAGATGATGTGTTAAGAAATTGTTGAATAATGAGTTCACTATCGGTGTTTTTAAATACTCCCCTGGGTGTCGATCATTGGTTTTCCTATTTGTGAGTGTTAGGTCCTGACATTTGTCAATCCGACCATTAGACCCCAAAAAAAATACTCATTTCGAATTAAGAAATTCAGTTAAGTGCGATTAAATATTTAGATTTCAGGTAAACATTAAATATGGTAAAAATAGTTCACTTTTTCTTATAATAGTAACCAAGAATTAAAGTTTTTTTAAAAAATACTATTTCGAATTAAGAAATTTAGTTTTTTTTTAACAATAAAAAATTCAGTTAAGTGCGATTAAATATTTAGATTTCATGTAAATATTAAATATGGTAAAAATAGTTTATTTTTGCTTATAATAGTAACCAAGAATTACAGTTTTTTTATAGGCAAAATGGAATTAGTGTGTTAGTAGTTAGAGGGGAGCGGGGTTCGAACCTCGTACACCTACATTTTCACCAACGATGTCCCTTTCACTCAACCACATGAGCTACTCTTTTGGGACAATTACAGTTTTTTTTTTGCTTATAATAGTGATTGGAGAGAGTACATCTCTCTCGGTATAATCATTAGACAATCATTCATATAAATTAATGATATAGTGCAATAATATTCCCGACATGTTATCTGGTTGTCACAGATTTTTAAAAAAATGAAAAGCTGAAAATAATCTAAAAACTGCTTCATATGAGAAGCTGTTTTGAGTAGCTTCTCAAAAAATCAATTTTTTTAAGAATGATTTTTTTCAATATGTTACACACACAAAACAACTTCTCATTTTCTTGAAAATCACAAAAAACTAATCTTTTTTTTTGTCGAGGCTTGGGTATCCACCTTCGAATGCAGTGACTAATCCTCTCGCTGGATTGGAGGCATCTTGAAGGGTGGGACAGCTAGCTCAGGGATTTAAAGCTACTCTATACCCAAGGGGAGGATCGAACTCTCGACATTTAGTTAAGGGAGGATGAGCTCCAACCGCTCACATATTTTTTTAATCTCTAACAAACGGGCCCTAAGGCTTACGGTTGTGTAGTCATTTTCTTCCAAACTAGAATAATACTTTTTTAATTTACAAATCAAACTAGAATTATTCCTTTATTTTATCGATCCAACTTGGATGGTGTGGCTAACATCTCCCTCCATCTCCAAGTCTTTTAGTATGATAGCCCGAAGGTATTTATTTTGTGAGACTCATGATATTGTGTACTCTCTAATTTTCACCTCTACGTAATGATTTGTCTATTTTTTGCATGATAATGCACCATGTAATCAATATCACTCCTACTTAGACAAAAACTATGTGCTCCTAAGGCTTGCTGCCATATTTTTATAACATTTTATTTATTTATTCTCTTCACTCCTATTTAAACAACTCGTGCAGGCATCCCAAAATTGTTTTCTGCATGTTTTGTTATCCAATTTGCAATGAAGAAAAATATAATTCGTCCCACATTGAGAATAAACTGAGGATGCCTACATGAAATATTGAACCAAGGTGCAAAACTGAAAGGAGCAACTAAAAATTATGAAATGCTGGACAAAAATAGAGAATCGCCACAAAAATATTAGCATGTCAAATGTTATCAGATCACACAATCATACAATCCTAGTAGTTTTTTTATCATATGCAACCATGTTTGTTTCTACCTCGATTCATAAGGCCAATTGCATCCAACCATCCAGCATAAAATGCAAAATGGCTCAAATTGGGAAATTTAATATTACTGCGTCAGAGCCAGATTAAATTGACATGCAAAATCAGCCTTCCAATCCAACGTATGTTATACCAATTTCCTTGACCCAAAAACAATCAGTTTTTTTGGATGAATAAAAACAGTTTTATTTGTTTGCCATATAAGATGCACCACATTATTATAAATTAAAACTGCAATAAATGCTCTCTGAAACACATGAAGCAGACCAACCAAACAAATTTGGAAATGTCTTCAAAAAAAACTGAAAAATCTACACAGCTGAATTAAGGACATGCATGATGTACCTTTGATAACGTGAGCAATGTGCTCAGTACACTGTCTATTATTTAATCTTTCCCCAATAATCCCTACTAACTGTCTAACTGTCTAGTTTACCGCCCAACTTCTAACGGTCATTTTTGTTTCTTCCAGTGTGCACTCTTGATACTTTCCTCACAGTCTCATTATTTTCATCCCTAATAGTAAACCAAATATGGACAGGCAGGACCAAATCAAGATATAGAATAACAAATTTTTCAGAAGCACTCAGTTTTGTAGGTGGTAACAGAATGCTCAAGACTTGAATACATACATAAAGTACAAAGAAGCTTCTTATATTAAATAATCACTACCACAGCAATTCACCCTAATGAGGTTAGTGTGTCAACAATAATTGACCCAAACACTTGAAACAACAAACTTCCTATATTTATTGCTCCACAGGTACTATTCCATATTATCCCATGAATACAACCTTATGTAACCTATTCAACAGACTCCAAACACATCAGAGATCATATTACTTCTATTATACCTGAAATAAATATCAACTATGTAATCTTTTTTCTCTTCCAAAACAATCTCTAATGGTTGAAACCAAATGAGCCGGGTAGAATGAAGGCATCAACCATGGAAACGAACTCCCCCCATTTCACTAGTTTAATCTGCATGCTAAGGCTTGCAGTAATACATAACACAATTAAACTGGACAACTAAAGTTAAAACAAAAATTGTCTTTTCCCACGTTGGTATTGGAAATATATATTTCTAGTATATTTATATTGCAGATACATGCAGGCTTTCAACTACTCAGAAAATCTGATACGTTATATATATATATATATATATATATATATATATATAGACACGTGTAATATTGCTGCATTGTGGTACAGTAAACATGTGAGAGTTGAAGGGCACTGTTAAATCAAGGTACAGACATAATTAAACAATCTGAAGCTCATAATATTGTATTGACTAAAATTAATCAAGACTGGGACAAAAATAAGAGATTTATTTGATTAATTACTCCTTACAACAGTAACTCACATGCTAAGTGTGTCAAGAGCCTATGTCAAAGTTGGCTAGAGTCCTAACAGTATAATTGCTCAATAATGACACACCAATAACATACCTCCTATATTTATTGCTCCACTAACAAAAATTAATCAAGACTGATAGACAAAAATAAGAGATTTATTTGATTAATTACTCCTTACAATAGTAGCTCACATGCTAAGTGTGTCAAGGGCCTATGTAAAGGTTGGCTAGAGTCCAAACAGTATAATTGCTCAATAATGACACATCAATAACACATTCCTATATATATATTGCTCCACTAACAAAAATTAATCAAGACTGATAGGAAAAAAAATAAGAGATTCATTTGATTAATTACTACATACAACAGTAACTCACACGCTAAGCGTATCAAGAAGAGCCTATGTAAAGGTTGCGCTAAAGTCCTAACAGTATAATTGCTCAATAATGACACACCAATAACACACTTCCTATATAGTTCATTATCAATGGAAACAACGTTACCTAAATCTTGCAGAACAAAACACTTCGAAGCCTGGTTACTTTTGTATCTGACACGAAACATTAACTTGGTAATCCAATAGCATAAGCCAAAAGAGTTTACCAGAATGAAGGCAGCAACAGAGAAATGTATACCCCTATTCCCTTCATCATAAATTGTAACAGACAATTTGTTGGTAAGGAAGCTGACAGTATAGCTGAAGTACTGGAAAACTTGTCCATATTGTGCTTGAGTGCACGCAAATATATTATGATAAATCCAAATGAATACGTGTAACGTGTTCAAGAATAAATACATGCTATCTGAGTCATACATGATGAATACATGTCATTATAATATCTCTAAGGTCAATTTTCCCGAGTGATCATTTCTTAGTATAATCTGCTTCAGATTATTTATATTAAATAAGAGCATAAAGCAGCTATAACTTGGGGAAGCTGTAAAGTGTTTTAAACTTTAAATTATCTATAACAGAAAGTAGACTCTTTTGGTTACTTTCACGGAATAGCTTCAACTCCAAAGCTGGCCTTGCTAAATTCCAGTCTTAAGTGTCAATTAGTTTAGCCTTTCCTTCTTTGATATCAAAACATGGAAAAGAAGAAGAAAAAAATAGTATTTTACAAAAATATCTCTGCCCTGAGTAACAAAGAGACAATATACTATGTTGAATCTCAAAAAAGAAAAGGAAGGTACAGAGAAATTAAAATTTAATTTAATACAGGAAATAAAAGTTAGGATGACATCCATTCCATATCTAATAAGAAATTTATTGCAGAAAGAAAGGGAACTTTTCTTTCTTTGTCTGCCAAATGTTCGAAAAGGTTTCTATTAACAATTAAACTCATATCAGACACGTTACCATCAGGAAGCTTCTAATCTTTGACATAAAATATTAACAGCGCCATCATCTGATTTTTTATCCATCCCATTTTTCAACAGTTGTCACAAACTTCTCTAACAAGGGATCTTCCCCATCATTCCTATACTCCATTTTCATTTCCTCTTCTAACCTCGTTTTCCGGTGATTCTTTTATACAAGAATATATTATTGGAAATAAATGAAGCTGAATATATATATATAAAGGTGAACAAAATTCCTAAGTGTAAAACTTGAAAAAGTCAGCAAATGTAGCTCAATAATGCCACAAAAAAGGTTTTTGTAGAAATTAGGATTCTATAATTTTATGATAATGAGCGAACGTATTCACTACAGAAGAGAATGAATATCCATTTTCTCAATAAAGAGAGTTTTTTCTCTTAACATTATTTACATGCTGATGATAATTGTAATAAATTCTTTAGTAATTTCATTACTACCACATAAACTTAGGAAATACAAGAATACTGAAACTTTTCATGGTGCAGTAATAGAATTATACATCAACAACCAAGTCTCATCCCACCATATGAGGTTGGCTATGTGGAATGGTACACCATTAAGAGCCATCATAATCTAAAATTCCAGTAAAACCATTTAGAGCAAGAGCAGAATTACTCGGACTTTTCTTTGATTTGCTTTTGTGACTAATATGCTAGGAAAAGACTCATGAGAAAATTTAATATATTGTGAACTATAAAATACTTTAAATTCTTTTACCAGCCATTCCTAAACAAATTAACTACACAAGCAAATCAGTATGTTTTTAATGACTCATGCTACTGAGCACAAAATAACAGAATAATTAGACAATAAACAGAAGAAAGCAAAAATCAATTTAAGAAGCAATTGCATCAAAGAATCTCATAAATTCAATCAATTGATTCAGTTGGCTTTTAGCCAATATTTACATGCAGTATAAAAGAATCTCATAAATTCAATCAATTGCCAGAATCAGTTATTACTCTGATCAAATCATAACAGTAAAACTCTCGATCAAATTGTCGGCGAGAAACGACATATCCAGCTATCAAGTAGCTACGTTGCAGCATTATTGTTTGCATGAATAACGTGTCTCTCGAAAAGAACCGCTCTCCGTAGCTCACTCATCACACTACATTCTTCCACCTTAACCCGAATGCATGTTCTCATCGTCTTACCCAGCATTTCCTTCCTATTTAAAGAGAAGGTTTCATCTCCCATGCACATTACACCCACATGATCATTACCTACAATATATCACCGAACCACCCTACAATTGCCTCGGCACCAAAGTGACTTTCTCTTCAGGCTCTATAACCCTGAAATACCATGAAAAGCCTATTCTTTGAGGAGCCTGAAGTCGGGAATCCAGGATATGCTTCAAGCGGTCTACGCTATGCCTGGGAATCAATAAGAGCCCCTGTGATAATACCACTCCTAAAACTAGCAATCATATTGTGCTCAATTATGTCAGTCATGCTATTTCTCGAAAGAGTATGCATGGCAGCCGTAATTTTGGGTGTCAAGGTGCTGAGGAAGAAAAAATACACTAAGTACAATTTGGATGCCATGAAACAGAACATAGAGAGAAACAAAAAATACCCCAAGGTGTTGATCCAAATACCTATGTTTAATGAGAAAGAGGTAACCTTGCATTTTATTAACAAGTCATGCACATATTTAAATTTTTAGTATGTTATATGGTATATATGCATACTTACCAGTTGATATATGTTATATTAACCCAATATGATGTGTAAGTTTCCCAATCAGTCACTTGTGGTTTATAATTCTAAGCCAAACAAAACTCCAAGCATATACTATAACATTTGTAAATAGTATAAGGATTAAGACTGGCTTTAAATGGGAAGAAATCTACTAGATCCTGTGTTTTCAAACATTTCATTATGTGTCATTAATTATTAATTTCCTTAGTCCTAATTTCTTACTTTTATTTATTCATTTTTTGGGGGGAGAGGGGTTGGTTAATTTTCGCACTATTTAACGTCTTTCAAAGATCCTTCACTAAGGTATCTTTTCAGATTGTCGTTATTTTTTAATAAACCATAGCATCAATTCTGTACAATGATACACA
This sequence comes from Astragalus glycyphyllos, assembly GCA_963573325.1. Taxonomy (NCBI): domain Eukaryota; kingdom Viridiplantae; phylum Streptophyta; class Magnoliopsida; order Fabales; family Fabaceae; genus Astragalus; species Astragalus glycyphyllos. The sequence continues at coordinate 28,649,232 of OY754312.1, forward strand.
TAATAAATCACAGCTAACTGACAAAGTAAAGGAACACGAATGTGTTTGTCCAAACAAGGAATGTCCAGTAAGATGGATGCAGTACTGTTGGTAACTATTAAAGAACAAAAGATAGATTACCTCAGCTAAAGAACTTAATTTCTGCTTCCAGGTCTACAAGCTTTCGATTGGAGCAGTGTGCGGGATTTCATGGCCAGCTGACAGACTCATAGTTCAGGTCCTTGATGACTCAACAAATCAAGTCTTAAGGGTATCTGACTAATCCTGTAAAGCTTCTTGGCAAATCCCATGTGTGTGTGGCTGAGTGGGTGCAACATTATAGTAACCATGTGTTTTCATAACATGCAGGAATTGGTTGAATTAGAGTGTCACAAATGGATACAGAGAGGTGTGAATGTCAAATATGAAACAAGGAGTAATCGCAATGGTTACAAGGCAGGTGCCATGAAAGAGGGTTTAGAGAAGCAATATGTTGAGGATTGCGAGTTTGTAGCAATATTTGATGCAGACTTCCAGCCAGATCCAGATTTTCTTTGGAAGACAATTCCCTATCTTCTTGAGAACCCAAAGTTAGGTTTGGTTCAGGCAAGGTGGAAATTCGGTAAGTAACTAGTAATACCAGAATGTCAAATTGTTGCAGCCACATCAGTGTGACAGCATGTCTTACTTATGAGCAAGGTAAATCAAAGTTTTTTATCTCTACTTTCATGTCTGCAGTGAATTCAGAGGAATGTATGATGACTCGACTTCAAGAGATGTCACTCGATTATCATTTTAGCGTTGAACAGGAAGTTGGCTCCTCAACATACTCATTCTTTGGATTTAATGGTAAGTTAAAATGCTCGTCTGATTAAATTCAGGCAAACACCTTTGTAGATAGGCTTTTATTTAAGCATGCTTTAAAACATACAGGGACAGCAGGAGTTTGGCGGATTCAAGCGATAAAAGACGCTGGAGGATGGAAAGACCGAACCACCGTGGAAGATATGGACCTTGCCGTTAGAGCAAGCCTGCAGGGTTGGGAATTTGTTTTCGTGGGTGATGTAACAGTAAGTTATCCAAAATTCTCTAATATCTTCTCTAAGTTTGAATAATCCATAAACCAGTCTCCTCATGAGGGTATATTTTGCTGCTTGCTAGGTCAAAAATGAACTACCGAGCACATTTAAAGCATATAGATTTCAACAGCACAGGTGGTCATGTGGTCCAGCTAATCTCTTTAAGAAAATGACAAAGGAAATCCTCTTTTGTGAAGTACGTATACTATAATCTCCTCATCAATAGCTAAATACAAACTCAATTCCTTGTAGACTCAAGATCTACAAACCCTTACACTGATTGAAATTTGTATCATGTCTGTCATCCAGAGGGTATCGCTTCTGAAGAGACTTCATCTTATCTATGCTTTCTTCTTTGTGAGGAAAATAATTGCACATTGGGTCACATTCTTCTTTTACTGCATTGTCATACCAGCTTGTGTGGTAGTTCCAGAAGTCAACCTCAAAAAGCAGATTGCCATATACATCCCAGCAACCATTACAATATTAAATGCAATCTCCACTCCAAGGTAATTGGAATGTGACAGAATTTTGAAATTTATTTAGTTCCCCTAAGCCATATTAATCATTTTACATTGACTTACACATGGGACAGATCCATGCATCTACTGGTGCTCTGGATACTCTTCGAGAATGTCATGTCACTCCATCGAACTAAAGCAGCAATTATAGGACTTTTGGAAGCAAATCGTGTCAATGAATGGGTTGTGACTGAGAAGCTTGGAAATGCTATGAGACAACCGAAGAATAATGCTAGGCCATTGACACTAAGAGCTCGGTTCCTCCGATTCCGAATTATAGAAAGGTATCAGCTGCTATGAGTTTAAATAAAGTAATTTATTCAACCAATAAAACAAATTGCCATTGAATCCCTCAATAATTACGTACAGGAAAAATGATTCAGATGTTGAAAAATAAAATTAAAACTGTAGAGGAAAAAAACAGCAACAGGAATATAATTAATATTTTATAAGTCTTTTTCATAACATTTTGAACTTCAGGATAATATAATAGACATTATATAAATAAAGCATGCAGTTATAATATTTGACATTTACTCCCTAACAACTAATCCGATGCATACTTATGACCCTTTATTTTAATCACAGGATCCACCTATTGGAGATTATAGTGGGGATGTATATGCTGCACTGTGCAATCTATGATCTGCTCTTTGGACACGATCATTTCTTTATCTATCTGTTGTTGCAGGCAGGGGCATTCTTTACAATGGGCTTTGGGCTAGTGGGAACAATTGTTCCCAACTAAAGTTTAAAGACATTGATGAATCGAACTATTTGTGTATCAGTCTGTTCTCTATTGTCTTTGTAAAACTAGTTGATTATGTTATGTCTACAAGTGTGTAGCTGGTCAGAGTTATTACCTACCTGGTAAAACCAACCCATGCTTACCAAACAGAATAAAACTGCATATACCTGTGTAAAATATGCAGCCTGCACTAGTCTATTCTCTGTTCAACATTAGAAGTATCATACTTTTGAAAACAATATGGGGAACACCCTGTGAGGCTTCTTTCTTTTCTAAGACCAACTTAATCTCGTGGTTAGCCCAAAATACTAAAATAATAAGATAAAGGCATGTATGAAACTCATCCAAATATAAAATAGTAAAGGTAAATAAAATTTTTAAATGATCATGCTCAAGTTCCGACACTGCCTAAGAGAGGCAAATCCTAACTTGCCATGTTCTTTTGCTCTTTCTCTGATTTCTCAGACAAAGGTGCGTCCACATGAAGGGAAACCTAAATTACTTCATAAACATGGAATATTATTTGTCTGCAACAAAATTCTAAATCACGCTGATTCAACGAATGCCAATATTTGTTGATTTGTACTGAACCCAAATTACGGCATTATGCTCTCTCCCGCATGCTCAATCAACTCCCTATCTGAGTTCTTAACACACCTTCACATAGAATGCCTTTCTAAACATCGACAACTCTTCAAAAAATTGTTTAAGGCCACAAATAATAATGAATTGGAAATATCATCATATGGATGACCAATGCTGAATATAGCAGTCTAGAACTGAGAAAATTTATTTTAACAACTATAAACCTCCAATTGTAAGCATCATTTGTATGGCAAAATTAAGGAGAAATGCTTTCAAGCGTAAGTTGAAAGGATCTATTATCAAACAGAACATTCAATTCAATATTCCAAGCTAAACAATTTCCAGATTGAGCATAATTCTCTATGAACATACAGAGAGAGAGAGAGAGAGAAAGAGGGAGAGAGAGAGAGGGAGAGATGATTGGATAAAATATAAACATGAACAGAAGCAGGAGATTGATAAATGTATATGCATATATAGTTGTGAATGTGCATGTGGATGTGTGAGTATGCAAATGCAATAGTACTTAAGTAGGACCAGTTTGAAAAAATCAAGGTAGATAAAATACTGATACTGAAAACAAAATACATAAAAAAAAAATCAAATTCTGATTTACTTTAGATCATCCAGTTTAACCTCGTACTGTTCACCAGTAGAGAGAATTTTGACACTAACCATACCCTTTTGCCACTCAGAACTTCCCACTAATACCAGCCGCTGAGCATTTGTCCTGGCTGCTCGTTTAAAAACCCTAAAAAAGAATGAAGAGGATATATCACATCAGAAGACATATGGAATGTTTAAGTATATGCTGTAAATCTCGATAGCGACCGGGAGCTCCTAACCCCAAAACCACTAAAGCAGAATAGCGGAAAGCAGGATAGCCACGATTGGGAAGAGTAGAAAACAGTGTATAAGTATAACTAAACATAAATACCAACTTTATACACATAAATGCTCAAAAATTGAAAAATTAACAAAAATTCAAGGGTAGGCGGACTTGACAATCATAATTAACCTTTGTCAATTGTCACTAACACTCAAAATCAAAACCCAATATAATTTAACTACTAACTTAAGTTCTAAAAGTAATTGAACTAATTACAAGCAATTGTTTATATAGAATCACTATCATCTCCACTTCCAAAAATCAGTTCAACTTGATAAATAAAAATTGACAAAGTCCTAAAAAAATTTGTAAGCACATATAACAGCCGCTGAAGGCTATTTCAGCTGCTATTCTGCCGCTATTTGCGGCGGCTACAGTGAAACGCTCCACTACAGTATTTAGCGTCGCTATATTTAAGAAAAGCGTTGCGTGGTATAATTACCATAACAAGGAGGATCTGACTGACTCGTGTTTTTACTGTACAAATTTGTTTCCTTATTTCCATTAGTAGGATAAAATTGATTTGTATAAATTTTATTAATACCAATTCCTTGTAGTTTCTTGATTAGATAGATTATATATATATATATATAATATAAAAGTATTATCAACTGAGAAAGGGGTTTTTAATGTGAGAGTGGGGATACATTTTCGGTAATCCAATCAAAATGAATGCCTCTGA